>OX422140.1:127758954-128143350 GCA_949129095.1 Volucella bombylans | reverse complement strand
AAAGACTTGACGTCTTTCACAGGAAGTTATCGTGAGAACAGTTCTTAAGATTAAATCTAAAGCTGTCGGAAATTTTCCAACCGAAATCTTAATAATAAGCAATACTACCATACTTGTTTTCTGCCGTCGCATATGTTTTCAACAACACAATGTCTCATTAAGTTTTCATTTTGCTTCGAAAGTTCCAAAAATTATGCTCGTAATAAAGAAGAAAATAACAACCAACTTGTAAGCGGAATATAGACCTATTTTCGATCTACCAAAAATGTCAAAAAGATTGTTAACTCCTAAATATTTACAAGAAACAGCTTTTTAGTGATGTGCGAATCTAGTGTTCAGTCCTATTGCAGTTTCAATTCGACTTTACTTTATGTGGTGAATGACCTTCATGTTTCAATTAATAATCACTCAATTTCATATTTGACTTTAATACTTTCTCAGGGTTTCTGACACGGTAAATTGTAATGTTCTCGTTTCGAAATTCCTAACACCATTCACCTTTCCTTGGTATGTAACAAATCTAATTTATTTTTATTTTACTGGAAGCAAACAGTATTTACTGAGGAAACAAGTTCTGATTGTTCAGGTGTTCTTAAGCGTCAATCTTAGGATTTGTACTTTTTTTCTTATTATAGACGACCTTCTGAAGGTAGCCAAACTTTTTAAATACATATATATAAAACATTTATGGGAACGATGTGCAATTTTATTCCATTTCCTCATCTGACCTTATTAATTGTGCCAAGAGGAAACCCAATGGTGATCTTCATCGCCTTTACTAGCGCTGACTAAAAGATATAAAATAATTGACAGAAGAGATACAGCAAATCACCTTTATACCTTGGTGGTGCTCATAAGTTTGTTGAGAAATAAAAAACCTGGATGTTATATTTAACTTAGCTTGCAAGGATTGTTGAAACTGGGGCCGGGTGCGTGATTAAAATACTTATTTTGAGTATTCCAAATCCTTGATGAACTAAAATCTTTATTTCAAAAATGAAATAATATAAATGTCAAACTAAATTATATAAGTCTTGCCGATCGTGGTGCTGCTGTATCGCAACAGGGATAATCACATTAGAATTTTAACTGGTAAAATCTACGGTTGTCATCAAAATCCTTAAATTTTCTGCAATTTGTCCTCAAACAGAACAAGGTTAACAATGGGTAGGACTATACCCATCCTGTTAATTATGTATGGGTTCGAGATTTTCTAATATTACAGTGATTTGGCCACTATACGTAAACTTGATGTGACTTCTTACAATGTTGCACGTTTCGTTTATGATTCAAAGCTCTTTAACATGTGTTTTCGCCAAAAATATTTTTTTTACTTGTGCACACTCAACTTCTGTTATTTTCAACAAACAACCGCGTTACTTAAATGAAGACTTAATTTCCTAGGACTCCTATGATCCCTATTCTTGATATCACAACGTTTTTTTTCTAATGTTTCTGAGCTATAATTTTTTTCATTTTACTGTCCACTCAAACTAAAAAAGCTCTATGGCAATGGACACATTTTTTTTTATAATTTAAGCGCGCCTAAGGGGTTAAGATACCCTTTTACTGTTGCCAAGGCGCGGGCGGAAAGATAGAAGGAGGAGAAAGGAAAACAGATATATTTGGTTTCGATATTAACTCTCCGGGGGTGGGAGTCCGAATAGGACGGAGAGTTTTTTCTTCATTCGGAATGATTCGAAGGTTATCATTTTTTACGCTTGTTTTGTGCTTGAATCTCTACAACAGCCAAATCTACATGACACTGTTATGCCTTCGCCTTCACACGCAGATTCTGACTGAGTTCCAATTACACAAATGAAAAACTTGTCATGAGTAGGATTCGAACCTTGACCCTCCGAGTGAGAAACGATTGCTACTACACCACGGCCACCAACTTTAGCAATCCTATATGTTGATCCTTTTAACATTGTGTAATTACCAACAATAAAAATATATTATTATTAATAAATAACTAATACACTGGTCTGTAAAAGAAAAAAATTATTTCCCTACTTATTTCTACTATAGATTTGAAGTTATTGAGTCGAAATGTATAATATAATATTATTAAAAAATATTTATCAAGTTTTATGTAATGAATTTTTTTAATAAAATGCTATTTTTGCTTACAAATTATAATCGAACATTAATGATAGCCACACAATTTACAAAACAGAGTTATGATTCATTTCAAATGAATAAAATCTTCAAAGCAATCTAGCTTCTTGTACTATAATAGCATTTCACTTTGTAGTTTTCTTTCTGTTCATATTTTCTGTTTGAATTTTGCGGCGAATCAACCAACAAAAATCTACAAGCATTCCTTCCGATTTCCGCTGTATCGTCTATTTATGTGCAATATGTCTTGATGAAATCTTTCACCAAGATACTTAATACTGCAACAAGATTTTCGGGGAAGAATTTTGAATTTTAAGGAACATGTTGCATTTCAGATATTTATAAGCAGAAATACGATTTTGGACAATTGTCAGGTAGTTTTGAGCTTTCTTGTTTCCAAGAAACCTATGAAACGTATTCCTTCTTTCAATTTGCGTCGCTGATTTTGGAGACTTTTATTTTAAGGTATTAGAAGTAGCTTTATATGAAATGGGTATAGAAAAATTGTTTAACTTTGCACTGAAGGTCTTTCAGATACATTTTTGAATCGAGGAGTTGAGCTCTCTCTTCTTAGGCAGTTTTTCACTCCGTTGTGTTTATCGCTTGCGCGACTGTTCCATTCGCATAAAAAAACAACAGAACTCGGTATATCACCCTTGCAGTTCGGTTAACATTGCTACACATTCAAAATTAGCACAAATGTTCCATTAATAATGTGAATATTTAATTTTTTCCAGAAACAACTTTATATTGCCAGAGTTTACTTTCATGTTTGTTGCATGTACGAGGGGGACTGAAGGGTATTTATTGCTATTGTAAAGCAAAACAGCTTTTAAATTGACTTGAAACGAGTCAATAAATTGAGTCCCCATTCTTCTGATCTTTAAGGGAAACCCAATTCTCGTGGAAGTCTTTCAGCATTATTACAAAACACCAAATCCCCGTCTTTAGTAAAGTATGTAACTCATAAAAGCTTTTTGTCTAATAGTTGAGATCCTTTTGATGGATTTGAACCTAAAAATGAAGAAGTACTTACAGAGTAGTTACTGATTGACTGTGTTGATTAAGGGCATTTTCATAATCCACCATTTCGTTACTGTTAGGAGACACTAGAGTTACAGCATCCTTGCTTCGAGGAACTGGTCTTCATGCAGACGGAATGTTCGGATATGTAATTTTATTCTTATTTTTTTTCCGTAAATCCTCATGCCATAGTCATCATACAAAAGTTACAATCGTTTTAATGGTTTTGTGATTCCCACCAAATTATGATATTATGGATGTTGCAAATGTCATGGTTCTATGACTTCCTTCGAGGCAATACCTTAAAGTTCTTTAGTAACCGTTGCAAAAGATTTTCGGCAGCCAATATTTGTCTCTTTTATGGACAAGAAGCCCAAAGTAAAGTCGATAATTATTTTACATTCCGTTGGGATTTTGTAGTTAATTTATCACAAATGCGGCAAAACTAGTCTGCAGAATTTTTGAAAATTCTTGGCATTTTGTACCTAAAAGAAAATAAAATTTGCTATAAAACCATTTTAATGTCCTTAATATGTTGATAATAAACATAAAATTTCACTACATGTATAAATTTTGTGCAAAGCTTACCAAAATATTTGGTATAACACTGGAACAAACACTATACAACTTTTTAACGTACTGAACGCCAGGAAGTCACCGTGCAGGCGCATGTGTTGGTGTAAAAACAATATTAGGCTATATGTTCCTTTGTCGTTCTATTAGTTCGAACTGGTTTGATAGATATACAGACTATTTAAGGAGATGAAAGTAGCGTAAGCTCAAAAATAAAACACAACAAATTCTGAATTTTGAGCAGTTTAAAAAAAATATATAAATATATATACATATGAAACAGCGAAAACTGTGAAGCAAATATAGATTCAGCACATTAAAACCATAATTTTTTGTTTGCGCCAAATGAACTTAGTTATTTTCCTAACGCTACTTAAATCAAGCTTTAAACGAAAATACGTTACAAAAATCTATTGGGAAGTAAACATAATTTTTATTACAAAAGAGAGTAAACTATTTACAAACAGTATTCACCAGCTTGTTTTACAAGGCGACTAAATGCGGAAAATAACATGTTCAGATACGAGTACCTCAACGTCACAGATATGACTGTGGCAAAATCAAAATGTGTATGTTTTAAGAATACGTTACATCGAAATTCTCTGCATTTGGTACACAAATGGCTCCAAAACCTATAAAAGTTGTTGCGTAGGCATAGTAATTCAAAATGACGAACTTCTGATTCGCCAAACCCTAAATACACATAAGTTTTTCAAGCGGAAACAGATGCAATCTTAATGGGACTAAAATATATTAAGACCTTAATCAGTCCCATACTATTTGTTTTTCTTATTATTTTGTTTTTATTAATTATTATACATAAATTAATATCAAATGGTAAAAATGCAAACCATATCTTTGAATGTATATACTTCAGAACTCGTTTTTGATTGCACTACCAATATCCAGGCATTCTTTTTTCTATCTAACTTTCACGATTATAAAGCGGTGGTTAAATTTATACAAATACAGGACCAATATGTCATTCATCCGCTCCTAGATACAAAAACCAACCAGGTTAAGCTCGGAGATTTGGAAGCAACAGAATGGGTCCATTGCACCCTGTCTACAAATTTTCGTACTACACAATGGATCTTCTCAAAGGTAAGCGTGTAATGGCTTGTAGGTAAAACTTCAGTTACGTATCCAAATAATTACTTGAAGCAAGCCAATTAGTCCGATTAGATTGCAATACAATGTGCCTGTAGAACGAATAATTCCTTCCTTTTTGAATATGGGATTCAACCATTCACACAATCCAGTTGTCATGTAAAAAAAAGTAATTGCAAAACTCCAAACGCTTCTCCGAATACCTAAGTTGCAACTTGTTTTAAAGTTTTCGGTGAGCAACCGTTCGGTTGACTTGACAGTGAAATCGGCACAGTATATTTTATCCTGACAACCTGACGTTGTGGAAGTGAGAAATCCGTCATAGAGGCAAACGAGATTTGTTTTTCAACAGTGGGGGCAAGGATCAGGTTTGAAGAAACAGTGCGGGAATTTCGACTTCTCTTTCATTTTGCGTTCACTTTCATCACCAAGTATTTGGAACGGCTGATGCAGACGATATCAGTAGTTTTGCGCATAGATGAACTAATATAGAAGGCAATCTTTACAGATATTGGAAAATCAAAACGATTTCCACTGATCGCCTCTATCCATATGACTCTGTGTGGGAATACTTGTAAATTGTCATAAATGTCAATTTCGCTCCCATTTTATACATAACACGCCCATTTTACTCCAAAACCTCATCCACATTACACACACATAGTGAACTTTACGTGCAGATCGCTCTCATTCTAGCAACTTTACTTATAAATTAGTCAAATTCTAACAGTTTACTGGCTTGTACAATATGTTGGTAATTCACTGACAGTGTGTCTGTGCCAAGTTTAAGGGTTTTCAAAAGTATTAGTAGAGCTTGACATCTAAGTTGGATAGTGCATGTAGAATTTTGCTCATACGTGAGAGAGAATTTAAAGTCTGCGGACGATAACTATGTATAGAAATAGCGGAAGTAAGCACTTCTGGATTGAATTCCTACATAGAATTCTATAAAAGTTTATGCGTGTTGAGGCGTATAAAATGTGATGATCATTGCAATCGTGTGTAGAAATGTTGTGGACATAAGAAAGTGGTTCAAAAACTGAAATTTATAATTTGTATTTAATTTTATTATAATTATCGTACTTCAATATTACTTTTTAAAATTTTGAATTAGTTACATTTTCATACACTTTGTTTTGCCAAGGCACTGTACCATCAGGATTAAAATAATCACAGAATTTACTTGCCAAATATTTTGTATTGTTGCTGGAGTTGGGAGTAGGATGAATTTTGTCGAGATGGTATTCCCCCAACGCCATCGGCATAGCTTATTTGGACATTGTTAGTATTTTCCACATCCAAACCATTTACGAGATAATAATGTAAACAAAAACATATTGCTACAATGTACTGAATTCAAATATAATATGAGTTAACACGAAGCACCTGACCCTGAACTCAATGCAAGGTAACAGACTGCACGGGAATTGCTGACACAGATTGTTCAGGTGCATAAATATTCCCACGACAACAACAGAATGATATTGCATTGTACCGGGATAATGTTACGTAGCTCGGGATACACGCGTCGACATGAAATGTATGAGTCTGCATATTGGATGATGAGAACAGTGGTTTCCTAAGGGAAACGAAGTAGCTCTAAATTTAGTCTTTAGTCTTGACTTGTGACGGGATGGGAATAAAGTTGAATTTCATAATAAGAAAGTAGAATTTATTTCGCGTAAGGCGAACAGTCGGGTGGAGGCTTCGCCTCCCCGTTCACGGTTTTTTTTTTAGAATTCCCTTAAGTGATTCGTTAACTGGCGCCTGAGCAGGGCGACTTCCCCTTTTTTTCCTTTGACACTCTCAGATCCTCTAACCAGGATACGGAGTCGATATGTTCCATTGAGCGAAAAGCTCAGTTCCCAAGAGAACACTGCGCTTATACGTCGACCATTCAAGAGCATCCAATCGTACCCATGAGAACACGAATGGTAGTAAAAAGGGAATCAAGGGGATTCGTGTGAAGCAAATCGTGCCTTAGTAGGTCGCGTCCTTGCGAAAGAGCGGTACCCAAAAGAAACGCTTAACTTTTCGGTTTCTGTTTTTCTTTCTCAAAGCAGCGTGCTTCTATATATTCTCGTAAGTCCTAGCATCAAGGAATCGAATACTGAACAAACTAATACGATGTGCAGTGCTGTGAACTTCCTAATGTAAGAAATCCAAGGGAAAAGGAAGAAAGAAAATTAGTAAAAATTAACACGTTATAAATAATAAAAAAAAATATGGACCTCTTCTTCAGATAAAAAATCATTTCTAGAGGCAAAAATCAGTGGCAGTGTACAAGCTACGTAAAAGAAATAAAAAGGAAAACATTGTGAAAATTGTATAGTTCTAGTAAGAATAAAAAATTGTAAAGGAAAAAAAGAGAAGAAGAATCCGAGTGGAACAAAAATTTCTAAAAAGAGGAAAATTTATGCAATTAATTTAATTAGAATCAATTTATTATAATTATAATTATTTAAAGTGCAGAACACAAGTGCGAAATTGTAATTGTGAATTGTATTCAAGTAGTGAAATCCATACAATATAAGAGTAGTGAGTAGTGTCGGTGAGTTAAAAAAAAGAGGTTAAATTAATATTAAAGTTTACATTTACAATAACTATTATATTATGGATGTTATAAATAAATCTGTAACCGATCTAAAGGGGGCAGTTATATCCATGTTAGGCCAGATAAGAGAGATAGATTAAGTTAAGGAGCATAGCAACAAGACCGGAACTGAAACTGTCACCGTTGCTGAAAACGCGGAAATCGAACTCTGTGCTCCTAGGAACGAGGCGTCTGCCTCGCCTGCCAGAATGTGTAAATTAGTTACAAGTCTTCGTTGGGAATGCTACGCAGTATGTAATATGGATTCATACTGTTGGGGGGATCCTAAAGGACTTTGAAATAGTAAGGACTAAGCCCATGTATAGGGCTATATTACAACATATTAGGCAAAAAATAAGGCGGCCTGCTGATGTGTCCTTGGAGTTATATAACATTTTTGGTAATGATTGGCGAGGCATTAAACAGTGTCTCTCTCTCTGCACTATGCAGATAAAATAGACATGCGAACACTAGAGCAACAGTTGAACCAACTGTCTCAAAAGAACACGAGTTCTATGCAGCGGTCAACCATCAACTTTCATTGATGGTGAACAAAATTAAAACTGAATCATTCAGTGAAGAAACAGTGTCCTTAGGGCCTTAGACGTTTTCATTCCCGGCCTTAACGGCGACCTAGCCAGAATGCTTATAGTGCAAAGGCCTGGAACTCTACCTGAGGCTTATTCAGCCTATTTGGAAATCCATAATTTGAATTATAGGAATTATATATGATTCACAACTATGGTGCATCGAACACGATAACGGCACCCATTAATCAGATGTTTAGAAAAGAATTAAAGCCTGCACTACCGCAGACAAAATTCCTCCATGCTCCTCAACAACAACATTATTCGCCCCAAGTGAAGAATACGCCTAAGCCAAGACCAATAACACCAAAACCACTTGAAAATATGGAGCCACGGTCTACGCAGTCGCGCGATGTGAAATCGCAAATCGTCCTCGCGGTAAGGATCCGTTTAAGAGGAGGACGCACTCTGATAACTACCCACAAAAACAACAAGACTGTTTCACACCTCAAGAAGACTCTGATTTAAATCACGAGAAAATGGCAGAGAACGGAGCCGAGGAACCTGATTTAAATTACGAGGAGATGGCAGAGAACGAAGCCTGCGATGAAGTAAATTTTTTTTTTTATTATTATTTTATTTAGCAAGAATTTGCCATTTAAATAAATATTTTTACAAAAAGTTCATCTTAACTTTATCTAAACCTAATTTTAACAAAATTAATAATATAGTTTTTAAATTGAAGTATATTTTGTTCATTTTTGATTTCATTTGGTAGTTCATTAAAAATTAATAGTCCTCTATACATTATCATATTTCCTGCTCTTTGAGTTCGGAAGTTTAATAATCTAAAATCATATTAAGGAATATGGTTGAACTTGATTTACATATGACAGATTCTCACACAAATAAGTAGGCAACAAATTAAACTTCATCTTGTAAATAAACACTAATACATTAAAAATTATTCTTTGACTTATACTCATCCATGATAATTGAGATAACATTTCTCTTATATGAGTCAATCTATGGCATTTTAATATAATTCTCATTGCTTTATTTTATAGTTTCTGTAAACGATCTAACATGTAGTTATTGCACATAAATAAGACACTAGAGCAGTGCTCAAAGTGAGGTCTAATAATTGTGTTATAAACCCGTATTGCAAATATTTTTGATATTCGTTTTCGTATTCGGGCAAAGAAATGTATCTTTTTAGCAATTCTTTTACAAATGCATTCAACGTGAGGGTTAAAACTTAACTTATTATCAAAAAGAATTCCCAAATATTTTATTTCATTAACTATTTCGAGTGTTTTCTTCCTGAACTATTAAGAATCATTGATTTTAATTTATTAATATATAATTTTAATAGGTTTATTTGTAACCATTTTTGCAGATTCTTTAGATCAGAATTTATCTTATTTACTATATTATCAACTGAAGTATCAGATAAAAACAGCAAGGCATCATCGGCAAATAGAACTTGTTTTGAATGTACTACAACTTTTTCAATATCATTCATATAAATTAATAACAACAAAACTCCAAGAAGTGAGCCTTGCGGGACTCCAAAATTAATATTAATTGGATCTGATGTCACATTATTTACTTTAGTTGGTTGTAATCTGTGTGAAAGATACGACTTAAATCAGTTTAATTCAACATCTCTCACACCATACTTTTCAAGCTTGTGCACTAAAATATCTCTATCTACCGTTTCAAAAGCCCTTTTCAGATCTAAAAAAACTGCAACCACGGTCTTTTTGTCTTGAATATCAATTTTGCACTTCATTAAAACTAAGTTAATCAATGACTCACAGTTATGATTTTTTCTAAATCCTGATTGATAATGAGATATTAAGTTAAATGAATCTAAATAGGATTGCAACTGATTAAATAGAATTTTTTCTATAATTTTGCTTTCTAATGGTAACGTATTCACAGGTCAAAATTCGTCTACTTTATTGGTAATTTTGATTTTCGGTATTGGGACAACAACAGTTTCCTTCCAGTAACCCGGAAAAGTACCATTCAAAGGGGATGCATTAATAACATGTGTTAATAGGTTACCACAGTTTTCAAAAGTGTCTATATACAATTGTACATTTGCACAGTTTGCATTTTTTTGCTATTCATTGATTTGAGTGTTTCAAATAATTCGTCCATAGTAATAACTCTAAATTTAAATTTAAGGTAATAGTAATCATCTATAAAATTAATATAATTCGGTTTTTTTATTTGATTTCTGATTTCATCAATGCTGTCAACAAAGTAAGTATTAAACAAGTTAGCCATTTCATTTTCATTATATATAACATTTTTGTAACTTATATTTTTTACCATCTTTGTTTCTTCTTTTAAAACCAGCTGCTTTAATGTCCTCCACATTGTTTTTTGGTCCTTTGATTTGTCGATTTTCCGAATTATAAAACAGTTTTTCGCTTTCTCTATTTCAGATTTGAAACGATTTCGTATCCCGTCCACTGATCGACGTTATATGACGACTTTGCTATTTCGTATCGCTTAATTTTTTCAATTTTCAAACTTCTTAAATTTTCATTTTATGAATCACGACCGTCCAGTGTTCCATATTTAGAATATATCACCGGAGAGGGGCTCCCCCTCAGCTTCCTCGTTGACACGGGAGCTAACAGAAATTTCCTTTCCCCATCTGTACTTAAGAAAACACCATCTCGTCCCACTCATTTGGTTCATCGTTTCTATGTGCATCAGCTGGTGGCAACATTAAGGTAGAAGGCAAAGTGGTTTTTCCAGTCCATCCGCAATGACACACTGCTAACATTTTACATATTGCCTGGTCTAAATTCCTTCGATGGAATCATTGGGGATGACTCTCTTAAAGAACTTGAGGTGGTTATTGACCGCAGGGAAAATACATTGAGACTAAATCCAAATATAACCATCCCATTGAAGGAAAAAATCTCGGGAGAAATAAATCTACTCCTTAACGAAAATCTTTCCGAACAAAGCAAAAGTAAGCTTCGCCGATTAATAAAAACCTATGAACCTCTCTTCAGACCTTTTAGTGCAAGTAAAACTATAAAAACAACAGTAGAGGCAGACATTAAGACTAATACCGATGAGCCGATTTATAGTAAATGCTATCCGTACCCTGCTAATATGAGGGAAGCAGTAGAGGAGGAAATAAAGAAACTCCTAGCTGAAAGAATAATACGTCCCTCGAAAAGTCCCTATAATTTCCCTTATCCCAAAGAAAGCCAAACCATCAGGCGAGAAACAGTACAGGATTATGATTGACTATAAGAGGTTAAACGCTGTTACAACTTCAGATACGTACCCAATCTCAGACATCAATTTTACGCTTTCCAATTTGGGCAGAGAAAGCTATTTTACTACGATAGATCTCTCCTCGGGGTTTCACCAGATTCCTATGAAACCCAGTGACGTGCCAAAGACAGGGTTCTCCACTGCGAATGGCAAGTATGAATTCCTGAGAATGCCTTTTGGGCTTAAAAACGCACCCGCTATCTTCCAAAGGATGATAGACGACGTGCTGAAGGAATACATCGAGAAGATTTGTTACGTCTACAGCGACGACGTAATTGTCTTCGACCATGACGAGGATGATCATCTTAAGAAGGTAGAAATGGTATTCGCGAAACTTTATGAAATCATAGGTCGAATTTCTTGGTTATATCATAACCCGCGACGGCATAAAAGCCGATCCGAGGAAAGTAGCAGCTATTGAAAAGTTACTTCCCCCAGAAAATCTCAAGGAGTTGAAGAGCTTCTTAGGGCTCACGTCCTATAGCAGAAAATTCATAAGGGATTATGCCAAAGTAGCTAAGCCCCTGACGAATCTAACACGAGGTGAGAATTCTCAGATCAAGGCGAGTCAATCCAGGAAGGTAAAAGTCACATTGAACGAAGAAGCATTGCAGGCTTTCAACTACTTGAAGACGCTGCTAATGTCATCGGAAATCTTGTCCTTCCCCGACCTCGAAAATCCGTTCAACTTGACTACGGACGCCTCAAACTACGCCATAAGGGCTGTAATGTCTCAAGGGGACGCGGCCTCAGATCGACCAATCGCCACATCGGTCGTTCCTTGAGCAAAACTGAAGAGAATTATGCGACGAACGAGAAGGAGATGCTAGAAATTGTATGGGCACTGGATAATTTAAGATCTTATCTCTATGGGACAAAAAAGATCCGAACTCACACTGACTACCAACCTCAAACTTTCGCACTCAGCAACAAACATTTTAATGCGAAGTTAAAGCGCTGGAAGTCTCGTATCGAAGAATATAACTATGAGTTGGTGTGCAAGCCAGGCAAATCAAACATCGTGGCAGACGCACTTTCCCGTCTCAAAACCAATGTCACCATTTAACCGATTCATTGCAGGCTGAATCATCACAAAGTGATGATGATCCTAATGAAAACTCTCCAACTGGTACTTTTTGTTTGGTCAGCATAATATGTTCTACTGCTGTTGAAGTTGTTGTTGGTGGGTCGAGTGGGTAGCTGAGCTTGGGTGTTGATATCGTTCCTGATTTGTTTGGTCAGCATAATATGTTCTACTGACGTTGTTTTTGTTGTTTTTTTTTTGGTATTAAGTGTGCCTAGAGGGTATGTGGGGTGTTGGTGGTAACCGTAACTCGCGCGTCACATGAACTGCATTGTCTTGCAGTATGTACGAGTATCTGTTCCCATGAATAAATTCTTGCGGATCATACTTGATGCATTTCCTGCAGGTACGAAATGCTCGTGGGAATAATGCAAATGCGACAGTTAAATTTGTAAAAGAATAAGTAATTTTAAGATTGAAGAAAAATTGTTAGTTAATTGATAAGTATCCGCCAAATGGGGAAGAAATAAAATTGTTTTCTTTTTAAAAAGTCTTCCTGTATATTTAAACTTATAAGTTTCGAAACACCAGATCTATCAACTGGATCGGATCGGCCTGGAAGTAGGTTGCAGGGAACCCTGGACAAAGAAGAAATAAGTAGAATCATTGGTGAAATGGAAACTTTACCGTGTGCCAACACAATTGAAGCGATAGAAAACGGATCGCCATCCGTATACACAAATGGTTCACTTCTCCTTTATGTCCTCTCTATGCCAAAAGTAGGAAGTGACGAATTTAATTTACTTTCAACCAGAGCATCGTTTACAGACGGTCTACAGATCGAGATAGATTACGATAGAATCCTAATTAATCATCAGGAGACCTATGGGATCGTCGGCGAATGCTTTTGTATTAATAGTCAGATGATCTGTAATACCAAATCAGTACAAAAACTTGAGGAGGGCAGCTGTATACCAAGTCTTTTAAAAGGTGGACAGACAGCACGTACCTTCCACACTAATACACTAGAGGAAATCGAAATTATCAAAGAAGACACAATTTTTCTTACCAACTTCATTGGGAAACTGACCTCAGAAAATAATTCAAGGGTCCTTAATGGTACCTACGTGATCCAATTGAGTAACGAAACAATCAAATTGAAGAATAGAACATTTACAAGTTCTTCTTATTCGCACTCTCAATTGCTCCCATCGGCCTTGACGAACATCACAAAACGGGTACAAAAGATTGACTTGGAACATGTGCACGGCATCAGCGTAAGTTGAAGAACCTAAAAAATCAAGTTACATACCTTTCCTTAACAAATGTGGGGACCGCCTAAATAGTAGCAGCCGTAGCCTCGATTGTCTGGCGAAAAAGACATCTCGGTCCTAATATACCGTCTGTGAATCCGCATATCCCAGGGCCGATTCAGGAAATCAAAGAGTAACCAATCGCATTTGTCCCGAATCTGGTCGTCCGCATATGACGTCACACATGATCTACGGGACGTAGATCTTTAAGGAGGGAGGAGTTAACACGACGGACCTAACCCTGAACCTAATGCAAGGTAACAGACTGCACGGGAATTACTGACACAGATAGTTCAGGTGCATACGAGTTAGAGCCCTGCATGAGTGGAGTCAAAGTACTGTGCACAGTAGTCAACTCATTCACACTGATTCAGATTTATGAATCCTACCACAGTAAAATATGAATTTTTGAGTTAATGAATCATATAGTGTGCTATGAACACAAATCACTCATTGCTTATGAATGAATCCGAATGAATCATTAGTTTCCTATGACTCGTGTGGATCATGTTTCATGATCTAGAATGTGCGGTATCAATTCACTCACAGTAAATCATGTACTCCTATTGAAATGGGTTTTTTGTATTTTTTTTTTTTTTTTTTTTTGATTTTGATTGTTCTCTATGTGTTGCAACATTTTATTTAAAAGCAACATATGTACATATGTATGTATGTATATGTTACATATTAATTTATTAAGAATAAGAAGGCACAAACTTTACGAATATGTTTTTTTTTGTTTGCGATATTTCACTAGAAACGAGAACGGAGTAATTGTGAGTATTTACTATGTAAAGAAGGAAACCGCTTATATTTTTGGAATTTCCTTTTTCTTAATTGTTGCTCTTTATTACAACAGTTTTTTTTATTGTTTATTACTTCCGGAAGCGAAAAATGATTTTTTAGTTTAAGATTTTGGAAGCTAGGATATATTGAATTTAATATTATGTATTTTATTATATTATAATTAAAGGATAAACTCGCCTAAGTTAATTATATTTTCTTCTACTCATAAAAATATGAAGGAACGAATGAGGATTTGGCAATTAGGTAGTAAAATTCAAAAAACTTCATTCAGGAATTCTAGGAAACTTCCATTTTTTGTAATTGAAGTAGGAAGTAGAAAAAAAGTGTTATGCAAAAATTAACCCGGAGATTCTGTATTTTTATTTTTTGTTGCAATTCTTAATTAGTGTGTTTTCTTTTAATATAAAAGAAAATAACGTATTATGAAAATGTTAACTGAATATACGCAGAAAATCCTTTTTATTGCATTATACCTACACTCAAAACTTTTACGATAAAAAAAGTTTCAGAGCATAAGCTCTGAATAAAACCCCACAAAAAAAAAAAAAACAACAACTACAAATTATTGTTCATTCATGAAATCACGCTCTAAAAACCAAATCGTAAGTTTTTTTATTGTGTGTTTAAACTATTAAAATTGCAAGTTATCTGTATTCAAATTAAAAATCTCATTAAATTAAATATTCCTTAAGAATTTGTACATATATTCATTACGTGCTGCATATTTTCCATTCCCACTTATTATTTTCTCCAACCGTCTTTCAACAAAACGAATCAAATGCAATCACAGTGAATCACAATGAATCACACCACTCACAACACATGAAAAATAACTCCTTACTGCAGTTACTGTTCGAATCACAAACTGTGAGGTATGAAAGACATAAAAATTAATCTGAATGAGACTGAATCATTTCAAATCACACGATTCATTCTGTCTCATACAATGAGACATATGATTCATTCAGAGTCATTTTTAAATGAGATGAGTTATTTGCAGTTTGACTCCACTCATGCAGGGCTCTAATACGAGTACATGTTCCCACGACAATGATATTGCATTGCACCGGGATAATGTTACGTCGCTCCGGATACACGCGCCGAGATGAAATGTATGAGTCTGCATATTGGATGATGGGAACAGTGGTTTCCTAAGGGAATGGAAGTAGCTCCAAGTTTAGTCTAAGTCTTGACTTGTGACGGGACGAGAATAAAGTTGAATTTCATAATAAGAAAGTTGAATTTATTTGAAGTAAGTCGAACAGTCGGGGGGAGGCTCCGCCTCGCCGTTCGCGTTTTTTTTTTTTTTTTGATAATCCCCTTAAGGGAATTGTAGGTCCTCAAATATTCCCCACTTACTAGGAAACGAATGTTATAGAGAGCCGCTCACGGGGAGAAATAGGTTCCCTCACTTAGGTTCATATTTTCTAGCAATTTAATGAAACTAATTCTTTTCACTCTCACAAAATTGTATTTCAGTCATTCGATAATGTTTCTTCCAATTCCTTCAGCCACTTCGAATCACCAAATTCACTTTGTTTTTTATACCACTCTTTCTACCAAATTCTTGATTTCCGCTCTTTTTTATTTTTTCTTCTTTTATTGCCAAAGCAATTAGTATTGTAACAGAAGCCTAATCCATTATTGATCTGATTACTACGACACCCTGGAGACAAATGATGTTGGTTTGATGCTTAATGTGTAGAAAAAATAGATTTGCACAAGCACGTAGTGCAGTACATGGGCCCTATAAAATAAAATACGAATACTTTATAAATAACCAAAAATTACATTTTTTTTTTCAAATTCAAATTAAATTTTTTTTGCAGTTCAGATTAAATGTCAAATCAACTGTCACATTGCCAATCTGTCAAGTTTCATTGACATTTTATCATTGAAAGACTAACTCTACAACAACAATTTCAAAGCGTTGAAAATTATTTCCTAATTCGAAGCTCTGTTCGCGATTCGAATTAGCCATCTGAACGTGCTATTTATCAAATTATTTAAAATTGTTCGCATTTATAGTAATTCATGCTATTGGGTACTCTCACATTAACAAGATCTAGAACAGGGTGTTCGGAAAGGAATATCGTGGCTGTGGAAGCTTGTGTTTCAGAGGACCCCAAATTATCGCAATATTCGCAGCAACTTAACCTTATCGATTATTTGGATAACTCTGTATAAGGATCTTGGTTTCTTATGAGATCCAATTGATCCACGAGATAAATCCGCGTGGCCATTTATTACGTCGGATATTCACGTAAGTTGACCCAGTTTCTTACGGCTAAATTTTATTTAGTAAATAGCCTCATTTCTGGTTAAACGGCTAATAAATAAGCAGAATTGGCATATTTAGAGCAAGGACAATCCTCAAGCAATACATCGGTGGCATCATCATTATTTCTTTGAAAATTAGGTCGGAGCACAAGTTACAGTCAATATTTGTTCATGAATTTGGAGGTAACGACCTTCTTGACAATCATAGGGCAAAGGATTTAGATAACGCTAACGCGGCGATCCCTGTAGCATACGTCCACTAGATCTCTAAACCATACTTAGACAAATATAGATGAGAGATTTAATGGGATCTAAGCGAATAAATTTTAAAGACATCGAATACACGATGTCTGTTTTCGAAAAAATGTCATTACTTCACAGCAAAGTTTCATTTAGCTCATCGTAACAAGACCGTGTTTTATGTAGGTACTACTCATGTCAATTACTCGTAGATATTATATCTTATGCTCATAGTCATTGTGGACTATCATCGCCAATTTTTTCATTTCTTGCTAAAAAATTGCAATCACATCCCAATTTTTGCAAAACACAAAGCTGTTGACAAACTTAATTGATTGCAAAACTATGTAAAATTTGGGAAATAAATGTGAATTTTAAAGTTCTATTAGACCATATAACGTGTCATGTAAAAATCAAAATGTTCTGTCAAAATCTTAAAACAAGACAACTTCTAATGACGTGTTGCCCGATCAATATTCATGAATGGCATCTTCATACCTGAAACAGCCAAACTTTTCACCCTCATTATATATAGGTGCCAAAAGCAACTTTCGATGGAATGACCACATATTCGACGCTGCCAAAGATGCTGTGAAATATTTGAGTATCCTCAAACAATATAAAAAAAACTCCGTCTGGTCTGGCATTAATAGGTATAATACGAGTATATAAGTTAACACCTCAAACAATTAAAATCATAACGACGTGCAAATATGTTCCCACGAATCTGCTCCACATCGACAACAACGAAGTACGTGAGGGAATTTGATGACAACGAGTCTGGAGCGCAAGCGACAAATTACATCCAGCGAAATCATGATAGACACCTGAGCCAACAACGAGTATCCCACGGTTCGGTCGGCGTAACAATTAGTATTTAAGATGACAAATTGTAAGAAATATTGTTCAGTTCTTGATGAGCAAGCGGAAGCTATGCTCAAATAAAAATATATTTTTTTAAGACTTCAGTTTTAAATTAATTAATTGGCGCCCAACGTGGGGCCCAGCACAGTGTGTTTTAGTGAAAAAAAACGTGAATTTAAGCCCGACCTAAAGAAGCTCGCCATTCGCGTCGCGATTATAATACTCAAATCGTGAACACTGTGATCTGGGTCCAAACAAGCGGAATCATCGGTGGAAATCTATAGACGAACCAAACTACGAGGGAACTGCCAACTTCACCAGCGTGGGATGACGACCGTATTAAGTTTAATGTAAGCATTAGAATTAAGTGAATCAAAAATAAGTGAAAAACGTTGAAATCAATCATAATAATAAAGTAAAGAAATAAGTAATAAGAAAACATAAATCAGAATTAAGTAACGTAAAACAGCTAAGTTCAAGAAAATAGTCATAAGAAAAATCAATCATAATAATAAAGTAAAGTAATAAGAAAACATAAATCAGAATTAAGTAACGTAAAACAGCTAAGTTCAAGAAAATAGTCATAAGAAAGTGAATACATTTTTTTTTTTAAAAAAGAAAAAAAAAAGCATTGTTAAGTTACAATCATTCGCTAGAATTTAAATCAAATCCAAAAAGGAGATCTAAGCTAGTTCAAATAATCTTTAGTTTTAAACTTTCGTTTTTACATATTCATATTTTCTTTTTAAATTTTAAACATTTACCGAAATTACCTAACTTTAACCAAAATGGCTCCAACAACTCGTGCCGCGGCAAGCATTGGCAATCACGTACCTACCAATCAAGATACACCCGCCCAAGTCGAAGTTACAGATATTGCCGATCAGTCATTCCGATCGTCTACTTCGCAAGCAAATGCTCAGACAGTACAATCAATCCCTGCGCTAGATATTTTAATTACATCTATCGTCAGCCGTGTACTGGAAACTCAAGGGCAGGCTATGATTCAGAGGGCACTCAATCCTAATCAGGAACCAATCCACGATAGGGATGAAACTATCAACCCTGAATTAAGGGATAATTTATCCGGTATGCATAGAATTCCCGACATAGTGAGTTGTCTGAAAACTTTTTCCGGCGAACCAGCCGAGTTTGGTTCATGGAAAAAGAGCGTAGAGAGAGTGCTTGAGATTTACGAACAAATCAAAGGCACACCTAAGTATTTTGCCATTTTACGCGTAATACGAAACAAGATTGTTGGTAATGCCGACATCGTATTGGAGGCATACAGTACTCTGCTGAAATGGGATTGCATCTCGAAATGCTTGATCATGCACTACGCAGACAAGCGAGATATAAATACCCTAGAATACCAAATGTCGTCCCTAACACAAGGGAACAAAACGACTCACGAGTTTTACCAGTCGGTATACGCACATCTCTCACTAATCCTGAACAAGGTGGCATGTATGGACTCCAGCTCCGAAGCAATGAGAATACTTACACAAACATACAGGTCAAAGGCCCTCGACACGTTCATTAGGGGACTTAGAGGGGACTTGCCGAGATTACTTGGCATAAAAGAGCCCATTGACTTGCCACATGCATTAAACCTGGTTCTTAAACTCGAAAACCAGAATTTTAGATCCAACCAGATTAGCAATCAAGCGACCATAAGAAAACCACCACAGTATCCTTCATTTTCGGCCAACAAAAATCCTAATTTTGGTTTCCCACCGAGGCCAACACAGCCACAATACCCCCTACACCCAAATACAGTCAACCAAAATAATTTTGGTTTCCCACCGAGGCCAACACAGCCACAATACCCCCTACACTCAAATACAGTCAACCAAAATAATTTTGGTTTCCCACCTAGGCCAACACAGACGCAATATCCCCCATTCTCAAATCTAGCTAACCAAAATCAGAACTCTGGTTATCCATCCAGGCCAATATAGACGCAAAATCAAAATTTCCAAGTGAACAGACAATTTAAACCACAGGTGAAAACGGAACCTCAACCCAGTCACCAAACCAGAAGGAACAACTATCAAGAGACAAAGCCAATTCAACGTAATTTCCATATAGAGACAACTCAAGAAGAAATGGACCAATACTACCAAAATATGAACAGCTCTGATGATACCCAGGAGCAAACTCTGCAGGAATACATGAACACCCCCGGACAATCCGACGAAAACAAACAACCCTCTGACCTTTCCGACATACATTTTTTAGAATGAATGACTCTTCACTACCGTACGTAGAATGCAAAGCGGAGAGTGGAGAGATTTTTAAGATACTAATAGACACCGGCTCAAATAGAAATTATATGCAACCTGCACTGGTTGCTAACCCATTGCCAAATTCAAAATGCTTTCTCGCTAGTTCCGTTGGCGGAAACGTCAAAATTACACACCATACTCTCACTAATCTTTTCGGTATTAAAGATCATAAAATTAAGTTTTTCCTACTCCCTACACCGAAATCTTTCCATGCAATACTCGGGAACGACAGCCTCAAGGAACTTTCGGCGTATACGAAAGAAAGTTATATGCTCATCAAAAACAAAAAAATTAAACTAAAACAACAGGTCTCCGACGCAATCAACAATTTAACTTTAAGGAATGATCACTTGTCACAACAACAAAAAACCAAACTGCAAAATCTAACCGAAAAGTTTCCAAACCTCTTTCTCGACCCTGACGAGAAATTAACCTTTACCACCACGGTTAAAGGCAGAATAAGAACCACAAACGAAGAACCAATATACTCCCGATATTACCCTTACCCAATGAATCTAAAAGAGGAGGTGGAAAAACAAATGGACCAACTCCTAAACGATGGGATTATAAGACCTTCACGGTCCCCATATAACGCACCGATATGGGTCGTGCCGAAAAAGGCCGACGCATCAAACGAAAAGAAATATCGATTGGTGATCGATTATAGGAAGCTTAACGCTGAAACCATTCCGGATCGCTATCCGATCCCGGAAATAAATGGTGTGTTATCCCAACTCGGACAGAACAAATACTTCTCGGTATTAGATCTTAAGAGCGGATTCCACCAAATACCACTACATGAAGCTGACATTGAAAAGACCGCCTTTTCAGTTAACAACGGGAAGTATGAGTTCGTTAGACTCCCGTTCGGCCTAAAGAACGCGCCGTCCATATTCCAAAGAGCATTGGACGACATTCTGCGTGAACACATAGGCAGGATTTGCTTCGTCTACATCGACGACATAGTCGTGATCAGCAAAGATGTAGACTCACACTTTCAAAATCTATCCGACATTTTCAGAACCCTTCAAGACGCAAATTTAAAACTGCAAATGGATAAGTGTGAATTTCTAAAAAGTAGTGTAGAATTTCTCGGTTTTATTATCTCCGCCGAGGGGATAAAAACAAACCCGACCAAGGTAGAAGCGATAGATAAGTTCCCCTACCCAAATACACTGAAAGATTTGCGATCCTTTTTAGGTCTGTCAGGGTTTTACCGCAGATTTATCAAGGATTATGCCAAACTGGCCAAACCCCTAACAGCCCTTTTAAGAGGGGAGGATAGCCGTATTTCTAAGCAATCTTCAAGCAAAAAACTTATCCATCTGAACGATGAAGCCAAAGAGGCCTTTAACAAGATCAAAAACACACTAGTTTCCGAAGACGTTGTTCTTACTTATCCAAATAGCAGTAAAGAATTCCACCTCACCACAGATGCCTCAGACTACGCTTTAGGTGCCGTACTATCCCAGGATGACAAACCTATAACGTTCATCTCCCGTACACTAAATCAAAGTGAAGAGCACTATGCCGCGAACGAAAAGGAAATGCTGGCTATAGTATGGGCTCTCAGTACACTTAGGAATTATTTGTATGGTCCTACAACTTTAAAAATATTTACCGATCACCAACCCCTTACATATGCGCTCAGCAACAAAAACACTAACAATAAAATGAAACACTGGAAGGCTATACTCGAAGAGTACAACTATGAGTTAAGGTACAAGCCTGGAAAAGCGAACGTTGTTGCAGACGCATTATCAAGACCTCCTAAAGACAACCAGATTAATTCGTTAACAATAACCCAACATAGCAATGAAAGTTCTGAAAACAATCTAATTCAGATCGCAAATGAACCTATCAATGTATTCAAAAATCAGATTTTTCTTAGTATTGGAGACATAGTACCGTTTCGACATAATATTTCCCACATATCACCGCCACACTATAGTAGAAACCGAATATTCCCAAGAGAAACTAATAAACATTTTAAAAAATTACCTCAACCCGTCAGTAATAAATGGGCTAAAAACTGAGGAAACGATCTTAGGGAAAATTCAAGAAATATTTCCTCTACATTTTCAGCAATACAGACTACGTTTCGCAAGGAACATTGTGACAGATTTAATTGACGAGAACCGTCAAAAAATAGAAATTATAAAAGAACACAATCGCGCTCATAGAAACGGTCGCGAGAATAAAATACAATTGTTGGAAAAATATTATTTCCCGCAGATGCAAGCTAAAATTAGGAAAATTACCGACATGTGTAAAATTTGCAAAGAACACAAATATGATAGGCATCCGAGTAAGCCTATCCTACAGCCAACACCGAAAATTTTGCATATAGACCTCTACTTCACTGATAAAATAATCATTCTCACAGCAATAGATAAATTCTCGAAATATGCCTTAGCCAGAATAATTAAATCGAGAGCCTCAAAGGACATCAAACAACCTCTTAGGGAACTAGTACTATACTTTGGCGTCCCTGAACTCGTTGTAGTTGACAACGAAAAAGCCTTAAGTTCGGGTTCTATTTTATTTATGCTAGAAAATTTCTTTAATATAAAAATATTCAAAGCACCACCGCACGTAAGTTCGGTCAACGGCCAGGTGGAGAGATTCCACTCAACCCTATCCGAAGTGATGCGATGTATCAAATCCGAGCAAGCCAATAGCACATTTTCTGCACTACTGGACAAATCACTTTTAGAATATAATAGATCCGTTCATTCCACAACGAATAAAAAACCCATTAATGTATTTTTTGCAAAAAATCTGATCAACAAACCCGAGCAACTTCAGGAAGAAAGGCAAAATATTACTCAAAAAATTATAGACAAACAATACAGATTTAGATTACCATAACAAAAAGAAAGTTCCGTTTAAAAATTATTCAGTAGGAGATGTTATCTACGTGAGAATCAATAAAAGATTAGGCAATAAGCTCTCTCCAAAATATAGAAAAGAAATTGTAGGGATAAACAAGAATTCTACCATAATAACTAAGTCAGGTAAAACCGTCGATAAAAGCCTAGTAAAAAATTAATCTTTCTCTAACAGGTTACTACTGCCTTTGTGCGCAGCAAACACTCAGATCTTGGACTATTCAAATGCCCAACTGATTAAGATAGACGTAGGGACAGCAAAGTTACAAATGGATACTTTAAATTAATTCATGTAATTGATATAGAAGCATATGAGGAATTGGTGAACAAAATAGAAAATACACTAAAATCTAAAACTCCTCAAAGCCATCCCTTTTCTCCATTTCTATCTTATGAGATCCTTAAGATCAAAAGCCATTTGTCAAGACTTAAAGTTAAAAATTCAAAAAATAAGAGGTCATTAGACTTCATCGGTAGTGCATGGAAGTGGATAGCGGGAAGCCCCGACCACCATGATCACGAAATCCTAGTAGAAAAAATGAATAATGTTCTCGAAAGTAACAACAAACAAGCAATAATCAATCGAATGACAATAGAAAAAATTTACGAAATTACTAATATGACAAACTCAATCTTAAAAATTATTAACGAAGAAAATAAAGACAAAGATAAGAAAATATTAAAAATAAAATACGAACTAGAAATAATCAAAGAAGAAATAGTAAATATCGCTTATACTGTTCAGTGGGCAAAAGCGAATATCATAAATTCATTTATCTTGTCAAATAGCGAAATTAATATTACTGAAAAACTATTTACGAGTAATTTAGAAAATATTCCCTTTATGAACATCGAAGAAGCGCTTGAATTTGCTAATGTTAAAATTGCTTCAGATGGCAGGAATATCATTTATATAATAAGTTTACCAACAACTAGTTCTGAAATATGTAATATGTTAGTAATAAAAGCTGTCAAAATTGAAACAAAAATTAATAAAATTCCGTTTGATAAAATTTTAAATTGTAAAAATAACATATACGGAATCAGGGAAAATTGTAAGACATCCAACGAACATTCCATTTGTAACAACAATAATATTGTAGACATAAGTAACACTACGTGTATCCCAAACCTCTTAAAGAGCAAAGTCCCAAGCTGCGTTATCATCAACAACCAACACATCCCGACAATAGAAGAAGTTTCACCTGATATATTATTTCTAAACCACTTTAACGGTTCCGTCATCATCAACAATGATACCCTGAGGTTAGAAGGTACCTACCTTATTAAACACGTTAACTCCACAATCCAAGCGGACGGAAAGCTTTTCAAAGCAAGCGAGATAACAAAACATCAGCTATTACCCGCAATGCTTCAACCAAGGCCAGCGCTAGAAAACATGGAAGAAGAACTATCTCTCCAGATGATTAAAGAATTACAGGGTAATGGTACCAAACAAATCAAGATGCTCAAGACCAGGAATAAAATCAACTTAGCGATCAACATCAGTTTATTAACGTCATCGGCTATTTTAATAACGATTTATCTTTCCTGTCGATTAAGAATAAAATACAAAGTCCAAGCAACCGATAACAACAAGCAAGAGCCTATACCAACACCTAGAAATGCAGCCGCAGCATCCATAACCATAGGAATAAAAGACATTCCACATCTGCTAAAGCCAGGGTCATCGAACGAGGGCGTTCGATCTTAAGCATGGAGGAGTTAACACCTCAAACAATTAAAATCATAACGACGTGCAAATATGTTCCCACGAATCTGCTCCACATCGACAACAACGAAGTACGTGAGGGAATTTGCTGACAACGCGTCTGGAGCGCAAGCGACAAATTACATCCAGCGAAATCATGATAGACACCTGAGCCAACAACGAGTATCCCACGGTTCGGTCGGCACAACAATTAGTATTTACGATGACAAATTGTAAGAAATATTGTTCAGTTCTTGATGAGCAAGCGGAAGCTATGCTCAAATAAAAATATATATTTTTTAAGACTTAGTTTTAAATTAATTAATTTATATAATACAAAGCATTTAACGTATTCGTCTAAAATTGGAATACAATGTCTACATTTGGTCAAATGCTCTAATATAGCATATATGCTATGTTCTTGTTTGATAGGATTCGAAGCCGTGCGATAAAACTCATAGGTGACACCAATATTGCACACTAAATTAACATCTACACTGTCGTAACGACTCTTCTCGTACCTTGTTCTTTCGCTACTTCCACAATTAGTGCCCTAATGAAATTCCGCCCCTCGAAACATTCAATCATAATATCCGTCTCGTGTTCGATGGGTGAATTCTTTGTTTGTGTTCTCTATTACCACAAGAAAAAAAACGCACCCGGCTCAATTCATCAGTTTTCTCTGAAGCCCGGACACTTTCTAGAATATCGTAATTCTTGCTCAATGCCTACAAATAGCCTATGGAACCCCTCTGCGAAATTTTCATCTCCTTGCCATTTTAACCCGCCAATATTCGAAACTAACATCTCTCTCTTTCTTTTCTCCATAATTTAATATTTGATTTATTATCAAACATTGTTAAATTTTTTTTATTTTTTTTATCAATCAATTAAAAAAGTACAAATGAAAGTGGAAACACCCTATAAAACAAAGAAACAAAGCACACACAAAAAACAGCCTTAAAATATTGAAGTTAATAGATCACGAACAAAGCTAAGATAAAGTATCTCGGCTCCTGTGTGATAGTTATCCGGTTGGGGATTTTGAATTTCCCTAGACACCATATGTATATCGTAGCGGTAACCGCATTCGTGCAGTTACAAAAAAAAATAAAATAACCAACAGCTAATAAGCAAACGAACGCGATTTTTAACATGTTATCTTTAGACATACTTATCCTCACCATTAGGACATACTACTCTACAAAAAGTGGGCAGTGAGAAGTGGAAGTTTGGGTTTATACTAAAGGTTTCAGTTTGGATAGACTAACGCGCAAGTAGTGTTGCTTTTGGTGCACCTGTGTGTGCGAGTGACTGAATGCGATTTACCTGGAGAGGAACAACACAGTCAAAACAATAATGGACGCGGCATATGGGCTATGACTACGAGTACAACATCGAGGACAGCAGAATATAAAGTTTTTTACCTGACCCATTTTAGGTGGAGAGTTTTGTACTGTTGTTGTTGTTGTATTAAATATCTGTATACCTTACTATATTTAAATTTTGTATGTGTTCATTTTTACTGGATTGTATAACTGCATGTGCGGCAAGTGTTGTTTTCGTACAAACTTTTTGGTTTCCCTAATTGTAGATATTTGTGACTGTAGCCACAGCCTAACTTCGTTAAAGACCTTCTTCAACCCTCAAGCCATTTTCAGTGTAACTTAATAAATAGGCTATTTAAAAAACTATATAAATCAAAACTTTCAACATAGTCAGAATGCCGAATTTATGTCTGACTCGATCCCAGGTTGTAATGAAATGACGAGAAATGAGTTGACGAAATTTTATTAAACAAGTGAGGACTAAGTCAGGGTTTTCACCATAGATAAACTAACCTAGATGTCAAACTCTACTAATACTTTTGCAAACTCTTAACTTTCGCACAGACACACTGTAAATGAATTCCAACATTTTAAAACTTATAACTTTGTCAAAATTTGCTACAATGAGAGCAATTTACAAGTAAAATTGCTAGAATGAAGCGATTTGCACAAGTGTGTGTAATGATGTTTTTTGGTTAAAATTGGCGTGGTTTGTATAAAAAAGGAGGGAAATTCCCATTGATCACAATTCGCACGTATTCACAGACAGAGCCACACGGTTAGCGGAGATCAGTAGAAAACCGGTTTTGATTTTCTAATATCTGGAAAGTTTGCCATCTATGTAGGTTAGTTCGTCTATGGTTTCAACTAACAAAATAAATGCAGATCAACTAATTGCATTTCCACAAATATTCATTGTAAAATCAATACAATTTTCTCTCCAGCCCGGAGGATGGTGCAGCTTACATACATGCCGCCTGCTTGAAAATTGACACTATTGCACCACCATTTATATTTCGATAAGCACTTTTCAATCCGTGCTGTTAATATGTATAAGTAAATTGAGTTTGAAACTTATGGTACCATAATTAGGATCCTAATTGACAATTCGATTAACAATTAATCAATTAAAAGAGAGTATTGATGCGTCCCTTCGCATCACCAGTAATCAAAATACTATTGCTTCTTAACAGTTTATAAATTACAGTATATTATTTTATTTAATTACTTATTCAATACATATACAATACAGTTGAGAAAACGATGTTTAATGTCGGGCGGACCATCATTAACTAACTTCTTCAATGATAACGTTGGTTGATCGATTCATGTTTACGCTTTTACTATATAAATATGTTATATACTCGATGTTATGATGTACGACTTATGAGCGTCGCAGAATGGACGAGAGAGTTAAAATGAGTAAATTTACGATCTACCAATTCGTTGCATACGCTTGTTTCACTACATTATCTATGCTGTTGCGATCGAACAATCAAAAGGCATGATCTATACATAGATCTATACATAAATCTATACAGAGATGATGATGATCTATACATAGATTTCCCCTCTGGATGCTTGCTTTTCAAAAATTCACAAACTATTGAAGTTAACATATGAAGATATTTGAAAGTAGTGATAATTGGCTCTTAGATGGGTTTTATTTGCAAAGACATCGATTCAGACACCGGCATTTATACTTTCTAATATAGTCTCAGAACTTATACGAGTATATACTTCGTATACGAGTATAAAAGTGGTTGTTCGATCTTGACAATTGGATGCTGAGCATCAAGAGCACTCAACTAAATCCACATCTGGAGACACACTGCTAGACAACAAGTACCACTAGCTATGCTAGGGAAGAGTGTGGCCAGTATGCGGTGACAGTGTTGGCGCAGGGCAGTGTCCCTTCGCCACTACTATGATACAAGCTGGTCAAAAGTTCCCTTCTTAATGCTTTCAATACCATCACGCGTATCCCTAGCACATCCAGCTCTACTCTAGATGCATTAATGAATGTCCCTTTCGTTAAAATTTAAATTATGATCTGCACCTTAACTTCAGGCATGAATCTCCAAGATGCCAGTATAATAAACGAAAGCTTGCCGATGTGTCTAAAAGGTCAGCGACTCTCATTCTATTATTAGTGTACGAGCACTATGCAAACAAAACCCTGCGATGCTTGATGTGAAAGTTATGACACTGCGGAATACTTTCTTTACGAGTGTCTGCTCTACGTTCGGATGTTTTTGTTGGTACTTAGTGCAAGTGTGGTGTGTGTTAATAATGCAAGCACTTCAGAGGACCGCACTTTTTTCTTATTTACATTAGATATGAGTAAGCGCAGATACATACGACCAATTCATGTCATCGCTTTTATAATTCGTTTCGTGTGGTGCGGTTGTCTTCTTCTTGTTATGCTATATAGCTCTAGCTGGTCGCTCTATTGTCGTCCAATCATTCTACCAAAAAAAAAACCCAGAAAGAGAATAGTTAGTAGTTCGGAAGGTAGTCCATTTCGTGGTTGTTGTCGTTGTCGGTTGTTCGCTGTTGAAACTATTTCATTTTGCATTTATTTCCTTCTTTCCCATTTGTAACTTTGAAGGTAAGCCCGCAAAGCTTGTGACTAGGTCCGGTGTTTACTTTCCAAACCAATCCATTCCTTAGTGCTCATATTAATTAGTCATTTAGAATTCAAAATGCAATTGGCTTATAATTGCACAGTGTGAAATGTGACTTTGAGCAAAACACTGTTGATTATTAAAGCAACAAGGTGGTGGTGTGTCTCAAAGATATAAAAATTAAGTACAATAAAAGTAAAAAAAAATACAAAAAAGAAATCGAAAATACTCCGAAAAGTAAAGAAAAATATCATAATAAATTAAGAGATACATTTGGGATAAAAAATCGTCGATATCGCGTTGGAATTCATATTCGTTTTCGAATTAAATTCCCAAAGGTAAAGGTGCCATTATTGATGAACTTGTATATACATTTTTTTTATTTGATAATGGGCAAAACAATTTTGAAATTGTATATAGTGTGCTCTCTATATAAATTTCAACTTTTGCTCACATAAATTATTGAAAAATTTAGGGTATGTGCTGTGTTGTTGTTTTCTTTTTTTTTCCTGAAAGAGTACCTAGAGCTTACGGCAAATCTACAGGTTAAAACGGAGAAATTTGAACATGCACACGAAAAATATAGACACGGAAAACCAAAAACAAAATATTCAATTCAATTGAATTGTAAATACGAATATTGTTACACCGAAATATTGATTAGGCTATTATTGAGGTAATAATTTATTCACTTGATATACATATATACATATGTACATTAGTACATACTGGCGTGCATATGGTAATTGAGGATATGTACATTCAACAAGATATGTGTAAGTGAAATTGTCGAGTTGTTTTTCATAGAAAATCTTTGAAAATTTTACCTTTTGGCTATGAAATGAATTATGTCGTGGAAACCCTTACCAACATAAGTCCAAGGACAATCGAATCTAGTGTACTCATATCAACATTAATCTTAATATTCTTCCAATAACGACTAAATATTAGTCGAAGTCCTGGTTGAATTTATGCATTTCAGGAATGCATGCTGCAAGTGTAATGATGAACGGATGTAACTACATGTAGGTTCATGTTCCTCATAAAAGACGACAACAAGAAATGTGTTTTAACGTCAATAGAATTTGATAGTCAAGAAATCAATGGATTCTAGTTTTGTTGTTGTTGATGATTCAGTGACTTTACAATTCAAGGTGACTAGGTTATCATTAATAAATTAAACGATCAATTTCTGGGATTTTTTTGTAGGTGTATTCGTAATTATACATATTCACATGTACGCATAAAAATTATGTTTAATTGTGTCTAATATCCAAGAGCATTTCATTGCGCTTTCTGACAAAGTACTTCAACTTTCGCCAACATTTCCCAATTGTCGTGATTCTTCTTCGGCATCGGACATTTCTCGATTGACCCACTCTTTTACCGTCCTAAATGGGAGTTTCTATTGCATTACACGACAAGCAAGTTAGAAATAGATTGGGTTAAGATAAGCTTAGTCGAACCCCGCATCGACCTGGGTCAATTAGGCCAAAGAAGTCCCTTGGTGATATCATTGGATGTACACATATCACATCTAAAAGTGCAGATCAGGGGTCTACAAATATCAGGCTTGCTTAGAGGCCGAATGAGTCGGCGCTTTTAAGAAAACTGAAGGGCGTACTTACCGTTGTTTCGGACTGATTTCGACGAAAAAGAAATCTTTCAAATGAGCTGGAGAGTACAGTGTAGCTGCGCAACTACGTTCGATGCCTGGTGAGGGAGAGAGTGAGTGGAGTTATAGATGATATTCTAAAGGGTCCGCCATCTAACGTCTTTTTTTTTCAACTAGTGCTTATTTCGTGAATGGTAACACTTAGCTCATGTCTGATTTGACAGATAATTAGTTTTATCCTTCCCGTTAATAATGGAAAATAATTTCATTAAAATGGCTGCCTCGACTGGCCATGCAGTAGCCTACACGATCGGTCCAATTTTTAAGCACATTATCGATTGTGTGCAGCTGTATTTCACCAATGGCTTCACGAATATTGTCCTTTAAAGCGTCAATTGTCTCTGGCTTGTCGGCGTAACACTTATCTTTTACGGCACCCCACAAATAATAGTCCAACGGTGTCAAATCGCAGCTCCGAGGTGGCCAAACGACATCAGCTCTGCGGCTGTAATGCGATCTTCAAAAACAGGGCGCAAAACATCGAGTGTAGCTTCGGCTGTGTGGCACGTAGCGCCGTCCTGTTGAAACCAAATGTTGCCAATGTCCTCCTCTTCAATTTTTGTGAACAAAAATTCGTTCAACATGGCCCGATAACGATCGCCATTGACTGTAACGGCCACTCCTTGCTCATTTTCGAAAAAAAAATGGCCCAATTATGCCTCTGGACCAAAATCCGCACCAAACAGTGACTCGTTTTGGGTGTATCGGCTTTTCAATGTATGCGTGCGGGTTTTCTGTGCCCCAAATGCGACAATTTTGCTTGTTTACATACCCGCCAAGATCAAAATGAGCTTCAGCTGAAAATATGATTTTTTTGGCAAAATCGGCATCTTCTCTAAGTCGATCTCAGGCCCACTTATCGAAGCGAAAACGCATTGGATGGTCAGTTGGCTTCAACTCCTGAACCAATTGGACTTTGTGTGGCGTCATACCAAGGTCTTTATGCAAAATTCGTCTCAATGATGTCTCCGAAATGTTCAATTGTTGAGAACGATGGTGAATTGATGTTGATGGCGCTTCACGCACACTTTCTGCCACAGCAGCAATATTCTCGGGTGTACGCACTGTTTTTGGCTTTTCACGCTTTGGTTTATCAATGAGGATGCCAGTTTCTTTCACTTTTTTCACAAGATAACGAACATACGGAGCTGACGGTGCTTCTATTCTTCCAAAATCCGTACGCAATCGCACACATTCTGCAACATTACCATGATTTTCAAAGTAATATCGCAATATTTTCCAGCATTGTTCAAGCGTATATACAACCATATTCGTTTAGCGGAAGGATAAAACTAACTATCTGTCAAATCAGACATGAGCTAAGTATTACCATTCACGAAATAAGCACTAGTTGGAAAAAAAGACGTTAGATGGCGGACCCTTTATTGTATATTTCCTGAGCATTTCAGTTAAGTTTTGCCTCCAGTTGGAGAATCTTTTTAGAGCTGTTTTTATAAGATCTTTTAGCCTACCCAAATGTCGATAGAAAAGTTCTATGAATATGCACCGCATGTATTGTATTTTGCGATTCTTTTGAATAGTTGATATGTTGGAAGAAAGTGTAAGGACGTAGCACAACCTTAAGTTTAGCCTATCAGTCAAAAAACAGTCTGTTTATAATCCAAGCATTTTTGGATTCTTGTGTAAAGGCATGGCCTTTACTTGTTTGTAAAATAATGAAACAAATTATACTTTCGGTGAAATTTATAAATTTATTATTTTTCTTTCTGTTTAATTTATAACTATTGTGCATAGCAGGCGGCAAGAAACCAAAATAGGCGGATACGCAGGAAAATAAAATGGGAGATCGTTGTCCTGAACCTCACATTCTATTGAAAATATGACATTTATTCTATTACAATTTAATTTTGGAACAACTTAAAAGATAAGTGCGTTCAAGTTCAAAGAAAAATAGAGAGAAGTAGTTCAAAGACCTACTTTATGGAAAATTCGAATTTATAGTAACGTTTCTGGAATTTTTACCAGAATTATGTTTTATAAAAGAATCCGAGTTGTACTAAAAACAAATTCTTAAGTTCACGACAGAAGATTTAACAATGAGCCATAGTCAGTGTATTACAAAGAATACAAACTGTTTAATAAAAACTGGAAATAATTTTTTTTTTACAAAAGCTTGTTCTGTCAAACAACTGATGCATGTGCTATGTATAAATTAAATAGTCTTATCGTAGATGTATTAATAAAGGGTTTTCCAATAGGGACTTGACAACTTTGAATTTAATTTGTAAACGCACTCTTTCACTAATCATCAAACTGTCACTGTCAATTTATTCAGTAAGCTCAACCTCTTCATCATGGTAAGGTACACGAACGAGCAACGTCTGCAAATTATAAAAATTTTCTACCGAAATTCAGAGTCGGTGACTGCAACTTTAAGAGCGTTAACTCCAATTTCCGGTCGTACTCGTAATTCTCGCCCTAGTAGACAGGCAATAACAAGTTTAGTGCAACAATTTGAGTCTACATATTCGTCGTGTCAATGAGCCAACAGGTTGGTCGAAGTGTCGAAAATATCGCTGCCATTCAGGCGTCCGTAGCAAACGATCCAAATCAGTCAATTCCACGGTGTTCTCAAGAATTGGGCACCGCTCAGACCACATTATGGCATATTTTGCGTAAGGATCTTGGTTTACACCCATACAAGATCAAGCTGAAGCGACGTACGTTCTCCGATTGGGTTCTGGAAAAGATGCGGAAAGATTATGAATTTCATCGCGAAATCATCTTCAGTGACGAAGCTCATTTTTGGCTCAATGGGTTCGTCAATAAGCAAAATATGCGTTATTGGTCGGGTGAAAATCCACATGTGCTTCATGAATCACCACTTCATCCACACAAAATAACTGTTTGGTGCGGTTTGTATGCCGGTGGCGTTATTGGGCCATATTTTTTCGTCGACGATAACGATCGTCACGTTACTGTGAATGGTCAGCGTTATCTCGCCATGATCACCGATTATTTTTGGCCCGAATTGGAAGGTATGAACTCGGACGACATGTGGTTTCAACAAGATGGTGCCACAAGCCACACAGCACACGCTAAAATCGATTTATTGAAGAGTAAGTATGGTGAGCGTGTTATCACAAGAAATGGGCCAGTCGATTGGCCGCCTCGTTCGTGCGATTTAACGCCGCTTGACTATTTTCTGTAGGGCTACGTTAAGTCATTGGTTTATGCCAACACGCCGACGATGTTGGAAAAGCTCAGAGCCAACACTGAAAGCGAAATTGCGGCCGTTGCGGCCGAAATGTGTGTCCGAGTCGTTGAAAATTGAGTCCAACGAATCGACCGCTGCAAACGTGCCCGCGGTTGCAGTTTCAGAATGCTTTCACCTTACGTGGAATTTTCGATATGACGTGTTTTCTCTGGAGAAGTTTGCCATCCCAAATTACTCTTAGATATCTAGCTTTGTTAGAGAGCTGAATGTTAAGAGAGTTTGCATTGAGTTGTTGAATTTAATTTTTATTTATTTGTTTTACATAATCTTTTACATTGGACTTAAGTTAAAATCAATAAAAATAAAGTTAATTTATTTAAATTTGAATAATTCATTTATTGGCTTTGATAATTGTAAATTAAAATAAACTATTCACATTAACACTGGCGAAGTTGGTGTTTCAAAAGAAAAGTTAATAAAAAAAAGAAAATAAAAAAATAAATTAGAGAATAGAAAAGGAAAAGATAAATTCTCTTGTTACTAAAATTGTTAGTGCCTTTGCAAATATTTAAATAAGGCTTTTGCAAATTACTTGGTTCCGCAAAGTTTTCTAATGTTCATGGGTAGAGCGTGTATTGGTTTCTGAATGTAAACCTTGGTTGAATAAAAATAAAATTAGCAAAATGTGAAATAGGTGTGCAGGCTACAAACCCAGAATCCTGTTAGTATATCTAGATACATGATGAAACCGTTTTAAGACTATACACATACCGCAGATTGTTGTAAGATTCATTCGTGTTTCTGAGTTGTGACAACAAAAAATTGGGCATCCATTGGTAGCGATTGGCAGAATTAAACTTTTTGCTAAGCTGAACCTTATATGATGAGGTACAAAGTTATTTTTTAATGAAAAGGCACTTAAACATCCGTATATATTGCCAATACTATTTGAATATGTTGGTTTTATGTATGAGTAAGTGTCGAATTGAACCAAATAGTTAAGTTTTTTGCTTTTTTGACATATTCCAGAACAGTGTTACCTAAATATAAAGCTAGGAAACTGCTTTGTCAAACTTGTTCTTGTGGACTACCGAGCACTTTGACTTTATTGGATATAGTTGTAGGTGATTTCTTGCAGACCAGTGCGAGATTTCCTTAAGATCGCTATTAAGTCTGTCTACTCCCAGCAATGCAGCTCAACTGAAACATGCACATCATCAGCATGTATTGATAAGTGTCGGACTACTTGTGGGAGATCATTGACTTCTTTCACTTAGGTATGAAAAAATCAGCTTAACTGTAGAATTACTGAAATGAAAAAACCTCTTCAATTTTGTAAAAAGTATGGTTATGGTTGACAGTGTTGAATACCTTGGAGCCCAAGAAAATGATATCAAGTCGTGATAAATTGATTATTACAATAGTAGCAGAGGTCATGAAATAAACATCTAGTCAATTAACCTGCAAAACGTCCTCTTCCAACTGAATTAAGTTCATTCCCCTAAAATATATATATTGTTATGCCTGAGATACAGGTAGACTTAAGTAAATTCGTCGAAAGATTACCGCCTGGGATTTGGACTCTTGTATTCAGAGTTTTGGGGCGTAGACCAGGATGGAATTCTGTTTTGGTGTAAAAAAAACAGGATCTCTTACATTCCGATTGTTAAAGGAACAGTTCAACCCACTTAGAAAGCAAAATTATTCACTTTATGATTTATCAAAGACAGTTTAATTTACTCATAAACAATTATTTACTTTATTATTGAGCAAAGTCAGTCTAATTTTAATATAAAACAATTATTATTCACTTTATTACAAATCACTATTGCATTTCTGAGTTCTGATTCCAACTTCAATGAATTTTATTTGTTGCCCCTCAATTTATAACTTTCTTAATAGCTGATTTAACAAAAATTTCAATAAATGAAAACTTAAACTAGAAGCTAGGTCAGCAAGTCTCACGGTTTTATTATTATAACATTTACATTTATATTTAGTTTCATCTGTTATAGTATACAAATATGAGTTTGTTTTAATTTTGTAAAAAAAATTCGATATCGAATATTAAAATTTTTTTTTATAATTTACGTGCGCCTAAGGGGTTAGATACCCTTTTACTATTGCCTCGGCGCGGACGGAAAGGTAGAAGGAGGAGAAAGGAAAATTTGTTTTTTGTAGTGGTTTGAAATTCAGGTTTATTTTCAGAGCGATATTCGCTCTCCTGGGGTGGGAGTTCGAATAGGACGGAGAGTTTTTTCTTTACTCAGATTGATTCGAAGGTTATAATTCACACTATTTTTTTTGTGCTTGAAGCTCTACAACAGCCAAAACTACGTGTCAGTATTATGCCTTCACACGCAGAATTTTTCTGTCTGAGTTCCAATTACACAAATGAGAACTTTAAAAACTTGTCAATGGGTAGGATTCGAACCTTGACCCTCCGAGTGAGAAGCGATTGCTATTCATTCATCTTTTCATTTTATATGCATTTTTATTTTTAGACTTCATTTACACTTATAAGCTAGACAAAAAAATGCTTAAAAATTAGCTTAAATAACTTACAAATAACCTTATTCTATCTTACTGGCCCCATGCGGACACTCTACTTAATCTAATACTTAATCTATGTCTTTCTACGTTTCTTACAGACTATTTTTATTTTTGTTTTTACATTTATTAAAACTAAAACTAAGAAAATAAACTTTATGTAGAAAACTTAGTATATGGACTTTTGTTATAATTTAAAACTTAAAACTAAACTTATAAACTACCTTAAACTAATTCTTAACCTACTTAATCCTACTTAAACTATCTAATCCTATACCGTATTTTAGAGAGTGTTAGCCTGTTCTAATATATTTTTTTTTCTTTTTTTCTTTTTTTTTGTGATTTTTATGTTTTATTATTTTTTTATTTTTTTCTTAAAACTACCCGGCCACGGCTAATAAAATATGCAGAGGACCGACTTTGCTTCCTATGGAGCTACGTAGTACTGGAGGAATTCGACGACGAAACTTCCCCTCCTTCATCTAGCCATCAGAATGAATCATTATGAATTACTTACTTTATGTTTTATTCATTTTTATCTTTTAATTTAATTTATTAATCATTATTAATCTTGTTTATGGTTCTATTAATATTTTTTATAATTTCGATAACTTGTTTGTTTAGATGACTTAGCACTTTAATATTTTCTTCTATTCCATCTTTAATGCGTTCTTTATTTTGTGAAACAGTTGTAGTAACGGCGTCTTCGTTATCCATAGTTCCAAAGGGAACTATTTTTAAGCCTAATCCTATAATATTTAATAAACTTCTTTTTGCATTTTAACTAACTGATAAATCTATTATGTACTTCCAAAATTGTAAATGGACCTTTAAAAATGCTTCGTAATTTTCATTTTTTTTTCATTTATAACTAATACCTTTTGGCCTACTTTGTATTCTATTGTTTTTCCTAACTTCCTATCATACCTAGTTTTAACCTTTTTGCTACATTTTCTTGTACTTAGTTTAGCCGTTTCTTGTTTTCCTAGTATATACGAGTATATTAAACTTTAGTTTTTCGACATAATCATACATTGATGATTCGTCGTTTGTGTCCACTGCACTGGGTCTGTTTGCTTCGAACCCAAACTCTAACTTGTAAGGTGTATAACCTGTTGTGTTGTGGACTGTACAATTGTAGCACAATCTTGCATATGACATTCGCCTGTCCCAATCTTTAAGTTGGTTCAATTCTTTACCTGTTGCCTTAATATATTCTAATAATCTACAATGAGCTCTTTCAACACCTCCATTGGCTTGAGGATATGCAACACTGGTTGTTATTTGTTTGATACTCAATAATTTACAGAATTCCTCTGCGACTTCGATAAGGTTTCCTTCCTCAATATTTTCATTACCTCTACTATGTTTGGTGTTTTCTGTTTCTCCTTCGTTACCTATTTTAGTGTTTTCCGCTTCGTTTTCATTACTTATGTTATTTTCAATATTTTCCGTTGCGTTTTCATTACTTATGTCTATACCTTCTTTTTCCATGAGACTTATCACATCTTACCAAGTCTCTTCTTTTTCAGTAAATCTCACATTCTTACTTAACTCGCCAGCAACAACATTTTCTTTACCCTTTTTGTAAGTGATAACATAGTCAAATTCCTCAAGTTTGAGGCGCCATATAACAAGTCGACTACCCGGATATTTTACCCTGAATAACCATTTTAAAGGCCTGTGGTCTGTTTTGATGAGAAATTTTATGCCGTAGATAATAGGACAGAATTGCTTTGTTGCCAAATTATAGCCAAACATTCCTTCTCCGTGGTGCTATAATTTATTTCAGCTTTGTTAAGTGTCCGACTCGCAAAATGTATCGGCAAATCCTTACCGTTATGTTCCTGGCTAATTACTGCCCCGATTCCTTCATTAGAAGCATCTGTTGTAATAATAAATTGCTTCTTTAAATCTGGGTACTGCAAGATAGGATGTTTAGTTATAAGCTCTTTCAATTTCCTAAAGCTTTCCTCTTGTTCTTGTCCCCAAGTGAAATCAACATTTTTTTTAAGGAGTCTGTTTAAAGGTTCGGCAATATTACTGAAGTTACGAGTATTTACGAATTTTCTGTAATATCCAATCGTGCCTAGAAACGACTTTATTCCTTTGGGATTCTTAGCTGCTTCCATTTTAATGACACAGCTGATTTTATTCGGATCTGGTTTTATACCCTTGTCTGTTATTATATGTCCTTGATATGTGACTTCTTTTCTAAGAAACTCACATTTGTCAGGCTGTAACTTTAAGTCTGCGTTTCTCAATTGCTAAAATACTTCAGTTAATTTTGCATTGTGTTCTTGTAAGCTTTGCCCATAGACAACGATATCGTCTAAGTAGACGAAGCACTTTATTCGCTGGAGTTCAGTCAACACAGTATTTATTAAACTTTGGAAACAACCTGTGGCATTTCGCAACCCGAAATGGCCATATGAAGTGCTAAAAGCCATTTTTTTCTATATCCTTCTCTTCCATAGGGATCTGGTGAAACCCGGAAGTTAGGTCCAAAGTGGAGAAATATTTCAGCTTTCCCAATTGATCAAGAATTTCCGTAATGTTTGGCAAAGGGTAGTTGTCTAGTATCGTTAGCTCATTTAGCTTGCCATAGTCAATTACCATTCGCCGTTTCTTCTTACCGCTTGCATCGGTTTTCTTCAGAACTATCCACAAAGGTGAACTCCAAGGGAACTACTATCGCGGATAATTCCATCGTTTTTTAACTTCTGAACCTGCTCACGAACTTCTTCCTCGTGAACCTTTGGATATCTATAGCTTTTTGTGAATATTGGCTCGGAACTAACTTCTGTTCGAATCTTGTGTTTCGCTACCTTTGTTTTAGATAGCTTCCCATCCTCTGTGCTGAATATATAACTGTACATACGCACGATTCCTAGCAGACTATCTTTTTGTACATTGTTTAAGTGGTCTGTGCGGACCTTTCCGGTAACTTCCGTAGTTCTGTATTCTGCAATGTCGAAATCCGTTAAGGCGCAACCTCGTATTGCAACTCCTTTTATACTATACGGTTTGTCCGTTGTATTCACTATTGACACAATACGTTTTCCGTTTATATTTTAACTAATACAGCTAGAGATGGTGACACCTCCGGTAATTTCCTGTCTAGGTATCACCACCTCTTTTTTTAGTTTTTCTTTTGCATTTTTTCTTCACTGAGGTATCTCAGTGGTATTTTTCCGCAACGGCCTATTATAAGGTTATTCTTATAATTGATTGTGAACCCGCATTCCCGTTGGAATTGGTTGCCAATCAACCCATCGTACTTTCCCAATAAATTATTTTCTATTACCTGAAACTTTATTTTTCCTGGCTTGCCTCCGTTTGAGGTTTGACAAAACCTAGCTCTACACACTTCACCTAACGTTTGTCGTGTCTTCCCGCATATTCCGCTAAATTTCATTTTACTTTTTTTGCCAATCTCGTCTTCACAGATGCAATTTTCTATGGTTCTAAGATGCGTGGTTGCACCGCTCACGTGCAGCCTACCGAAAATCCCTTGACTTATATTGTTTACTATTCGAAGATGACGGTTGGTCAGTATTCTGTTGTTGATTGGGGACTTCTTTATTATCTGATTGCTTACTTCGTTTTGCTAATCTGCAATTTCTTGTTATATGCCCTGGCTTTCCGCAGTTAAAGCACTTTATTTCCTGCCTATTTATCTTTCCAAGATTCTTTGAGGTAAAATCCTTTTGGGTGTTCCGTTGCTCTTCTTCGCATACAAATTTACTTGCTTCGGCGAGACTTCTTGGACGTTGCGTTATCACTAGAGTCCGACCGAACATTCGGCTTCTGCTTCGGCTTCGGCTTCGGCCACATTCGGCTTAAATTTCCACCTTCGGCAAAACATTCGGCTTCGGCAAGAAAAGGCGGAAGATTTTGCCGAAGCCGAACCATTTTTCCGCAAAAATTAAACTATCATACGCACCGTGTTTTGGAGGTGATTTCGAGCAAGTCATTTTATGTTTGTTTCGTTTCTGTTGCAGATAGCTACAAGGAATGCTGATATTTTTAATTATTGGGCGTCAAGTCCTTATACTACTTGAAAGAAGTAGCTAATAAATATTTATCAGCTCCTCCTACTAGTGTAGCGAGTGAGCAATTATTCAGTGCTGCTGGACAAATTTATGCTGATCGGGGCTAATTTGCAGGGAGAAAATGTACAAAAACTTTTGTTTCTTACATATAATATTAAGTTATTTAATTTTGATTATTAATTCTACTTCATCGTTTGTCTTCTCATACTAACTTTGTTTGTTGTATTTACGTGTTATCGAATGTAATTAGGGTTTTGGATTTTTTTACTGGTTATTTTTTGTTTTTATTTCTTTGCTATGCATTCATTTTGATTGTTCCGTTTATTTATTTAAAAGAGTCTACTGCAATATTTTACTGGCTATTTTGCTGTTTGTGTCTTTGTAAAATAAATTAATAAAAAGAAAATATCTACCAATCAATTTTATCAAACTGATTGATCACTATATTTTAGGCTCTTTAGCATTTTGAAATACAATCTCCATTAGATTCGGCTTCGGCTTCGTCTTCGGCCGAAGGTGATGAAGAAACCGAAGTTCGGCTTCTGCTTCGGCAAAAAAATTCACCTTCGGTCGGACTCTAGTTATCACATATGTTGAGAGTTTTTCACGCAATCCATTAATGAAGACCGTTAAGGTTTCATTTTGAATATACCCTCTTTGGCCCGCTTGATGTTCCTCTTTTACATTACACAGTTAACTTTGCAGCAACCGTCTTTGTAATGTCTTTCTATAACGCTGTATAAAGTGGACTACTGTTTCATCTGTTTCTATTCTGTCTTATGGAAATAAGTTTCCTGTGTAATTGCAAAGCGCTATGAGGTTCCCTGAATACTAAAGTTAACTCCTTTTTTAAGCTTTCCCAGTTATTAATTTCCCTATTCATGAGAATCTTTGTAGCGTTTCCGCTAATTCTAGTTTTAATAAACTTGAAGAGCACTACTTTCTGTGTTTCTGTTGCTAATTCGATAGCATCGTTACACGCATCGATGAAGGTGAATACTACTGTTCCATTGAAAGTTGGAATGAAAGATGTTAAAACACCGATCGCAATCTCAGCTTTTGTTTTACTATCAGGTCTATCGTTAATTGAATCTTCTTTGTTAGTCAGGTTAATCTCTTCGCTATCAGAGCTATCGTTACTATCAGATCTATCGTTAATACTATTAAATTTTGCAAACATTTATTTAAGTAATCACCATAAACAAAATATGAAACAATTGCTTTACATAAATGACTTACAGGTTAAGACGTCCATTGAGGTCTTCCGCCGTTGATTTTCGACGCTATCCCGCCGCTGCTACCAAATTATGTGTTATGCCTGAGATACAGATACACTTAATTAAATTCGTCGAAACTCTTGTCGGGCCAGATTACCGCCTGGGATTTGGGCTCTGGTATTTCCTTCAGAGTTTTGGGGCATAGAATAAGATGGAATTCTGTTTTGGTGTAAAGAAACAGTTCAACAGGATCTCTTACGTTCCGATTGTTAAAGGAACAGTTCAACCGACTTAGAAAGCAAAATTATTCACTTTATGATTTATCAAACGCAATTTAATTTACTTATAAACAATTATTTACTTTATTATTGAACAAAGTCAGTGTAATTTAAAATAAAACAATTATTATTCACTTTATTACAAATCTATTTATAACTTTCTTAACAAAAATTTCAATAAATGAAAACTTAAACTAGACTCTAGGTCAGCAAGTCCTACGATATATTTTGTCATTTTTGTGGTGTTTTGTTGCTGTTGTTGTACCTGCACATGCATAACAATATACATATATATTTATACACAGAGAGTGTGGAGAGGTAGAGGACATTTAAAAGTCGCAAAGATGTCGTTAAGCTTTCATTGACATGAATGCGACTGTCAGAATGCATTCCAAAGTAAAGAAAATAAAGAAAACTAGTCCTATTTGGTTTGAATAGATTTGTGCATTTTGTTTTTGTCTCCAGCTATTGTATTTTGAACTTTATTATGAAAGCAGTGTCGGAGGACGTTTATTTATTTCTTGCGCTGAAAATATTTTGTGTGACAAGAAATGGATCATAGGCAACGGCGTTGCACAGTTTGGAGAATAACTGGATGAGATTTTCATTCTCTGCCTTAGGTTTTCCTTGAATAATACCATCCGTAAACATCGTAGACATCCGATCGAGTTCGTCCATTCGTTGAGCCTGTAAGATTATGTCTGGTTATGTGGGAGCAACAGTGGACACGCGCATCGCTTTATTTTTTCACAGCAATTGCGCGGGTCTCGGGTCGCAGTGTTTGTTGTTGTTGTGAGGTCGATATGGTTGACAGTTGACAAAGAATGTAAAATCGAGAAGTGAAAAATACGGATAAATGAACAGTATCGGATGAGAACAAATGCAGACGCGTAGATTTGTTGTTTATGGACTGATAGAAAGAACACTTTTACTTGAATAATTAATTTAAACTAAAATGCACTTTCTAAATTCGTGTTTGCTTGTCATAGTTTGACACTTCTTTCCTCAGTTTCGAGGTAACCCGTGCTAAAATGTCGATGCAATCCGTAGTGGAACATCAACCCAATGACTGGGTTATGCAACATTTTGATCATATACTTTTTTCTTATACCGTTAAAAGAGCCTATAATAACTTGTCCTAATTAAATGACGATAAATGACAAACAATTAAGACTTTTATCGCGAGTAAACAGTAATTATAAACATAGACATATTTTTTGCCAGACGTTTCGTTAATATCAGTTTGCTCTCAGTTTTAGAGAAAATCTCTGATCCCTTTTTAACACGTAGCTCTTTAATGATTCACCGGGTTTTATACAGACCACACATACAGCATACCATATACGTACGAGTATTGGTTAAGATTTCATATGCGACGTTTAACAAAGTTATTCCTCGATATTTTTTCAAAGAGATAGTATAACCTCTTTTGTGTATGGGATATACTCGTATCAATTCAACCAATCATCTGCCATTAACTCCATTAGAGCATGCGTCCTTTTTGATTGAATCTTGATTTTCTTTGTACCCTTTCATTACTATACCTCTATATCATATTTTTCGGCCGTTTTAGCTGCACGTTCTTTTTATAGCAACTCCGGATGCTGTTTCTACTATATTACCGGACTCTTGGATTTTCTTAATATATAAAGCTGCTTTGGCATTTTTATTTTTCAATAATATTTGTCATTACATATTAACGTTTCGATTTCGTACTTCTCAACTAGCTAGCCAACCCAAGATGCCTTTTGATGTTGTTCTCGCAAAAGTTCTTTTTATAGGATATTTGTCGGTCGGGTCGGGTCTACATATTAGACTTATGTTTATAATTTTTTTTTCTTTTTATAAATTGGAGTAGGTGCAATACCGATTAGGCTAAAAACTATCATAGCGATACAGTATGAATTCTTTAGTTTTTTCGACCAACAACTGAGTAAAAATTCTCCTTTTATCATTCCTCTTGTAGTTGAGAATATTTTTTAAAGTTTTTGTTCAAGAGATGGATAGTTCTCTTAGTCTGTCAATAACTACAACGTAATTTATTTTTCCACTTATTTGGTAAGCTTTTAAGCTTAGGTATCTATATATATACCTTTCGGTATAGTCCCTTCAATAAGTCTGTGACCTAAATTTTCAGAAGAGTCTAACCTTATTACACTAAGCTAGGTTTTGAAAAACTTTAGAGAAGGCTGCTAAATATGAAACAATTTTTTTTAGATCATAACATAACATACAAAGGGGACTACGCGCTTTAAGTTCTGATTTACTGTGAGTAAATACGAATATACTTAAGATGACTGTCTCGAGATTCAAGTTGGTTCACGTACGTATCTGTATACTATATACATATAACGTTCAATAATCAACAACTCAAGTAACCATGCCTGTTAAATCTGAAATATTACTGACTATATTTTAGGTGACGCTACAGCCAGGGGTGGGCTGGGCCTCAACCAACAGCTATTTCCGTATAGCGCGGTCTTGTGCAATCGATTACTCTTGCGCATAACAAGATGACTGAGGTCCCTTACCACTAGAGCACGCCACCTACGGTAAGATTATATAGAGCCTTCTTCATTGTTGGTGAGAGGAAATTTTTTCTCGGTTGCTTTCTTAATTAAAACAAAAAATAAAATAGCAAGAGTGATTCTTTGCTTGGTCTCTACGGTGGTGTCATTGATGTTATTGTTTGCAATGGTGCTCAGGTTGGAAAAATTCTACATCACCTCAAAATTATAATTCGCTTTTGTGGCGTTCTGTCCGACCCGTTGGTATTGGTACTTATCTCTCTTATCAATACCATATTTTCTCCCTACTCACATTCATTTCATTCATTTTATATGCATTTTTATTTAAGGAATTCATTTACACTTACAAGCTAGACAAAAAATGCTTAAATATTAGCTTAAATAACCTTATTCTATCTTACTGGCCCCATGCGGGCACTCTAAGTTAAACATAATACTTAATCTATGTCTTTCGACGTATCTTACAGACTATTTTTATTTTTGTTTTACATTTATTAAAACTAAAACTAAGAAAATAAACTTTAAGTAGAAAAACTTAGTATATGGACTTTTTGTTATAATATAAAACTTAAAACTAAACGTATAAACTATTTACAACTATATCTTAGCCTACTTAATCCTACTTAAACTATCTAATGCTATACCATATTTTAGAGGGTGTTACCCACCTCTGTTCTAATATATATATATATTTTTTTTTTTGTGATTTTTATTATTTTTTTTTTATTTTTTTTTTCTTAAAACTACCCTAATTCTACCTAAAACTATGTAAGCCGGCCACGGCAAAAAAAAAATATGCAGAAGACCGACTTTGCTCCTTATGGAGCTACGTATGACTGGAGGAATTCGACGACGAGACTTCCCCTCCTTCATCTAGCCACCAGAATTGTTGGTGCTGCCGAGCAACATCCCTTATGTCGCGACTCCCTACCGACCTACTGAACCGGAGGCGCTCCGCACTGCCATGTGCGACGTCTCTGTCGTAGTTGAGTCGCCTGTCCGCAGCTGTTCGAGCAACGTGGAAGATTAGCGGCACCGGCAATCTGTCCTGGATCAGACCTTTCATATCTAGGTAGAGGAACGCTTCTGGGGGAACAAAGCCATCAAAGCGAACTCTCTCATGATACATGTAATTGGGGTAGAAAGCCCCGGAGATCAGGTTGTTCGATGAGGTCATTGCTCTTGCAATGTGCCTTCGAGTCAACTTAATGACGAAATTGTCCACTCTTATCAGGTTCGCCCTATTGTACAAGACCTCATTAGGATAGAATTTTATGTACTCAGACTCTGGTGTTCTGTATAAGCGAAGACAAGTCCTAAGACAAGCCCTCTCAAACACCCGAATCTTTTCCAATAAACTTGCTCTTACTTTGAACCACACGGGGCAACCAAACACAAGCATAGGCCGGATAAGGGCCATGTAGCAGATAACCTTTACCCTCGCATCGAGTTGGCTGTTATAAAACAGTTTCTTTGTAAGTGAAGTGAACCTATCAGATCACTCGTGTAAATGTTGAATAGGATCGGCAAATTTACCGCACCTTGTTGCAGACCGTTTTTAATGTTAAATGTTCCAGCAGAAGTCACATCGCCATTCTTCACGATGAACTGTCTACTGGAGAGCATATCAAAAAGAATATACAGCAGTGGTTTACTAATGCCCAACCTGTCCAGCTTGAAAAAGAGTCCCTCTAACCATACGGTATCGAAGGCCTTTTCCAAGTCAATCAGGCAGGCACCAGTGCACTGATTCTTGCCTTTGTTCCATTGGATATCAGAAACCAGTTTAGACGCAGCATGAATAACATCATGCCCCGCCTTGAAACCGAATTGATTATCCGGAACTATATGTTTGTCCTCAACCCACTTGGTCAGGACTCTATTGATCACCTTCTCGAAAACCTTACTGATGTTTGGAAGGAGACTGATCGACCGGAGATTCGCCGGATTGGAAGTGTCTTTATCCCTTTTGGTGATGGGGTGTACCACCGCTGTTTTCCAATGCGCTGGATAATGTGCATTATTCATTGCATTATTAAACAGGGTGGTATAAATGTCCACCGCTTCTAGAGGGAGATGTCGAAGCACAATGTTCGATATTTTATCGGTTTCCCACTGATTTCTTACTTCTAAGTGATTCGAAGATCGTTTGGAGCTCTGACTTCGAAATGAACTGTGGTAGTACCATTTCATTGGTGATGACATTATTTGCCATATTCTCGTCACTGAACTGGGTGAAACCCGAGCTCTCGAATCGCCAATTCATTATTTCATTTCGTAGGTAGAAATTGTGCACAAGGACTCGATTTTCCAGGTCGTGGTTCGGGCCAATGATGTCATTCGCCTTATATACTTCCTGGAAAGTCGCTCCTATAGCCTCTACCTTCTCGTGCGGATCCTCGATCACAAAGAAGTTGTCATCATCAACAGCCTCATTTGGATCGATGCCTGCTGCTATGAGTATGTTCTCGTTGTCCGTCGTTCGGGCGATTTTAAGACACGAAAGGTCGTTGTGATCTTTCCTCCGAAATATTTTATTTATTTGCGGGAACATAGTCGGGTTACTGGTGTTTACAGCCCGAATTTTATTGTTCCAATACAAATTTACAGATGCTCTGTAATTTTCTTTTATTAATACTTGGAGGTTTTTGATCGACGACTTTAGCGTCATAATCTCCGGGTTATGTATGTCAGTAAACTGTCTGTACAAGGTTTTTAGCCTTGACAGCAGTCTACTTTTATGTCGGTGCAGTGCGTCACTGGTTGCGTTGCGGAATAAGTCTTCGTTGTCAGTGTATTGATACCGAGGTATCGTTTTGTCTATTGTTCGTTTAATTGTCTCGTCCATTAGTTTTAGATACCTGTCAATCTCCTCGTTTGACAGATTTCTATTGGACGGTGGGTAGAGCGAATTCGAGGAGATTGCTCTCGTCAGTGTTCTGGAGAAGTGTGTCCAAAGCACCCTACTATAGTTGTAGGCATGCCTTTGAACAAACTCATCCAATTCCGCAGCTTCGTTCGGAACGGTTATTTCGGTACTAAGTCCGCAATGGTCACTGTCATACACAAAAGTGCGTAGACAGTTTGTAGTTTGTTGGTTAGTGCATGTCAGGTGTATTCGTGTGTCGAACAACAGGAGATCCAAATAGGACCCGTGTCTAGGAAACGACGGACTATCCGTCGCCTTAAGGCCGAGGCGATACATAACACTGTGTTGACCCCACCAATTGAATAGTAGGTTCCCTCTAGTATTTGGTGTATTATTTCCCCAATCACTATGTTTGGCGTTGAAATCTCGGCCGATAATAAAATAGTTGTCTTCCAATTCCAGCCTCAGAAATCGAAAAAGTGTCTCGAGCTCTGAGATAAATACGGTGGATTGAGTAGCCTTAGGTGCATAGACAGACACCATGTACAACCGCTTTCCACTAAGGAGAGGGATGTACACGATGCATGCTTCCAGCACCTAGAACCTACGTACTACACGACTGTATACTCTTTTAAAACGTATACCTTTTCGTACGAAAATCGCAACGCCACCCCCCTGAATGGAGTTGGGTCGGTCTCTCCGTACTATTTTGTATCTTTTGTGCCTCATTTTGTGTCTTTTGGTAAGCTTAGTTTCGCTAACCAAAAGCACATCAGGGGCTTGGTCGTTAAGCAACTTAAATAGTGCGGCTCGTCGTTCGAGCCTTTTCAGTGAATTCACATTCACAGCAAGGACCTTCAGGGTTTGCTCCGCCATGTACGTACCCATTACGACTGGAGGTGCGGTAGGCCCGGCAGCAGCGCGTATATTTGATCTACCCGCTTAGCCTGTTCCTGTATTTGACGTTGAAGCTGAGCCATCTGCCCCTGAATAGAGAGCAAGATAGCCAGCATGTCAGGTACAGGTTCCGGTGCTCTAGGCGCTGGGGCCTGAGAAGCTACCTTTGGTTGTTGTACCGTATTTCCCCTACCTGACGCCATTTGGGCGTAGGTAACGTGGGGAGTAACGGCTGGTGTTTGTGCCTGCACGAGTGGACGTTTAACTTCCACTTTCTGCTGCCGAGCCAAATTTACTCTTTTGATGTATTGGAATTTGGGACACCGATAATTTGCGGTGTGTCCCGTGTTCCTACATAACGCGCAAGAGAGTTGGCTTTTTTCTGACGCTCCGTCCTTGCCTAGAGCGCATTCCTCGGACTTGTGGTTCTTTTCGCACTTCACGCATCGAGGCTGCATTTCGCAGTTCGACGCGGCGTGCCCGAACCTTTGGCAGCGAACACATTGTAAAATGTTTTCGCTCCTCTTTAATTTTTCCCAGTGTACAACCTGGTAGTCTAGGACTTTGATGATCCTTAGACCATCCAGTTTGCTGTTGGGACTTAGCTGAACCAGGAAGAACGGTAGTTTCCGCTTCTCCCTAGCCGTGACAAATGGCTTAACCCCTACGAATTTGAGCTCTTCGCACTCCTTCTCTTTCAGCAGTGCAAGAAGCTCCTCCGGATCAGTCGACGGTTCAATCCCCCTCAGCAGCATTGTTTGCAGCTTGTCCTCCTTCGGGGTGTAGGAGAAGAACTCCGTCGTCGATTCCTTCAATAAGTTTTTTATTTTAGTATAGCGCTCCACTGTGTTACAGTGGATCGCATGCCTATCTAAACTAAGTCTTTTAATGTAAAAATTGTTTTCTATGGCCGACTTACATAGTTCAATTGTTTCTTTTAACTCCATCTTATAAGTGTTGATTGGAGGCACCCGCTGCTTAGTTGATTGTTGTTGGTTGTTGTTGTTGTTGCTTCTGCTGCTGCTGTTGTTGCTGCTGTTGCTGCTGCTGCGATTTTTGTTGCTGTTGTTGTTTTTTATGCTTTCGTAGTGGTTGTGCATCTTTTGTTGTTTGTTCTTGTGTCGGTGTCTGTAGTTTTTGTTGTTTTGACGGCTGTTTCTCTTTTTGTTGCTGTGGTTGCTCCACGCATGCTTTTTGTGGTTGCTGAGAGATCTGGAGTTCTTGCTGCTGCTCCTTCTGTCTTCTCGCAACTTGTTTGGCTTTAATGGCCAGTATCTGTAATTGCAGTTCATCGATATGGCTGCTTAGAGCTTTCACTTCTTCTTCTTCGTCCTCGGACTCAGAAGCCGCCAGCGCTGCGAAGTTATTACCGCCCATATAGTGACCTTCCCCACCGTCAGACACGTATGGGAATTCGTCGTTTGCTGGATTTTTTGCTGCCCTTGTTGTTCTTCTAGTCGCCGCTTCCCTCCTTCCACCGGGCAGCTTTTCGGAGGAAACTGAGAGGGAAGGGCGCTTGACTAGGTTTGGAGTAGGCCGCAGCTTCCTCCTCTTTTTTGTATTATCTGGATTCCCAGATGGGTTATGGCCTGATGACGTAGCTTCTTGATCATCCGATGACAATGTTACCTCTGGTGCTGGTTCCGCTATTGGAATAGCGGACCGCTCCCTTCCACTCATCGTTCGATTTCAGCAAAATTGTTTGGTTTAATTTATTCACTTTTTTCTTAACAAGAAAAAGTCCGTCCTATTGCGGGGATCGAACCCACGACCCTTGGTTTCTCGGGCGACACCACTACTGTTGCGCCACCAAAGCACTTGTCAAAAATGTTTTCAATTCCACTTTTGTTACACTTTTTTACTTTTTTTACTTGAAAGAAGCCGAAACACGTCTGTCCCTTATCGAGGTCTATGAACGACTGGACTCCCTACTCACATTTTAGGCGAGAATGTCACTTAACCTTTAGCTAATCACGTCTAGTATTTTCTAACCGCAATTTATATCATATACTCGTATGTCTATCAAAAATTCACTTATTTCAAACAAATTTTTGGAATATTTAAAAGAGAAGCAATAAAAGTTGATTACTCAAGACTACCATGCTGCAAACTAGAATTATGGAAATGCACCCCGAGTAGATGCTCGAGGGTTTCCTTATAGTTATAAGGAATGAGATTAGAGTATTTTCAAGTAATTGAGAAAATTTTTTTTTGGTTGCGAGATTTATATATTGAAAATACCATCCAGTTGCTTTGCGTCGTTTCTTGACCTCATCGTTGATGTTAAACCAAATATTTGTTCCATAAGATAATGAAGCATTTTTAAAACGTACAGGTCTATAATGGTAATATTTTATAGTGGAACTACATATAATTTTATCAGCTACCTCTGCTCTAATAGAGTTCATAAATGTTGGTGTGTTGCCTCTATTAAAAGAGTCAAATTTAACAATTATTCGTGTTGCTGCTTCTTTATGAAATATTTTGTACATAAATACATTCATAGATACATTATAAGAGAAGTGATGTTGGCTTTGCCATTAAATATTATTCTTCATTATCAAATACCAACGTCATTCAAAAACCCTAACCAGTTCTCGAGAAATGTTATACGTACATATACCGAAGCTCGAAATAGTACGACTAAGCTTCATTCTGTCATCCTGACGCCACTGTTGATTCTCTTGAGATATTTTGTTCCAGTAAATGCCTTCCTTCTTCAAGACTTCTGAAAGCTCATTCCAATTAGTGGGATCAGTAAGTAATGCCTCATATATTTTTGTATATATGGGATAAAGTTCACTCGCTTCCGCATGGCTGGGTGTTCAACTTCATATACTCATCTTTGGTTCACAATATATTGTAGTTATTTAACAGATACCGTAAGGAGGTGATGATAAGATTCCGTTCACCTCTGTACTTTAATTAATGTATTGTAGAATGAATTCATTAAGGAACGCACTTTATATGTATATGTTTCATACATACGAAATCGTACAAAGATATACTGAGCAACCAACATGCGAATACTATGAAATAGCCAACATAAAGCTATGTGGGGCAATGTAATGCTTGCTCAGGTGACATGTTCTTCCTGAACCCAAACTGATTATAGCTATTTATATTTCAAAACGACACATCTCACAATTTAATAAGTTTTTCGAAAATTTTGGAAAAATTAGGTAGAAATGGTATATGTAGGTTGGTAATTCGATACTTTCCTTTTATTTTCTTTTGAAAATTGGTACAACTTCCGCGTATTGTGCCGACTAAAACAGCCGCTCTCAACACTAAAATTAAAGAAGAAACTTAGTACGTCAGACACTTATAATATTATTTTTTTTAATAATATTCTAGATAAACCATCACTTGCAAAAGACTTCTTATTTTTGTGTGACACCATGGCTTTATGTACTTCACTTGAAGAAAATGGTTTAACAACAAAATTATTAGTTTGAGTATATTCTACGAATTGTATAGAACAATTGCAATCTATTAAATATTCTATAGATGGCTTAAGTCTTTCAGAAATTTCGGTAAAGTAGCCATTAAATGCTTAGTGTATCAGTATACTATATATTTTATCCCTATTTCTAAACTATTTACTTCTATAGACTTAATTTTACCCCGAATGCTGTCAATCACCTTCATCCTTCTCTTGACTCAAAATAAACCTTGTTATCTATTTTTTCATTATTATTGTGAACTTTTTTGCATATATTGTTATAATATTTTTTTAGTCCTATGTTTTGCGGATGCCTTTTACAATTTACTGCATATTTATCCTTTCTTTTTATCTGTTGTAAGAGACTGTATGTCACCCAATGCTTTAAAAACGTATTGCTGTTTTTAATATGTTTTTGTAAAATTGATAGAAATAAAAGCAATTGGGGTTACTTTTCACATAAACCGGTTCCCAAAACTCATTTTTTAAACATTCATTTAATAATTTATAATTTGTCAATATTTCTTTTTCAATCGCTTCTTACAACTCTTTCCTGAATAAGAAACGGAATACCTACATATTTAGTGCAACCATACAATGGTCTGGTTATTTTAGGTCATTCACTGCACCATTAAATACATTTTTGTGGTTTTTTCAGAGACGTATAACTATAATATGTGTCATAAGAAATAAATATACGAGTATGTTTGAAGACTTCAATACTTAAGAAGTACAATATTGTATTAAGGGACTAGTACACTTTAGAAAATCAAAAAACGCAAATTTTTAAGAATTTTTTTCTTAGCTCCTTTATCAGATTTTATAAATAAAACTTTTTTAAAACATTATTTTATTATTCGAAAATACAAGAATTTTTTTTTCTAAGTCGGATCCTCGAAAAAGTTCTTGTTCCACTGCCGAGAGTTAATCTTAAAGAGGAAGTTTTCTTACGTGGTAATTCACAGCGATATGGCGGACAGCGAAAAAATGGCGGACATTTGAAAAAAAGTGTGAAAAAGTCAATCTTTTTTCATATTTTTTTTTCTCTCTTTTTTTATTGATGTTTTGCTCAAATTGTGGTAGATTACAACTCAGGGCACTTTAATATTGTAAACAAAAGGCACCAAGATTTTTTAAAATCGGTTCAGCGGATCCGGAGAATAACTGTCGGCCGTTTGGAAAAGGTGGTTTCGAGAAAAGGCAGTATTCTATAGGGAAAATGAGTCGACACATAAATGATTTTAGAAACTATCAAATTAATATTGAGAATGTGTTAGAAAGCCAATGCATAGTATTATTTGTACAAAAAAATTAGCTTTTTGGAGAAAGGTATTTAACAGCTGCCGGCACCTGCGAAGAGCTGAGAATTTCTCAAAAAAATTTAGGATGTGATTAAATTAAATTAAATAAAAAAAATTATTTTTTAAAAATACTATGGTGTACTAGTCCCTTAATGGAATATACTAAAATTGAAATAAATAATAAAATTGAACTTAAAATAGAAAAGAAAGACCTGCAAAAGTGCATTACTTTTAGTTAGTTGGAAATTTTGGGGTTCAACGTTCTGTTGTTCCATTTAATTTTTGTTAATACTCGTATGCAATTTATGCAATCTATCAAATGTATTTGGAAATTTCGCCAACGTTTTAAGTGGTCATTTGAAAACAGGCGCCTAAAAGTAAATTTGCTTTTCCTTATTTTGGGACTCATCTTTATATTGGGCATCAAATTGATATGGGTTTTATCACCCATTGATATTGATATGGATAAGTCTAATTTAAAACACTGAAAAATATATTTTTTTGTTTTCTTTAAATGTAAAATTAATGTAATAAAGTCTTTTTTTTATAAATAAAAATAACCATGAGCATGGAACATAAAAGAACTGGTATATATGTACATGGTGATTCAGGACCTAACAATAAGATTTCAGGCGGTGACAGGATAAGGTGAGACGAGAAAAAAAATTTATTAGAGGGCGGTCTAACGCCCGCCTTACAACGTAATAAGGGGTTTAAGTGTTTTCTGCCATAAATCACTTAAAGTAGTCTAGTGCTCTAACGAACAAACTGAATCTGATCAGTTAAATGTTTTTGGAAAGCTAGATAAATTTTCTGTTTAACAGTCAATGATTGAAAAGAGTGAAAATTTAGTCAAAGTAAATTTGTTACATGCCATTTATTTTTTTTTTAAATTTCAACCGTTTCGGAGATACAAACAAAACACAATAAAAAGACTCCATGAAAAATAGGGCTTAAAGACAAACATAACTATTTAACAACAAGTATTATATTGATAGCAACAAAACGCTTAAACGATTTCTGTCAAAAGTGAAAATTTTTAGGTTCCACTTCGAATTTAACGTTTATTATTATTACGGTGTTTTACGGGGTTATTAATTAAAATTTCCGCCATTGTATAAATTAGTGCAAATAGCAGTTTAACAGCACAGATTTTCAAATGCAGAATACGCTGATATTGTGTTTGTGTATAGATTCTGTCTTGGAAATGCTACAGAAGTAACATGGGAGAGATGAGGGATGACACAGAAGTCGTATGGGAAGAGAGGCCTATCTTCAACAAACACTGGCTTATAGGGTGTTTAAAAAAGTTCCTTCAGTGAAGTAGGTACCAACAATTATTATGTTTAGTTATAACTTCTATGTTACTCAACCTAGATCCAGCAAGCTGCGCTCGTTTGATATCGAATTGATAAATGGTTAATTCATATCATTCATAAACATTATTACTGTCCATGCTTTCGTTTTCCAGATATTGGACTTCAAACATAAGATTTTTTAATTTTTTTTTAATAAATTGTTGGGAAAATCGCATTTACGAGTATAATACTCGTACCTTGGAAAAGTGTGCTGATATTTTTTTTTTCTTTTTTATTATTTTGGTGAGCCATATTATTACTTACAAATTCAATATACAATGTTTTTAACTATGGTTTACAGTTTTCCAGGTATAATATTAAATAAATGAATCCCCAATATTGCATTTTGACAGATTGTAGATTGAGGTATGTGATTAAAAAAAAAAAAAAAAAAAAAAATTAATACTTTTTCTACTTTTATTAATATTTTTCGATAGACTAAAAAAATTGAAGAAAACCCACGAAAAATAGAAATTAATATACGATTCAAAATTACAAATGTTTACTTACAATTTTTATGAGACATTTTCCAATAGTAACACTTTATTATTGATTAAAGAACAAAAATTGCTCTTTGACCTTGTAAAGCAGGTACTCTCTCTCAGTTTCCGACTATATACAAGAGTACGGCCAATGTATGTATATATAGCACAGTCCTTTAAACAATTAAATTCTTAGCTGCATAGTAGATGGTTATATTATATATTATCGAGAATCCGGTATAACAGGTGGTCATGCAGGTGTGCATGAATTCGCTGATTGTAATTTGGTGATAAATTTGTCTGATACAAGTACATTGATAAGATATTTTATTTTTATAATTCTTCAACAAATAATTCTTATAAATTACGAGTAGTGATAGTGGATTAGTCAAACTTTGGATTTCAGACGGCTTACAGTGGAAATATGAATCAAAATATAGTTCTTGTGGTGGTTTTTATTTGTGTGATCAAAGGTACATACTGTTATTTAAATATAAATATGTATATGAAGTGTTTTAATCAAGAACTTCGATTCTCTTGCAAGTAGTTTGGTTTATATTTTTTATTTAATTATACTTGAATAAATAAATTAGTTGTGCTGAAGTTGAAACAAACATCAAAAAGTTGTGTTTTTAGAGTTTACAAATTCATTAAACAGCCGCCGCAGTGAACGCTAATCACTTATGCTACTTAAGTTAAGTATAAATATGTAGGTACATACTCTGTATCTTGATTGCTTCATATTTTCACTTGATAGTAATATTGAAAAGTATTGCAGTGCAATCTTATCAAAACAGGTGTTCAATGAACAGTTAAATCCTTATCACTATTCTGATTAGTTATACATATTGGCTTAAGCTACCGATTAAGTCCGCTTCATACGCACACAATTTCACATAATTTAAAAATCTAATTACAATATTTATTATACTAACCTGCTGACAGATCAAATTGCAATGAAATATGAACTGCTCTTGTTTATCTCCAATTGAGAAATTTTTCGAATTTTAAGCTGAGCCTGATCTCCTTTAGTGTATATATGTTCAAAAATGCACTATTAGAATGGTTGTCCTGCGAATTTTTAGTGGTATTTGACATTCTACTGCTACCTGTCTTACTTTTCTACTTATTCAGCACAAGGTGTCAATAGTATTGTAGAACAAAAGTTTCTATATCTATCACCTTCAAGTGATATTAAGAAGTGTTTTTATTTGAGTTTTAATATAATACCAACAATCTTTTTACACAATTTCTTATTAAACAATATTTGTTGTTTACCACACTCCGTAAGAATTTTCACCATAAGCTAATTTCTTTGCAATCACTTTAAGACGAGTTCCGTTGCGTAAAATTCGGAAGTTCCGAAGAAGCCCGTTGACGTTGGGTGAATTCTGAATTCTAACGGATAATTAGTGGCATCATTTTGATCGACTTCGACTACGGTGCTTATCAACGTATGTACCACTTTATTTCCTTCAATTCCAAATAAAATAATCATTTATTTCAGCGGTTTAATCATTTTAGGTGTCATAATAACTCCTTCAAACATCCAGGAATAGCTTTAATGTGATACGAGTATCTGTGCAATATCTGTGTATGTACATCAAGCGAATATGTTCTTCTAATGTAGAAATAATTTTTCTGGTCACCTCTGTGGACCCGGAAAAATATTTTGTATATTCACGGACAGTTTTCCATCTATTTTAGTTTATTTATGTTGGTGATCCGGCAGCCGTTGAGGGGCAGGAAGTCCGTAGTCACTCAATAGTTTACCACCGATAACTACAATACTATTTATAATGTAGTCGTCGGTTTCCAGAATCTCTTCTTCTGTATTATACGTCAACAAATGTCTACAGCAACGAAAATGGTGTTGGGCCTCCAACCGTATGCAGTAATAGGCGCAAGTAAAAGCACTCGCCGTTATTAGGATACACCGTGTATATCCACCCTCAAAACTTAAACCTTAAAAATCCCAAGTTGGGCAGGCGCGCCAACGTCGCCTAAATGCTCTTAAGCATAGTTAATAAAATGCCAAGAGCCTTGTTTGTAGCGTGAAATTTCAATACGACCAAAAGTTGAAGCAAAAAATACTACAATGTCCCAAAGGTAGTAAAAGCTTTTGGTCGTTTGTCAAAAACATCAGAAATTCTACCTCATCCTCCATCCCAACGCTTATCTACAATGACATTCCAGCTGTCAGCTCTTTAGACAAAGCCAATCTGCTAGCTGCACACTTTGCGGCAACAACACTTCCACATTGTGCTTTGTCTCCGCCTGCACTTGAGTGCGTCGAATCTTCAATGGGACAAATCCACTTTCGCACTCGTGTAGTAACAAGAGTACTTAAAGATCTCAACGTACATAAATCCGCTGGTCCAGATGGTCCACCTCTTCTGAAGAGGTGTTCTTCCACGCTGGCAAAACCACTGCGTAAGCTTTTTCATCAATCCTACTCTTTAGGAGTATTTCCGAGCAGATGGAAAACAGCATTTGTGCAGACCGTCCCTAAAAATGGCGAATCTGCTTCTCTCTCCTCTTACTGGCCCATTGCACTTACATCCCTTCTTTCCAAGGTCATGGAAACGCTGATAAATTGTCAGCTCATGAAATATCTCGAAACACGAAAACTTCTCAATGACCGGCAATACGGTTTTCGTAGCACCAGGTACACTGGTGATTTGATGGCATGTATCTCCGAAAAATGGAACCAAAGTGTACATCAATCTAGCAAAAGCAAGATAATTGCACTTGATATTTCTAAGGCATTTGACAGAGTTTGGCATCAGACTCTTTTGTCGAAAATGCGTGCATTTGGGATCGACGACTCTCTTCTTCAATGGATTAAAAACTACCTTTCGGAACGTTCAATTCAAGTTGTCTTGGATGGTTTCAAGTCTGATATTCACAAAATAAACGCTGATGTGCCCTACGGCTCCGTTCTGTCTCCGACACTCTTTTTAATTTTTATCAATGATCTCTTGTCCGCCACTTCTAATCCAATATATTCATTTGCTGATGACAGTATTCTCTGCTTTTCATATTCGTTTCCGGACTCAAATCCCTGCTCTTCGGACGTAGAACGGGAACGGCGGAGTATGTTAAGTAAGTATGAGTAAATTCCGATATTGACAGCATAACCATTTGGGGAACTATCAACAGAGTGGAATTTAATGCATCCCAAACACAATGCTGTCTGCTGTCGCTATAGCAAAATTTAAACACCCAGCCATTATCCATGAATGGCACTTGCATTGTCGAAACCGAAAAACTTTCCATTTTTGGTATGCGTGTCAATGATAATTTACGTTGGAATGACCACATATTCGATGATCGCCAAAAATGCCGCGAAATGTCTAGGTTTCCTCAAGCGATGTAAGAAATATTTCACCCCCTCTGACCTGGCTTCACTATATAAGGCGTTTATCCGCCCAAAACTGGAGTACAACGCCCACATCTGGTCAGGTGCCCTAAAGACCTCTTTGCACCTGTTAGATAGGATCCAAAATCGTGCGATAAAACTCATAGGTGATGCCAGTATTACACAGTCATTCGACACCCTCGAACACCGGCGTAATGCCTCCTGTCTCACCTTGTTGTATCGCTATTTTCACCACCAATGCACCACTGAAATTGCCAGTAGCATTCCGCCCCTTCATGTTTTTAACCGTAACACCCGTCTCGCTATGAATGCTCATCAGTACACCCTCAAGCCCATCTTCGGAAGTACTCTGAAATATCGTGATTCTTTCCTAAGCCGTACAACTCGCTTATGGAATCCCCTGCCGAGCTCTTTATTTCCTAGCCAGTATAACTTGCAAACAATTAAAACTAACGCACATCGGTATCTCTCTTTTTTCCCTCCCTAACTTCCTTTCGCCAATGCTATGTACAAACATCTTAAGGGTACATACTCGTAAATACCTTGTGCGCGCGCCAATTATAAAAAAAAAACTATTACTGAAACAAAGCTGTTGGAAAAAAGGAGGAAAATTTATTTGATTTTAATCAATCTAAGAATTACGAGTATATCGAAAATTTGTAAAACAATCCAAAACACAGCTACGCAGCATTGAGTCCATAGTAAACAACAAACACTATTTTTTTTTTTCGTTTGCTCATATGCAGTACTTACTAGAAGTTGTTCATTGCAATGATCTTCGTTTACAGGTAGGATTAAGTTTGGTATTATACAAGGTGGGGAAAAAGTAATATCATAATTTTTGCAAATAGCATCAAGTGTTAATGTGCTTTGACATTTGTGTTGTAGCCAGATAAATAATTAGTTGACAACAAGCAATGCACACCTGAAGAACGCGGAATTATTATTACATTACTTATTTGACCAATTTCCGGTTTCTTGTTTTAAAGCAGAGTAAATTTAATCGTCGTTTTCCTCGCCGTCCTGCACCAATTAAGCGTTTGGCTGAGCGTCTCGTGCAAACTGGGTCAACTAGATATGTTGCTAGAACTGGCCGGCCCAGTATTGCTGTGACCAAGGAGGTCCGTGAGAGTTCACAAACATCGACGAGACAACGATGCACACAATTTGGCATCAGCAGACGTTCGTGGCGTCGAATTTCGGTGAAAAACCTGAAAAACTCTTTACAAATTGCTGTCTGCTGACCGTCAAGTGAGGTTAACATACTCCCATGCTCCGTCAGACCTGATGCAAAAAGAGGATGATTTCGTATCCAAATTCGTAATGACCGACGAAACTTATTTCCACTTAAGTGTTTATGTCAATAAACAAAGTTTTCATTCCTGGGGTACGGATGATCTACATGAAACCCACGAAGACCTATTGTATCCCCTCAAAGTGACTTTTTGTGATGGCATTTACAGTGAAAAAGTAATTGCCCCTTACTTTTTTGAGGACGCCGACAGCACCACTGTAACCGTAACTGGTGAGCGTTACAGACAGATGTTAAACGAGGTTCTTTTCAGCAAGTTGCTGAATTGGGTCTTGAGCATTGTTGGTTCCAGCAGGATGGAACAATTGGTCCCACAACTCGGGAAATGTTGTGATCTTCCCTTTTGCCAATTTGAACTGGCAGATCTGACGGCGCCAGACTGCTTCCTTTGTGGCTTTTTGAAACCTCGCGTTTATCAAAACATACCACAAACCTTGCAAGTCTGGAAACCTAACATTAAAGAAGAAATCATCAATTTGGAGCCGGATGTTTTACGAGCAAAAATTCAAAATGCTGTAAAACGACCACAAAATGTGAATCAACTCAGGAGGTCCTCATTTGAATGACATCATTTTTTCATCTCAATGTCATCAATTTTACATCTTCAAATAAACTTTTCGTGAAAACGGAGCCCAATTTTTTTCATTTCTAACAAAATGCAGCCCATTCACATTATGACATTAATTTTGCACCACCTTAGAAGACAAAATAAAACTTTTAATTTCTATGATGAAAAATAGGAAGTGGAAATGAAACATAATATGTACCTAAAATGTTTGTCAATTCAAGAACTCTACGAAAAAACAAGTTGTACTTAAATCAGTTGTATAGATTTGGAGCTATAGCGTAGCAAATCTGCTGAACCAATTTAAAATATACAAAAAGGGACGGATACCTCCAAATAAATCAACCACCCCTACATAAAATTTCGAAAAAAAAAATGAATTGCAGATGCTAACCTTTGAAGTATATAATTCTAAAGTTTCATTAATATCCGTTCGATAGTTTTCGTGTGATGCACGCGCAGACATGAATGTAGTTCCCATTTTATTATGTGTATAGAAAAGATAAGAGTGCAGCTCACGTTATAAGTATCAAAGGAAGAGGGACTCGTCTAAGTATAGAGGTCAAGGCCAGGCAAATTAAGGAAAACTTCAATGGCTGGGACAAACTGAAGCGGTTACTTGTGCATGGTGCGCCAATTAATTTTTTTGATAGCTTACAACTATGATAAGTCGCAAATTAACTGATATAGAGATCCAATATTTAGTTTCGTTTTAAGTCTGTTTGCAATTCGATTATATATATATTCGTAAGTTTAAAAATTCCAGGATATTTTGATATGATTACACATGTTCAACAAATATAATTTCGCCGGATTTCTATTACTTTTAAATTTTGTAGCATAACGTAACAAAAAGTAAAGTTCTCTTATTTTTTCTTAATCTCAAGAATTTCTTCAATGAGAAGAAGTCTAGAAATCAGGAAAACTTGGGTGTCATGTATCCAATATTTCATGTATTTACCCTTCATGAGTACAATTAAATAATCGATAAATAGAAATAAGAATGGGTTCCACGGCATTTTGAAAAAGTCCTTCTGTCCCAATTCTTCACCATATGTGGTTTTCACTTTTGAAGCGAAACACGCATTAAAGTATCACGACCTGATAGAAATGTACATTACATATAATACATACGTATGTATATTCACACCCTCCAAACTCACTGATTATGCCTTCAAAAAAAAAAATTATTGATTAATTATTTTTAAGGTCAGCACTGTAAATCCGAAAGTGTTCAGAGCATCACTATTTTTTTTTTTTTCAAAAATCCTTTTCTTTTTTTTTTCTTGTAAAAATTTAATTTTATTTTTTTTAGAAAAATAGCCAACTTCGACACGGTACGACCAATATCGACTCATGGCATACGGTTTCTTTTTGTGCCAATTCATAACCAATTGTTCTAATTGGCACTAAAGCGGCTGTCTGCTATTAGAGGTTAACGCTGTTTTTCATGCAAATACCACTAGACCGCCGGCAAGCTTTAGCAGGACCTATTTCCTGATAATTAAAATGTTTATTTCAAAGAATATTAAACGTGACGATTTGTTTATTAGATACGCTGTTAGTGATGGCCTTCATGAAAAGATAATTGTATTGCATGATAACTGGCAAGCCAGGAGAACAATTGAATAGAGTTTTATTTTCCATGAAAGGTTAAAAGATTGGCTAATGTAATGTGAGTTTTATTTAGAAGCTTTAAAAATGTTTCGGCCTGCAAGTTAAAAATAGGTAAGTGTTCTATGCTTTGAAGGTCATTTTGTTAATGCGTAGTTAGTATATAGTTAAATTCTATCGTTTTTGAATTCACTACCTTTTTTTAAGGAAACAGTAAAATTCAGATTTTGCTAATATCTTAGACTCTTGTATTAAAATTAAATAAAATTAAACTAAATTAAATTGAATTTAGAAATTTAATTCGTTTAAGAAACTACAAATAAACACAATATCACATTTCCCACATCATGTGGGAAAAAATTGGTTTTTCTGCTACCACCGATAAGTTGGCTAAGATTGGCTGGGCGTTCCATAAAATGAAGCCATCTCTTCTACGTGTTCGTTATGAAAATTCTCTGAACAAAAATGCCTCTCTATGTGGGCCTTGTATGTCCAAACCATCTCACCTGTTTATTTCAGACCCTGTAGATGTGTGAATATCGGTGTATGCATATTTTGTCTTTTCCGGTTTAACTAAAAGATGGCGCTAGCTAAAAGTACGCAGCATATTAATTTGACACCACATACGTCATTTTGTTCGTCTAACATTTAACTACAAACTCACACAAGTTGAGTCAGCGAAAATCTATTGTCCTTGTTTTATCGTTCAGTGATCATCGAGCGATTTCGAGTAAGTTGGCTCGACGAGTGGTGGCTGCAAAAGACAAGCAGTTTTTCTGGCACGCTATTCATAAATTCCCTGAAAGATGGGCAAAATGTGTAGAAGCCGATGGCCAATATTTTGAATAAAAAAATTAATTTCCCTAGAAAATTACGGAAAATAAATTTTCCGTAAAAAAACCGGGAAAAGCTTATGCATACACCAGGTATTAATAATTCTAATAGTTCCTTAACCGACCATATCTTATGCAAATGGCTTTTATGAAATTATGTTCTGGTGCTTAAAAGAGTTTGAATATTCGCTGGTTCTGGCACCGTTGTTAGGAAACAATTCCAGTGTTTAGCAAAGCAGCATAAAAGTTCAGATTAAATGGTTAATTCTTTGTGACAACCAACCTTTCACCTCCTTCTTAGAACGTTATTAAAATTTTGTCGCAGATTTCAATATAAAAGCTGAAGCACACAGCGCACCCTGAACAACAACGAGGTGAGGTGCAGAGTCTTATCAGAAACAAAATAAATTATTTTAAAATATAACTTTATAGCCTATGACCAAAAGCCATCCTTGGTTTATAGCATATAGCATATGATTCCATTTTCATTTTCATTGATGGCTCTACAACAAACTTTTACGCATGGGTCTTCTCTTGCGACATCTGCATACAACAATCTATCAGTCAACCCATATACGATATCGTCTTCCAAACCAAAGTATCAGCTATTCGTTAATATGATGCTTGGCTTAGTCTGAATTCCAATATAGTCGACCGATAATGGGTGTTTTTTTTTTTTTTAATTATTGTAGTAACAATTTTCCCAACAGGAGACAGTTTTACAACCGATTGTACTCAGTTTGGTTTGTCATTTCACCATGAATATGCTTAAAACCTCTACACCATAAATGAACTGCACTCTTTGCGTCCAGCTCAACATTTCCAAATTGTGCTTTGTCTCCGCCTACACTTGAGTGCGTCGAATCTTCAATAGAAGGAATCCACATTCGCATTCGTATATTAGCAAGAGTATTTAAAGATGTTAAGATGTTATTTAAAGATTGTATTTAAAGATGTTATTTGATGGTACAAGTATGTCTCACTGAAAAGTGGAACCAAAGCGTACATTAATCTGGCTATAGCAAGTAGCAAGATAATTGCACTTGATATTCCTAAGGCATCTGACAAATTCTTTTGTCAAAAATGCGTGCATTTGGGATCGATGAATCTCTTCTTCAATGGATTAGAAATTACTTTTCGGAACTTTCAATTCAAATTGTATTGGATGGTTTCAAGTCTGATATTCACAAAATAAATGCTGGTGTGCCAGAGGGCTCGTTCTGTCTCCGACACTGTTTTTAATTTTCATCAACGATCTCTTATCTTCTACCTCTAATTCAATATATTCCTGACGACAGTACTGTATGCTTTTCATATTCGTTCCCGGACTCACATCCTTGCTATTCGGCTGTAGAATTGGAACGGCAGCCTATGTTAAGCTTATTAAATTCTGATATTAAAAGCGCCACTAATTGGGGATCTATCACCGCCGTGGATTTTAATGCTTCCAAAAGGCAATGCGTTAAAGCCATTACCCATAAATGGCACTTATATCATCGAAACCGAAAAACCTTCCATTCTCCTTGTAAAATATGTGTCAATAACAACTTAAGTTGGAATGACCACACATTCGATATCGCCAAAAATTATGCAAAATCCTTTCCCCTCTGATTTGGTCTCAATATATATGTATATAAGGCATTTATCCGCCCAAAATTGGACTGCAATGCCAACATCTGGTCAGATGCCCCAATACCCCTTTGCACTTGCTAGATAAGATTGAACACTGTGCAATATTGCACAGTCGATTGATAAGCTTGAACACCGACGTAACTTCTCCTGCCTCAATTTGTTCTATATAATCGCTATTTTCACCAGCAGCGCTCCACCGAAATTGCCTGTAACATTCCGCCCCTTCCAACTTTTAACTGTAACACCCGTCTCATCAACGCTAAATTTCGGACGTACTCTGAAATATCATGATCCTTTATGGAATGCCCTTTATTTCCTGGTTATTATAGCCTTCAAACATTTAAAACTAATGTACATCGGTATCTCTCTTTTCTTGGTTTAAGGGCACTAATAACCCCTTGAGCGCACAAAAATTACATAAAACATATAAAAACTCCTTCTTGAACTTGAGCTATGAAAATATGATTCACCGATATAAATCACTTGGTACCCACTTTCACGAAATCTCTTTATTAGATAGATATATCTTAGTCTTTGAATTTTTACATATGTCGTAAAGCGAATACTTGCTTTTCAGAAGTCGCCAAAGGGCGATTCCGCTTAATGTTACAACTTTCTTATCAAATTGGTGAAAGGAGTATATGGATAATCCTTTTGACGGCTTCAAAGTCAAAGCTGTCTATTTCAGTGATCCCGTGTCGATGAGAAAACTTCTTGTTAGGGGACCGTAGTGTTTCAGATTCACTCTATATTTTGTATATAATTCTCTTCGAAGCTCCAACAAATCCTGCCGTTTTCCTTAGTGCTGATACTTTGGGTGCTGTATCTCCGTCGGCTTTGCCAGAACTAAAATATTGTTTATAAATTTTAGTATAAGCGCTTTCGCCTGACGTATTAAAGACTTTCCTCACTTAAGGCAATCCATAAATAACATTTCCTTATTTATGCTACTTGCAAAGTTCTTCAAAACAAAATCAAAAATGATATGTTCGCGTCTTTATATGTATTCTAAAATATAATCAGAATATTAACATTTTACCTAATCATTCCTCATACAAACTTATCTAACAATTTAACTCTTATTTATTACCCTTCAAATTATAAGAGGTAGCTGTTAAATTTTGACCACAAACATCAAGTAAAGCAAGCACTTTAATACTAATTACTTCTTTTTTTTTTACTCAAAAACAAAATTCCAAATTAAAATACTACCTTTTTGTTTTCTTTTTTTTGTTTAAGAACTTAACACTCAAGAACAACTACTCTTAAAATGCCGGAGCACGTGTTAAGTTTTTGGGAACATTGGATAGAGAGAGAGAGAAAGATATTTGGGCTCAGTGGTTATTTTCTTTAACTTTTAAATTCATTTTTATTGTTTCTTTCGCTATTACTTAAATTCTAGACAAAAATGCTTAAATCTAATTTGACAATAATAGTTACTTATTCTAGCTTACTGGCTCTTACTGAGCGCTCTAAACTTAACAATTTCAATTCAATTCATTCGTCAACATCGTTCACACGCACCACCAAGATTAAACCAATGCGATAAACCACTGGTCACTTCTCAGAGGTGCGGCCTCATGTTAACAAACGCGGCCTTTCCACGAGATCCCCCTAACTCTCCCTAATCTAACTCACAACTAAGAGGAATATGTTACCTTAGTAACGTACTGACCTAGGAGAGCGATCCAACCCTTTCTCCTTCTTGAAGCCACCAGAATTCGATGTACTGTTTCTCGGCATCGATCCGATCCCTGTCCGCAATCGCGGGACTAAAGCGGAGGAGCTCCTGAGCATTGGCAACATACCCGTAGTAGGTGAGCCGCTTGTCTCTCGCACCGCGGTGGCGGTGGTATATTACCGGGATACCATCTCTACTTAGTATTAACCCTTTAGCATCAATATGGAGAAAAGCCTCTGGCGGGATAAAGCCCGATAGAAGTGAGCTCTCGTGGTACATTTTATTGGGATAATAAGCCCCAAAGATCAGGCCATTATCATTGGTCATTGCCCTTGCAACGTGTCTTCGAATCACCTTAATCAGGAAAATGTCAATCCTATTCAGATTAGCCCCATCGTAAAGGACTTTGTTGGGATAATATTACGATAACCATACGCGATGACTGGCCTGATTAGGGCCACATAGCATATGTGGAGACAAGTTGACAGCTGTGAAACAGGGCTAAAGCCTTCTTGGCTCCAGCAAGACAAGCATCTATATATTTGTCAAAATACAAATACTTATCGAGCTACGCTTCTCACCGCTAATGGCAGTCCGTGCTGTCCAATGATGGCCAAATTTCGCCAGTTATGTCTGGTATCCCTAGAAGCCCATCTTAAAGGAGTCCTGAACAAGATTGTTTCCGACGTTTGAAAATTGATTTTCAATTTCCAATCACCGCAATACGCCTTAATATGATCGAAATCACGCTGCAGAAGAGTATTGATGACTTTGGTTTTGGACCTGATCTGTACGCCACTAAATCGTCTGCGTACGCTATGGCATGATTGAGGGAACCTACTAGATCACTTGTGTAAATGTTAAACGGTATCGGAGAAATCACAGCCCCCTGTTGTTTAATGTCAAAGATCTTGCTCGAAATAACATTGTTACATTTGACAACGAACTTCTTTCCCAGAAGCATGTCGTAAATCATATATAGCAGAGGTTACGGTATACCCATTCTCGTCAACTTATAGAAAAGCCCCTCTAACCATACGGTGTCGAAGGCCTTCTCAAAGTCAATGAGGCAGACACCCGTACACTGCTTCTTGCATTTATTCCATTGTACGTCGGAGACCAGCTTTGACGCAGCATGAATAGTGTCATGCCTCGCCCTAAAACCAAACTGATTTTCCTGAATTATATTATTTTCCTCAGCCCACCTTAACAGCGCTCTATTAACCACTTTCTCGAATACCTTGCTAATATTCGGAAGCAAACTAATTAACCGGAGATTTGCAGGGTTAGTTCTAACTTTATCCCTTTTCGGGATTGGATGTACCACTGCTGTTTTCCAATGCGACGGATAATATGCATTATTCAGCGCATTGTTAAACAGCGTAGTAAATGTATCCACTGCTTCCAAGGGCAGGTGTCTTAATACGACGTTTGGAATACCGTCTACTCCCGACGACTTTTTGTTTTCCAGAGTCTCAAAGATGCACAGGAGTTCATCTTTTCGCACGAACAAATGCGAGGAAGCTCGTTCATTGGCGATGATAACGTTTGCCGCGTTTTCTTCACTGAATACGGTGAAACCGTGATTCTCGGATCGCCAATTTTGAAGTCCGTTGCGCAGATAATAGTGATTTACGTAGGCCCTGTTGTCAATGTCGTGATTATGGCAAACCGGATTGTTCACCGTATACACGGCCTCGAAAAAGGCTCCCAGCAAATCTACTTTCTCCTGTGGGTCTTCGACCACGAAAAGACCGTCGCCTGAATCGGCACTCTCTGGACTTATGCCAAGGGTCAGTAGTATCTGTCTGTTTTCTGTCGATTGTGGAATTCTGACACACTGAATGTCATTGTGATCTTTCCTCCTGAATAACTTATTTATCTGCGGGAACATATATATTCGGGATTATAGCCCGAATCTTATTGCCCCAGTACAGACTTACAGACTTACTGTAATTTTCTTTAATTAATTGTTTTAGGTTTTTGATCATTGACTTTAGTGTTCTTATTTCCGGGTCGTTTCTGTCAGTGAACTGTCTGTGCACCTGTTTAAGCCTCGAGAGCAGTCTACTTTTGTGTACGTACAATTTTGGAGTTCTGTACTTTTCGACCTGGCTTTCGTCGGAGTATTCTATCCGGGGGATAGTCTGCTCCATAATTCGTTTGACAACGTCTTGCATCGTCAGTAAATTACGGTCGATTTCTTCGTTTGTCAAGTTTCTGTTAGTCGGAGGATCATCTTCACTCAAACGTAAATTACGCTTTAAGATTCCGGAGAAGTACGGCCACCGTGCTCTACGGCAGTCGTATGAGTACGCTTGATCATACTGCTCCAGCTGCGTTTGCTCATTTGGGATCCGTATTGTGGCGGCAAGTCCGTAGTTATCACTATCATACTCAAACGCTCGCAAACAGTTCCTTGTGTTTCGATCCGTGTTAGTCAGTTCTAGTCTACTGTCTATTAATGCCAAGTCCACGAAAGAACCGGCTGATGGGAAGGATGGGATATTCGTCGCGTACAGTTCAAGTCTGTACTCAATCATATTTTGACCCCACCAGTAGTATAACTGGTTGCCCCTGGTGTTTGGCGGATTATTTCCCCATGCGGAATGTCTAGCGTTAAGATCTCCTGCCAAAAAGTAATAATTTTCTTCCAATTGAAGCTGAAGGCAACGAAAAAGTATTTCGAGCTAAGTTATAAATTTAATGGGATTGGGTGCTTCAGGTGCATAAAGCGATACCACATGTACTCTCCTTCGACTATGAAGAGGAATGCATACGATGCATGCTTCCAACACCCGGAACCTCATTAAATTCCCGCTATATATGACCCTATGGCGCATGGCTTTGCGTAATAAGATACCAACCCCACCCCCTCGTGACACTCCTCACGGACGGTCCCTTCTATATATATTATAGCCACTGTAGCCAATTTTGTGATTCAGGTTAAGCTTAGTTTCGCTGACCAAAAGCACATCTGGGCATTCACTTAACAACAGATTTTGTAGGTTGGCCCTTCTCTCGATCCTGACTAGTGAGTTGACGTTTAACGCAAGAATCTTCAGATTAACCTCATTCAATGTAGCAGACATTATATCGGCGTGCCAGACTTGTAAAACAGGGTCGAATAGATGAGTCAATTCGAGCCGCTTGTTCATTTAATTGTTTCTGAAAATGATCGATTTTTCCTTGTAGGGACAGAAGAATCGCTTTCAAATCCAGATCCGCTTCCGGCGCTTTTTCGGCTACCTTTGGCGTATTTTTTGCTGTCATTGTGGCCTTACCCGATCCAGATACCATTTGGGCAAAGGATACATTGGGTACCACAAAATTAGAGAAAGCACGACTCTTCTGACGCTTCTCTTCTTCGATCAACTGTTTTCGAGCCTGAACAGCTCCTGGAACCTAGGACAACCCCTGAAATTAGTAGGATGCCCCGAGTTGACCCCTATCCACGACTCTATCATTTCCTAAATGACATTCTTCATATTTGTGGTCCTTATCGCACTTAACGCATCTAAATTGCATATTGCAATTAGCTGCGGCGTGCCCGAACTTCTGAGCTCCTCCGTCTTTATTGCTGGATCGATGCCTTTTAACATCACCGTTTGGAGTTTTTCACCCTTAGGGGTATATGTATAGTATTCAGTATCTGCTTTTCCTAGGGCGATACGTACTTTACGGTAATCCTCCATATTACTACACATAATAATGTGTTTATTCGCACTTAATCTCTTAACATAAAAAATCTTAGTTACTAACTTACATAATCTAATATTATCATTAATTTTTAAATTACTTACATTTATAGGAGGCACTCTTTCCCACCCCTTGTTTTCAAGCGGCTGTTTTTGTTCTTGATGTTGTTGTTCTTATTGTTGCTGCTGCTGCTGCTGCTGTTGTTGCTGCTGTTGTTGTTGTTGCCGCTGCTGTTGTTGCTGCTGTTGTTGTTGTTGCTGCTGCGATGGTTGCTGTTGCATTTTCTGTGGTATTTGCTGCTGTTGTTGTTGTTGTTTTTGTAGTTTTTGCGAGTTCGTCTTCTGTTGCATTCGTTGTTCTTGTTGTTGTTGCTGTTGTTGCTTTTGGCTTATTGGCTCCTTCTGTTTTTGTTGTTGCTTTTGCTGCCGCAACTTATGTCTCTTTTCCAGAAGCTCTTTTATAAGCTTGTCAAGTTGAGCCTCCTCATCCTTTTCCTTCTCTGCTGAAGTATCGGTGTCAGACAATTCTTTAAATGATTTCCCCTCTCCAATATATCGGCACTCGCCCCCTTCAGTTCTGTGAATTAAATAAAAAATTCTTTATTCTTTTATTCTTATTCCCTTTCGCAAATAGGAAAATTCCATTATCAAGTATGTTATTTGAATTCTCTGAAGACATTCATACTACGTGTAAAGATTTTTGGGTGGAACTCGTAAAATAGCAGCACTTTCAACCTGATTAAGGCTGATATAAACTATTTAATACCTAACCCATAACAGAAACTTGAATAAAATAAATATATACTCGTACAATATGTTAAACTTTTCATATATTTCTAAGATGGATGAATTATGAATTGATTCATTAAAAATTTTCGAATCATTTCGTCATGAAAAAATGTACAAGGAAACAAAGAAAGTTCAGCTGCTAAGTAAATATCCCATTCCTGCGAATAGAAGAGAATCAGATTATTTCACGTTATCACTGCGCAACTTTCCAAATGCACTATAAATATCAAGTTTACTATATCTCCACTCATCCTACTCTTTAAACCTGAATTGTGATTTCATTAAATGTAAGTTTTACATTAACTTGATTTTTAAAGTCTATAACTAAAGTTTATCTTTTATACATATTTGCAAAAAACTTTAATAAATATGTTCATGCCCCAAACCTAAAATTCTTAAACTTTGACACAAGATAAATAATAACGATAAATTTGTCTCACACATTTTCACTAAGGGTGCTTCAGATTTTATCTCGTGGCTCCATTATGGGGGTAGGTTTTTGCTCCTGGATTCGCCTAACAGGCAAAAAATAGACATTAATATTATAAAAAAAATTAACTCATACTCGTAATGTGTTTGGGGACTTCTAAAATCTATACATATAATGGATATGAGTACTAATTAAGTTTAAAATTTAATTCACAATTTATTTTTTTATAATTACAGGATCACACAGCACCGTCTGGCCATGTGACTCACGCAATGATTGTACACCGACAGAATCCACATGTTCAGCTAATGGGAAATGCGAGTGTGAATTTGAGTATGTCTTCTCATCGGACTTCGAAAGATGTCTGAAGACGTCACTGTATGGTGACTCATGCGAGGAAACTGGTCAGTGCAATCTTATGCCATCAGGAGCTAATTGTAATACGGGGGTCTGCGAATGCAATGATGGTTATACCTATGTACGGGGACGTTGTAGACCTTTAAATGGTCTCGGACATAACTGTGACTCGGTAAATTGATTGAAGTCTATTCTAAATGAAATGATAAAAATCTATAACATGAAAGTCGTATGAAATCCTATACAAATTATATTAAAAATATAACTTTTTACAGAATAATCCATGGTTTGCCGATATTATGATACATCCACAATATATGGCTTACATATCGATTAAAAGTGGTATTACACAAAAAAGATGTATCTTATTTATTCAGTTGGTGTATCATGAAATAATAAAATAGTTACACGAATATTGAATAAAAAAGGAGTTACATGATACTTTTATATAAATTTTATAAAATGTAGAAATAGGTTAGAAGATATTTTTTTGTCATTTCAAAGACTAATAAGTTAGATGGAACTACCAACAACAATGCAAAATAATTTATTTGCCACAAGCTCCGGTTTTGCCGTCAATCTAGATCAACCTGATTAACTGAACTATTGTTCTTTTTCACCAAAATAATGATACAGCTTTTATTGCAATTTAATAATCATCCACTATTCTTATCGTTTAGGTGTTAAATAGTTAATTACCGACTTGAAAAAGTACCCTATATCGAATAGATTGTTTCTAAAGTGTTGTTTCTAAAGTGTCCAAGCGTAGCATCTTTCAACCTGACCTACAGAGCTATGATATAACATATTTGATGGTTTGCCATAAGTAACTCAACTGAGCTAGGTACATTAGAGACATCTCCGAGTAAGGCTTTTAACGTGGTTCTTACTTGCTGCCCCGAATCCACACTTTTAACAAATTCAATTCACTGTTGCTAAACTGCGAAGTTGATTCTATTCACAGCAAAATTGCAGATTCTCTACCAAAATTATCCAAACGGTCATAATCAAAAGATAAAAGACATCGATCTATAAAACATTCAAACTATAATTTTTCCTGAGAGAGATTATGTGAGATTATCAAATTTTTATCCAAATGATTATCCAAGCATGGAATATGTGCGGACATTTTCACGACAAAGCATATATCCTATGTACTCGTATGTTATACATAAATCTTGACCTTTCATCTGATTTTTATCTCCAAATCAAAACCATTCACTCTTTTAAGTTTGGAGAGTTAGTACTCGTAACAAAGATTAACCTTTCTCATAGCCATAGCAATGTAGAAGTGAGGTGATGATTGGGTAAGTTTCGGCACTTGATTTCCACTGCCGGAACAGTTCACTTTTCGGAAGAAAAAATAAAAAGCCGTCAATTTTTGTACACTCACTCAATCTTTTCCAAATCGTCCTTACTTGTCTGTTTTTGGCTTTCATTTGATTGACCTTGTTCAACACCTAAAGTGTAGGAATTTTGTAAAGGCTGTGTATTAAAGTATTTAAAACGGATTGTAGGTATCAATGACATTAGTCTACTATTTATGGTATGTATAGGGTTTTCCAATAAGGACTTGACAACTTTTTTCTAAATAAAACGCAAACCATTTGAGATATTTCAAAAACTTTATTATCGGCTTGAAGTACAATCAAAACATTTATGAATGGAACTCGACTTTGTTCATATGGCCACCGCGGGCACGTTTGCAGCGGTCGATTCGTTGAACCAAATTTTCAACGACTCGGCCACACATTTCGGCCGAAACGGCCGCCATTTCGCGGCCATAAACCAATGACTTAACGTAGCCCCACACGAACGAGGCGTCCAATCGACTGGCCCATTTCTTGTGATAACACGCTCACCATACTTACTCTTCAATAAATCGATTGTAGCGTGTGCTGTGTGGCTTGTGGCACCATCTTGTTGAAACCACATGTCGTCCGAGTTCATACCTTCCAATTCGGGCCAAAAATAATCGGTGATCATGGCGAGATAACGCTGACCATTCACAGTAATGTGACGATCGTTATCGTCGACGAAAAAATATGGCCCAATAACGCCGCCGGCATGCAAACCGCACCAAGCAGTTATTTTTTGTGGATGATCTTGGCGCATCTTCTCCAGAACCCAATCGGAGAACGTACGTCGCTTCAAATGGTCCATCGGCTTCAATTCTTGAGTCAGCTTGATCTTGTATGGGTGTAAGCCAAGATCCTTACGCAAAATACGCCATAATGTGGTCTGAGCGATGCCCAATTCTTGAGAACGCCGTGGAATTGACTGATTTGGGCGAGAAGTACGACCGAAAATTGGAGTTAACGCTCTTAAAGTTGCAGTCACCAACTCCGAATTTCGGTAGAAAATTTTTATAATTTGCAGACGTTGCTCGTTCGTGTACTTTACCATGATGAAAATGTTGAGTTTACTGAATAAATTTACAGTGACAGTTTGATGATTAGTGATATTAGTGAGTGCGTTCACAAATTAAATTTAAAGTTGTCAATTCCCTATTAGAAAACCCTTTATATGGAAAATAAGTGGTAAAAGGTTTAGGAGGGATCTGGCTAGAAATATGTCCTCGAGATTTTTGCGATTAGAGTTATTTGATGTTGGATGATGGTGTTGATGATAGTGTTTCAGAAATAAATATGTATGTACATATGTACCTGAACTCTTCTACCACTCTCCCCACGGAACTGCCGTTAAGAACTACTTCGCGGGTTCGACATTGTGTACAATATTTACTGTTCTTTGTTATATTAGGGATGCCGTTTGGGTTTGATTTTCATTAGTGCTCTCTCTGACTCTTTCTAACCGCCGAAGTCCCTTCATTATTTTTTCCGCAGCCTGTTTCACCGCATCCCATATTATACTCGATGTTAGCATATGGTTTACGATGTTTTCAGGAGTTGGTATCTCTCCAATTTTCTCCTCTAGTTCTATGCGCTCTGTTCTGAAGTGTGGGCACTTGAAAAATACGTGCTGTGAATCTTCCGTGGCCGCTCCGTAGTTTAAGCAGAATGGAAATTCCTTCAGACCAAACCTGTATAGGTATGATTGAAAGCAGCCATGTCTAGTTAGGAGCTGACTTAAGTAAAAATCTACTTCTTCGTAATTACGTTCTACCCATTTACGAATATCGGGTATAAGTCGGTAGGTATATCTTTCTTTTTTCTTTTTCTTTTTCAAGTTTTATTATTTTCATTTAAAAATTATTACAAAGTTAAAGCTATAGTTTAAATAAAGCGGAAAATAATAGTAATCAATCCGTAACTTAAAGTTAGTGTGGAAAGATACCGAATTAATAACAATATAAAGACACAATAATTGATGTGGGGGAGAATCGATTAATTGAAATTCAAAATTTAAAGAATTATTCAAATAAATATAATACATAAATTCAAAATTCATTAAATGTAAATTCAAATATAAATTCATTGATTCACAAATTCAATCATTAACAACTCGAAAATAAAAATGAAGAAGCTGACACAAAACATACGCGAACGACTTGTGTTGATTTTTAAGGTAGCGATTAACGAAGTAATGATTCAAGGAAGTGGTAGTTGAGTGTAAATAACCAGTAGACTGGTTCCATCTCTCTTGCCTGCTTTTCTCCCAGCTTGATATCTTTGACTGAAACTCCGAGTTCCCGAATTTTGGCATCGCAGGTCCTTTGTAGCTCAGTAGCCTGGGTCCTGGGTCTGGGTCCTCCTATGTTTGTCATTATTCTGGATAAGGTAGTGCCCACCTTTGCGGCTTTGCCGCAGGTTCTTTCAAGGTGTTCATTGTAAGTGAACCTACCATCGATCATCATACCTAGGTATCTGATAGCCGGTTTTGATGTTATATAGTGATCGCCCACCCTGATGGTGACTGTTTCCCTTTCCTTGCGACTGGCTACCAGAACTGCTTCCGTTTTATGTTCTGCCAGCTCTAGCCCAACTGCTGTCATCCACCGTCTAACTTTTCCAATCCATTCATAGCCAATGTTTTCTATTTCTTCCAGGTGTTTCGCCGCCACAACAATTGCAATATCATCTGCAAAGCCTATGATTTTAGCCTCAATCGGGATTCCAAGTCTTAGAACCCTGTCGTATATAATGTTCCATAAGAGAGGTCCTAATACCGACCCTTGTGGAACTCCGCCAGTTATGTGGTACTCCCTTACTAAATCGTCGGTATCGTGGACTAGGAACCGATTGTAGAAGTAACTTCGCATAATTTTTATTAAAAACCATTGCCCATTATTGAGCTAAGAGAGTGTACTACAAGCCCCCAGTTTGCAGAGTTGAACGCATTTTTGACGTCCAATGTTAATACGGCGCCGTATTTAGTACTCCTCTCCATCTTCTGACCGGAAACCGGAGCTCATCTGATGGTTTATTTCCTTTGGGCAGCAGCACAAGGCTTTGCTTTTTCCATTGGTCTGGAAAAACCCCTTCTGTTAAATACTTGTTATACATTTCCACGAATGCTTCTGTTTTTATTTTGACGGTTAGCTTAAGGACCTTATTTGGTATGCCGTTCAATCCAGGTGATTTATTATTGCTAAATCGTTTGCATACATGCAGAAGTTCCGCTTGCGTAACTGGTGGGATCTCACCTACTTCCTGCGGTGGTTATATATGCTCTGTTGGTCCCTGCGGTGGAAATAATCCCGACACTATTTTTTGCATCAGCATAGAGCCCATTAGTTTTGCCATGCTTATTCTGTAGGCAGTACCGCAGGGATTAAAAAGGTGTTTTCGTCCAGTGTGCTGATTTTCCACCCCATTCGTTGTGCCTTCTTTGTAAGGCGCTTCTAGATTGCTCTCCTTCTTTGTACTTCAAATAGGATGGCCTGGTGGTCACTGTGGGTGTAGTCCTTACTGAGTTTCCATCTTGATCCTCTCACTAAGAAACTTGTTACAAAAGTTACATCAACTCTGGAGCCTAACCCGTTTCTGGTGAATGTGTGCTCGTTTCCCATATTAAGCAGTACTGCGTCAGGTGACGATACTGCTTCTAGCAGAACCTCTCCTCTTCTATTGGTCCGTATACTGCACCAATCAGTGGCCCATGGTTGAAGTCACCAGCTATGATTGATGGAGTACGACCTCTAGCATCATCCACGAGCCTATCTAACATTCTCTGGAATTCTTCCAGCATTCCATCGAGATTATCGAGATATGGAAACCGTATATCGGTCTCTCCTTACCACACTTGTCAGCCCTTACTCTTTGTCGAAGGGAATGCCATGAAGGCTTTACGTCCGATATCGCGGCGATACTGTGCATCAGTTCTATGCAAAAGTTTGTGAAATCTACATATCTCTAGAGTTCTTATCATAGTCTGTCCATAATAACAACTGCACATAACTGTTACTTATAGTTACTATCGTAGTTTTCCAATATTTTTCCTTTCAGATAATCCCATTATACATTTGATGGAAAATTGAGTTTTTATGATATTATTTCCCGAATATTTATAATGCTAATGGGCGTACCCATTGTTTGTCAGTATACATTTCGCTCTGCCCTCATTCATTGTTTAATTGTTGCCAATGATGTCAATGCCTATGCACAACTTTTTCAAGTACGAGGTTAAATATGTTACAAGTTAGATATTGGTGGTCATTTCTAAAATCGACAAAGAGATGATGAGTATTTGGTCTCTTTGGATTTTCTCTAAGAATTTCTGCTGTAGTTGTGAACTTACCAGTCGTAAAACTGCACTGAAAGGGTCCAATCAAATCGTTGGGAAATGGTTTCAATATTTTTCATTATTTTCTTGTCGGATGGACGGATAACTTGGCTTTTATCGCCCAAGTTAAAATGTCGTTCTGCTTGATGGTTAAATTTGTGTCATTCCCGCTAGCAGTTTTTTCCATAACATTTGCATCGTTTCCATAACGTTTGCATTACTCCTATTTGACAAAACTTTCGAACATTACTTCTGGGGTGGCACCACACCATTTTCCTGATCACACGTTTCTCATGCTTTTCCTTTATGCAATCGGAAGCCAATGTCGTTGCCTCCTCCTCGTGTAATCGAGCCCCTCTCATCCTACTATGGAGCGACACTTCATAAACAAAATAACTTGTTACATTAAACCATGAATTTCATAGCGGTGGGATTAGTTTCAAGTCGCAGTAAAATTAATTAGCCAAAGTCTGTTTATAGATCGTAGCATCGCCTTTTATACGCGCGAGGGTATGGGCGGTATATTAGGCTGATTTAGAAGCAGTTCGCATTTAGGAGTTCTAAAATCCTTGCATTAGTCAGCCGCTTACAACAAATCTGTGTATACGATGCTACCGCCTTCGTTCTCCGTCTTCCGTTCTCCGTAGCAGTTGTTATAGTACAATGTATAGGGTAATGGTGTCTCCTTCCTCATTTCGAAAGAAATAAGGTCCGATGCCATAAACTGCTCACCGAACAGTCAAATTTTGTGGATGCATTGATGCTTGGCCCAAAAATTGCGGATTGTGTTCGCTTCAATAATGGCAATTTTGCTTTTTGACATAGCCGCTGAGTCAAAAATGAGCCTCGTCCGAGGCCAAAATCTGGATCCCCGGCCAACATTTTCAGAGCCCAATTAGCAAATTCACGGCGTTGTCTATGGTTGTTCGGCTTCAATTCTTGCGTCAGCATAATCTTATACGGGTGCAAGCCCAACCGCAAAATAAGCCGGCTGGACTTCCTGGCAATGTCAAATTCAGCTGATCGGCACTGAATCGATATTTCTGGGTCTTCTTCGATACTGGCCGCCATGGCGGCTACGTTTTCTTCACCAATCTATCTGGTTTGTGGCTTAGAATCCAAAAGACTCACGCTCAAACACGGTGAAGCCATGATGACGACCGACCTCACAACGAAATTTACGAGCCGGAATTTCGATAATATTTTTTTAATAATTTCCCCACGTTCTGAATATTACTGAATATTTTGACAGCTGAATCACATCCAGCTTTGACAGCTGCTGAAACCGCCTTTGCCCAGCCCACCCTATCGCATTTCCTGAATGCTGCTCATATCTACTTTATATTAATCTAGGAATTCATCCGGTTTCTTGGATGCTCGAGGCTTATGCAAGATGTAAACATTACTTATGCAAATTCGAAAGTCGGTCATTGCTCTTTTATTGCTCTTGACGTTCGTTAGCAATGAATTCTTCATTCTTCGATGCGTTTTTGGTTGATTCGTGACAGTATGTTTTTAGACCACAACTTTGTCAAAAGGGTTCTTTTTATTTAGGAGTCATTAATGATTCATCCGCAATCATCTCGAGATCAGAACATATATATGTACTAAGTCTGAAAGTCCTCATTGGACTCATATCCCAACACGAAGAAGTAGCTCATATGAGGAATCTGACATGCCGACTGTTTGTGCCACTGTTAATTTTTCACGTCCTGCTCGATGATTAGTCTTTTCCGACAGAGTTGTATAGCGTTGAAATGTTCTTCCTGTTCAAAATATACTCGTACAATTCCCTGCACTTTGAATTTGTAGAAAAGATAATTATCCTGACTTTAGATTTAATTTTTTTATTAATGCTTCTAAATTAACTTTTAGGACTTAGATTGCTTTTTCGGATATGATCGTCAATCAGTTGCCTGCAAAAATAACATCTGTGAATGTGCCGATGGATATTATAATAGATATGGAAATATATGCCGCCGTAAATCAATGGGTAAGAGAATTTCAATAAGAATGTCTGCTCAATTCTAATCTATTTTGTACCCTTACAGCGATTAATGATACATGCGTTGTTGATACTGACTGTGATGAGCTTGGCAGCGATGTCAAGTGCCTGAATCTTGTATGCGCATCTACTAGTACGAATGGTGATTCTAACCGTACCCAAAGGGAGATTGCTATTCAAACTAGTTTAGAAAATTTCGAGTTAAAACCTTTAAGTAATTTTAAAAAAGACTTTTCAATCGATAAGCCACCTTCGTCATCTACCGGAACTGGTAAGATAACCCGCGATGAGGAAGATAAAACCCTTTCTACCCTTTCTAACACTGACGATGATGCGGAGGACAAGAGATGTAACTACATATTACGTTAGCTATTATAAATACATAGAATAACTTGATAAGATCGTTATATAGATGGCAGCAGTTGTACTGACAACAGTAAGCCATGTCAAGGCCTCCCTCATTCAATTTGTTCAGATAACACATGTTATTGCAAGCAAGGATATTATGCCAAAAGTGGAAGGTGCTATGCAGGTTAGTAAAAATTACGGTTAATTTAATAAAACAAGAACAATTGATTGCTTAATGGCTTATAGAGTTGGGTGAGATAGCTGAAAGTGTTGATGAATGTGAGTTCGATTTTGAAGAAGCGACTAAAAGGTGCCTTTGCCAAAAGAATTACTTCTATGAACGTAACCTTCGTGCATGCAGAAAACGTAGGTCCAACTATTTTTAGGCGCATTTTACGAGTAATAATAATAATAATAATAAGCTAATTTTCAATCTATTGATAGCTATTCAATATCATTTGTCATGCACATCAAACAGTCAGTGCAGTCCATATGGTGCTGTCTTCTGCCACCCAACAATTCCAAGGCGGTGTACGTGTGAGGCATTTGCTGAGTATGATGAGTCAAAACAGCTTTGTGCCTACAGACAAGGTTTGGGAGCCCAGTGTGAAACGAACGATGCCTGCCCGGTCGAAAATTCTGTCTGTTCTCCCGAAAACTACTGCAAGTGCAGAGATAGCTACATAGAAGATAAAGGAGCCTGCCTTAAAGGTTTTCAAATAGACACTTTCTTACTAAGGACTTTTCTATGTTTTATTTTTATTTTTTTTTTTTTAATTTAGGAATTGGGGCAGAGTGCGTGGAAGATGCAGAATGCATTCCAGATAACAGCACTTGCGAATCACCAGAAAGTAAAAATGAAAATACAAAGGCCTGCCAATGCCGAAAGGGTTATGTCCATTTTAAAGACGAATGTCTGAAAGAAGGTTGGTTTTGTGATTCCAAACGTATCTACATTTTAAGTACTTTTTCGTATTTTAGCTGTAGAGCCTGAGGATGAGTGCATTGAAGCTGAACAATGTAAGCCACTTCTAGCAAATTGCGTTGATAATAAATGCGTTTGTGCTGATGGTAAACATTTTTCCGGTGGGAAATGTGTAGATGAGAAAGGTAAAAACAAACATAAGTACTTTTGGATATACGATAGATAAATTGAATTTATTATTTTTTTTAGGACTTGGTGAATCTTGTACGAGAGCTGGTGAGTGTCATTTGGAAAAGGATCCAGAAAATGTTGAGTGTAGAAATTCAATATGTCAATGCAAATTTGAATATCAGCAATCAGCAGGGCAAAACAAATGCATACGAATTGTACCTAAAAAAAGTAAGTATACTTATCAAGTAAGTTAATAGTGCAGTTCCAGTGCAATGTTGCTGCAATTTCTGTGTAGGTGTTGTGGTGTTTCTTGATCAAAGTGTTTTTTCCATCATAGTTTTTAGTTAAACATCTTCTTCTTTAATATGTATTAACCTTTGGAATATATAAGGCGTATAAATATTTCTCTACAATAAGCCGGCTTTCTTGACGTTGCATGTATGTTATTTTGAAACTTGTCACACAATTGCGATGGAACCTCTTCTAGGTCCAGATATAAAGGGTCCGCCATCTAACGTTTTTTTTTTTCAACTAGTACTTATATCGTGAATGGTAACACTTAGCTCATGTCTGATTTGACAGATAATTAGTTTTATCCTTCCGGTTGATAATGGAAAATAATTTCATTCAAATGACTTCCTCGGCTGGCCATGCAGTAGCCTACCCGATCGGTCCAATTTTTAAGCACATTATCGATTGTGTGCAGTTGTATTTCACCAATGGCTTCACGAATATTATTCTTTAAAGCTTCAATTGTCTCTGGCTTGTCGGCGTAACACTTATCTTTTATGGCACCCCACAAATAATAGTCCAACGGTGTCAAATCGCAGCTCCGAGGTGGCCAAACGACATCAGCTCTGCGGCTGATAATGCGATCTTCAAAAACAGGGCGCAAAACATCGAGTGTAGCTTCGGCTGTGTGGCACGTAGCGCCATCCTGTTGAAACCAAATGTTGCCAATATCCTCCTCTTCAATTTTTGTGAACAAAAATTCGTTCAACATGGCCCGATAACGATCGCCATTGACTGTAACGGCCACTCCTTGCTCATTTTCGAAGAAAAATGGCCGAATTATGCCTCTGGACCAAAATCCGCACCAAAGAGTGACTCGTTTTGGGTGTACCGGCTTTTCAATGTATGCGTGCGGGTTTTCTGTGCCCCAAATGCGACAATTTTGCTTGTTTACATACCCGCCAAGATCAAACTGAGCTTCATCTGAAAAGATGATTTTTTTGGCAAAATCGGCATCTTCTCCAAGTCGATCGCAGGCCCACTTAGCGAAGCGTTGTTCAAGCATATACACAACCATATTCGTTCAGCGGAAGGATAAAACTAATTATCTGTCAAATCAGACATGAGCTAAGTGTTACTATTCACGAAATAAGCACTAGTTGAAAAAAAAAATGTTAGATGGCGGACCCTTTAGTTTTCTTCGCCTACTTAGTGCACCGTTCGTACTCTAACGCAAAACACACTCTGTCAACTTTGCTATTTCCGCTCTAATTAGCTCAGGGATGCAAATCTTGCTTTTTATCTTTTGCCGCAGTGTTCGTTTCGTTTCTTCGTTCCGGCACAAAATTTATGTTGAATCGAATTTCCGAAACACCGAAAAGAGATGTGTTCTAATCTTGGATTTACTCAATATAACGTATGTTAAGTATTTTGCACACTTATCGTAGTTTGGGGTAATATGGCATTTATGACCCATTTTGCAAATTTATAACCTAGAGCTGGCCGCTTTCCTCACTAAGCTTGTGCCAAATGGGTATTGGAAACAAATGATAACTAACCTTAGTTTGGTGTCTACGAGTACTATTGCAACACGACATATTCGACAAGTCTTCTTTAATCCTGTTCTGTTAAGAAGACCATCAAAATCCTGTCAAAATATTTTTTTTTTTGCTCACTACCTATCATACTTGAGGTGCATAGGCGATAACAATGTATCAAGTTTCAAGTTTAATTTTCATATTCGTATTCGTACTTCGGTTTCCCAACCTATTCGTTTAAATTCCTTTGATATCAATATTGATATTGTGGTTCTGAACTAAAATTTTTTTGATAATGGTCAAGTCAAGGACCATTTTATTATGAAAATCTAAGCAAAAGGCAGAGAATCTAGACGTATGCCTATCAGTATAAGTTTGGAGATAGATCAATGCATGTAAATGAAAAATTACAATTTTCTGTGAGAATTAAAAATTCGTTTTCTACTTTTTCTTTTATAAAGATCTCTACATTTTGGATCATTTCATCAGTTTGCTATTTTTGTATTTGAGTTACCCAAGCTGGTATCAGTATTCTCGTATTAACATATTATATTAATCTTAGAACGAATTTTTCATAGGTAAAAAATTTCTCTTGCATTTATCCGTCAAAAGGGTGGTTACTTCATGAACATTTTTAACTTTTCCTGATTTTTTGGAAAACTGGAAGAATTTGATTACATTTGTACATTTTTGAGCCACACTACACAACGTTACCACCATTTCTCAGCATTCCAAAATTATCTATAGGGTTTTCCAATAAGGACTTGACAACATTTTTTTAAATAAAACGCAAACCATTTGAAATATTTCAAAAACTTTATTATCGGCTTGAAGTACAATCAAAACATTTATGAATGGAACTCGACTTCGTTTATACTGCCACCGCGGGCACGTTTGCAGCAGTCAATTCGTTGGACCAAATTTTCAACTACTCGGCCAGACATTTCGGCCGAAACGGCCGCCATTTCGAGTTCAATGTTTGCTCTAAGCTCTTCCAACGTAGTCGGCGTGTTGGCAAAAACCAATGACTTAACGTAGCCTCACAGAAAATAGTCAAGCGGCGTTAAATCGCACGAACGAGGCGGCCAATCGACTGGCCCATTTCTTGAGATAACACGCTCACCATACTTACTCTTCAAAAATATGTTGTAGCGTTTGCTGTGTGGCTTCTAGCATCGTCCTGTTGAAACCACATGTCGTCCAAGTCCATATCTTCCAATTCGGGCCAAAAATAATCGGTGATCATGGCGCAATAACGCTGACCATCCACAGTAACGTGACGATCGTTATCGTCACATGCAAACCGCACCAAACAGTTATTTTGTGTGGATGTAGTGGTGATTCATGAAGCACATGTGGATTTTCACTCGACCAATAACGCATATTTTGCTTATTGACGAACCCATTGAGCCAAAAATGAGCTTCGTCACTGAAGATGATTTTGCGATGAAATTCAGAAATTCTCCAGAACCCAATCGGAGAACGTACGTCGCTTCAATTCTTGAGTCAGCTTTATCTTGTATGGGTGTAAACCAAGATCCTTACGCAAAATACGCCATAATGTGGTCTTGCTTGTTATTGCCTATCTACTAGGGCGAGAATTACGACCGAAAATTTGAGTTAACGCTCTTGAAGTTGCAGTCACCAACTCCCAATTTCGGTAGAAAATTTTTATAATTTGCAGACGTTGCTCGTTCGTGCACTTTACCATGATGAAAATGTTGAGTTTACTGAATAAATTGACAGTGACAGTTTGATGATTAGTGAAAGAGTGCGTTCACAAATTAAATTCAAAGTTGTCAAGTCCATATTGGAAAACCCTTTATATGTGTGTATTTGACTTCTATTTTTCTGCTAGCAGCCAAGGAATTTTCGTTTAGTAATTATTGCAAATGTTTGAAAAAATAACGTTTAAAAAATTCCAAAACGGTATAAAACCAAACACAATTTTTTTTTATTGTGAAGTAATAATATCTAAACAAATTACATATATACGAATATATACAAAAACTCGACGGACTAGTTTTCTGAAAACAATACTTTATGTTTTTTATTGCTTAGAGCGTTGCATGATCGTGCAGAAAGTGGCAGTTATCAGAGATTTAAACGATGTTTCAGAATATGTAATAAAAACCTGTTTTTACATACGTTAAACACTTGCTAAAAGGAATGATGATCGAGAATGGGAAACTCAAGTTATCTAGCATGCCAGCGGCCAAAAAATTTCATACAAGATAGCGCAATCTCAAGATATCTACCCCTTTGGTCTATCTTCAGATTTAGGACTATAGCTATGTGGCATGGTATAGGCTTCGAAATCAATTTTGGTATTATCAAAAGTACTTTGAATATCTAGGAAAGCAAGTACTCGCATCTCTTAGCAGAGGTTTTTACGTAGGCACAATTCAGAAATGTTATTCTTTCTAATATATACGCAGAACATTATTTCCACAGTTTTATGTTTAAACTATGTATATTATGTGGAGCTTATAGTACGGTTTCGATATTTCCTGATATGAGAATAAAAACTACATCTACCTAAGCAAGATAATCATTAAAGGCAGAAGATTACATTAATTTTGGATGATGTGAAGGATTTGCGTAAACCTAAGGCCTTTATGAGCTTATAGCACTCAACCTCGTCGTGACAAAATAACTTCTATGAATGCGAAGTTACAATATTTTGAGTAATCATAACATATTATTCAATCATATTATTATGATTATTATTTAATACCACTTTAAAATAATATTACTCAATACACTACCCAATACACTACCCAATCACCAGCTGCCAGGAGTTTTCTGCTGAAACTCTCATTCCTAAAACAAATTATTTAATGTTGTGTATTTTAAGAGGTCTTTTAAAGGTCGCACTCAAATGTTTCTTCAAAATAAAATACGTAAATACTTTGATTTCTTCTGGTGTTTTAATTTTTATAAAAATATTGGTCTTAACGATTACGTGTGAAAAATAACATCATTTAAATGTCTACCACGAGCACATCTACAGGCTGTCATACGAAAATCAAATTTTTCAAGGACTCGCTCACACATTACCGCATTAAGTCTATCAATTTCGGTGTAATAGTTGTTGGCAAAGAAAGTAATTTAATGGTGGTATTAAACCGCATGATCTACGTGGCCACTTTATGTCACCATTACGTGAAATTAAACGATCTGGAAACTTAGATCGCAATAGTTCAATGTTTGTACGTGTTGTGTGACTCGTTGCTCCATCCTGTTGAAAATAAAGATCGCCTGTGTCTATTTCTTCAATTTGAGGCCACAAAAAATCTTCAAACATTTGTGTATAGTGCTCTTCATTGACAGTAACAGCTGTTTTATTTGCATCTTCGAAGAAAAATGGACGAATGATTCTACCAGCCCAATAACCACACCAAACAGTACATTTTTGTAGATGTAATGATTTTTCTGAAATTATTCGAGAATTTTCTTCTCCCCAGATGCGACAATTTTGTTTGTTGTCGAATCCATTCAATGTGAAATGAGTTTCATCATTAAACATGATTTTACGATAGGTATTTTTTAGAGATCGACCATTTGAAGTTTGAATAACTTTAATGCGTTGTTCTAGCGTGTGACTCCATGGTTAAAATTGAACATGTGTCTGCTTCACAAATGTCAAAAAGATAGCATTCAAAAGTTATTCACTACTAAATACTTCTAAACGCGACTTTTGAAAGACCCTTATCCTTTAGCTTTTAGCTAGTTGCTAGTTGAACGATTAATATCCTGTAAATGATTGAACGCAGTATTGTTTAAAAAACAAAAAAAAAAACAGGAAAATGTCATGACATCGTAATATTAAACTTTTTTACTAATTATATGCAACGTATTTATGCGAGTCTGTCATAATATTTCAATGAGCTTTTTGCATCATAGGTATCAACGCTTCATTGAAAAATAAACTAAATCAAAAGTGCACCGTTGTGCAATATACTCCTACTTATTAAGAGCACTTTTATTATAATCGAACACTTGTTCTGTAGAAATTTAAAAGGACTGTTGCTTTTTCTATGCGTAACAGACTATAATTAATCAGCTTATCTTTGACATCATAAATTAAAAAGTAAGAAAATGAAAAGGAAATCTATTGGTATTGTAAAATTCCAAATGTAGTTTTAAATTGAAAGACAAAACCATATCCACTTTTTTAAACGTAAAAAATGATTCTTTAATTTATTAAAAATTCTAACGAACGATTCGTCTTTGAAGTTGACGCTATAGTGATTCAATTCACAAACTGTGAGGAAAGGAGCAAAGTTAGGTGTGGTGAGTTTGTTCTTGTGGAAACTTTACTATATGAATTCAAGTTTTACATAATGCAAAATTCAAATCAATATTTACTTATTTATGTGTTCTTTAAAATGTGAATAAACTAAAGAGATGGCGGCAACATTCAGGCCCCATTGATGTGCTGTACTATCAATCCAGATTAAGCGGTGCTATATCGTCAAAATATCCCATTTCGTGTCTTCAAACCTACCACCCGAACGTTATCGTCATCTCCTATTATAAATCGTTCCACCCTCGCTAGAACCCATTTGTATGGAGGTAGGTTTTCATCTTTCACAACAACTAGTGCGCTTTCTTCTACATTCGTCTTAGGGGTACACCATTTGGACCTCTCTTGAAGATTTCGGACGTATTCAGTAGACCATCTCCTCCAAAACTGCTGCTTTAGGGCTGTAATTCTTTGCCACCTGTTAAGATATGAAATTTCATTAGTTAATATTTCCGGTTCAGGAAACGAATTCATTGGTGCGCCAACCAAAAAATGGCCTGGTGTAAGAGCGCTGATATCTCCAGTAATTGATGACACTTCAGCTATTGACCTCGAGTTGACAATTCCCTTATTTCAGCCAGTGCTGTGCTGAGTTCTTCAAACGTCAAAAGTTTTCATCAGTAAGATCTTTGCTGCTTTAACAGCTGCCTCCCAAATTCCTCCGCCTCGAGGTGGTACGAACTGAAATTCGGTCCCCTTTTTTTTAGTAAGATCTTTGTAAATTTCGTATCTAAATTCATTTAATTTAGTCTTTACGCCAACAAAATTGGTTGCTTAATCGCAATATATATTATTTGGACACCCGCTTTGCTCTATGAGTCGCTTCGGAGCTGAGGTCATGAACTGCTTTTGTGGCAAAACAAACGAATACAGAGATGTATGATTTAAATGGTCTTTTACCGATTACTTGGTCGAGTAATATGGGCTTATACCTGATACAGTTGTTGACAACGTGTCTGACCAAATTCCTAGCTTTAAGTATCCAAAATCTATCTCGAACGAAGTTCAAAAGGGCGTGAGGACCGGCGTGATAATTTTTGATGTGCCAATGTTGCACATACTCTTTCATTAACGCGTTGTCTGGTAAGAGAATTGGAAATTTAGTGTTGGATTCCACCACTAAACCAGCTACACCGAAGCCTGCACGAAGCAATGTTCTGTTAGCAACGACGTCTAAAAATGGACACAATTTTTCTATGCCCTTCTAGAAACGATTTTCCTTTTTTTTTACAGTTCCTGTTAAAAAACTTCTTTGTTGTTTCCACCACACGATTGCGATCGTTGACTTGTCCAGCTCCTCTTCAGATAATGGTTTTCCTTGTAAGTGCTTTTGGGCTTTAGCTATCTTGAAGCGTTGCATGTATCCTACAACTCGTAGGCTTTCATGAAGCTGCTATATTTTGAAGAGTTTCCATAAATTCGACACTTACTACCGCACACACGAACAAATTGTTCTTCCTTTTTGCTTCCAAAAGTGAAGTTGGTTCTAGTTTTGTTAAATTTTAAGTTATTAAAAGAATTTTTTAAGAATTCCGGAACCTGGAACCAAATTTACGCATTCAAATACTCAACTAGACTTCCACGAGATATTAAATATGCGGGGTTGTTTTCCGATCTATTATGTCTCCAGCAGACATTTGAAGTTAAGCTCTGAATATCGCTAACCCATACAAATACAAAACTATTTCGGAATCTACTCAAAAATATACTTTTTTAAACTCCGGTTTAATGAATTTTTAACCTTTTGCCACAATTTGGCTATCAACTGGGCACCAAAAAGCTCTAGTCGAGGCCACGATTGAGTTCTTGATGGAGCAATTCGCGATTTTGTTGTGTTAAACAAACGCAAACGTTTCCAAATTCATCAGTACATCAGTATAGACAGCATGAGGCGCCCGAAAATCCATGAATTTTTATATCCTCAGACTGTGGGGAATAGATATACTGTGTAATGCGAATGCCGTCAAGAATTCGGAGACCTGCTATGTATACTTTTCAAAAACTATTAAGTGCATTTGGCAACGGATCGTCCCAATTCAATTTTTCAAGACAAAGTTCATTGAGAAACATTTTCGCTTTAACAACGATTGGTTCAAGCAACCCTAGTGAATCAAACAACCTGCTACCAGCGGATAGAACAAAACGCTTTGCGGAATTGGTTAGTGAAACCAAGTGCTTATAAAAGAAGTTAAAAACATCCTCTTTCAGGTTCCACTCTATACCGAGCGTTTTGGTTCTTTCAGTTTCATCTGGTTTTAAATTCTACCTTTTGTTGTCTTTGTAGCCGAATTCAATGAAGCATTTAAGTGGCATTTATGTAACTCAAAGTGCGCTAAACTAAATATATATGTATAAGTTAATTCCTTTTGAATTTTCTTTAATTCTTCTAGAGATCGAGTGCCAGTATAAGACCGTCAACATAAAAGCCTCTCAAAATACTTCCGAGGGGGTATGAAACTTTACTCCTATGATTGATTTCTTTAAGACCGCTCGTGGCTAAAAATGGTAATAAGTATTAAGCCTTTCTGGCAAGAAATTAGAATTAGCTAAACCGTCAATTATTGGGATCAATTCCAATTTGACGATACATTTCCTGTATGTCTCCTGTTAAGACAAATTCGTGGCTCCTAAATCGCAATATAATTGAGTACATTTCTTCCTCTACATTCGAGCCTACCATCAGCAAATTATTGGGTGACAGAGAAGAAGTCGTCTTGCACGAAGCGACAAAAATTACCCTCAGTTTTGTTGACTCACTTTCTGGACGGAGAACGCATTGTGTGACTCAGTGACTCATGTGATCAATTAACGACATATTTATGTCCCAGGTTTATATATTTCTCAATGAATTTTGAATATTCCTTTTTCAGCTCCAAGTTTTTGTCCAGCCTACGCTCTAGCAGCAAAAATCTTTTCTTAGATGCGTCTAATGAGAAACCTAACTGCAATGGGCTATCATTGAAAGGAAGCCGTACGGAGAGTTTACCATTCAGCAGAATGAAAAGATTTTTCTTAAAATGTTTTTCACAAATTTCTTGCTCAGGTGTGAGGAGCGATCTGCTAGATATTTTTTCGCCTGTTCCAGAATTTTGCTACAAAATTTTCAAGGCTCCGAAGCCCTTTGTACTAAGTCGTAGCTTCTGCTTTCCTCAGTGATACAGACGCTTGACACTATGCATCCAAATGCTGCCTTATGCAGCATCGGTAAATTTAGACCTAATGTAATTTTTCTACTTTCTATCAGTTCAAAGAAGAGATCCGCTCCTAATAGCATGTCGATTAAATGAGGCTTAAAGATTAATGGATCTGCCAATTGTAAGTCCTTTGAAATATTCCAAGCACCTATTATCAGTTCTATTTGAGGTTGAAACTCTGTTATCGAACGTACAATCTTGAATTCTATGGTACGTTCTTCTCAAAGCTATTGAATCTGGATCGTAATGCGGTAGTTGTCTGAGATTCGATGGTTTTACCTATTGTCCTAACTTTTACTAGACTATGAACTAGCCCTAATTGCTAAAATAACTTGTATCTCAGTATTTTCTGCATTTGAGTTTAACAAAGTTGTTTGCAACATTACGGCCATGGAGTAAGGCCTTTGCTAATACGATAAACGCTTTAAACATTCTATCGTAAACATGCTTTATAGTTTTTATATTTGTTACAATCCACAATTATGTGATTCGAAGACTTGCAGAAGAAACAGATGGTTTTTGTCATAGACAGCGGGACATATGACGATCTTTTTTGAGACGGCTTATTGCTTTGATCTAACTTCCCAGCCACTGTATTTACCATTTTCGGTTCCTTACTTTCTAAAAACTTCCGAACAACGTTCCCAACTAAATTCCATTTATTGTGGGTTTCTGTATCTATTTTGGACATAACTATGTGAATTAAAATTGAGTTGCATATCTCCTCATAACTGCTCAACGATTTAAGCGAATCCAGCAATGCAGAAACATCATTTACTAAATCTCATATATGCAAACACGAAACATTTTTCATTTTCAGTAAATCGAACAGAGTTAAGGTATACTCTAAAAAGGTCAAACACTTGTTGTCATATCTTTCATACAGCCGCTTAAGTGTCTTAGGGTAATTTTCCTCAGTGATTTGAAATGCTTTTATTGTTCCAAGAGCCTTTTCACTTAAGCAGGAAATCAAATGATTACATTTTTCAATAGGTGCTAGTGAACTATTGTTAAGAACAAGGGTTTTAAAAACTCTGATGAAGTTATTATAGCCTGAATAGCTTCCAGAAAATCTTGGCAACCTCTGAGGACGTAGACGGGAAGAGGGAGTCAAAGTAGCTGTCAGAGAAGTGTCCGCAGTTGTAATACTTCCCTTTCTATTATTTCCCATAAGCAACAAAGTTTTAGATTTTGTTGCGCAATACAAATCTTCTATCTCACTATGACCACTATCCGCAGTGACTATCTCTTCTATTCGTACCTGGTAACTCAGAGCTTGCTTGATGTATATACCCTTAATCGACACTCCAATTTAGTTAGCTCTAAAGTACCGGTCTTGGTATCAATTAAATACATTTTTAATTCGGGAAATGTTTCCCTTTGTTGAAGAACGATTGACCTTTAATGTCTCTAACGTTTTAGATTTTGTTTCTGAGGTTTCTTGAACCGACATGATGAGAATTAAATTAAGCGTAAATGAATAATGGTCAAATATTATATTTGAAGGGAGTTTTATATAAAATAGCTGACTTGAACTGTCGCCAAATTTTTGCGAAACAATTCAATATGTTACCGATTATATTATTAATATTGTTGGGGAGTCCAGAAGGCTAGAAAAGAAAATGGTTAGGTAAGAATAAGTTATAATGAGTTGTATACCAGCAGAAGTTCGGCCACCACGATCCATGTTGATAAATAAAATGACAACCACAAGGTAATGTTTGATTCAACGAACAACCTGAAAATAACTCAACGAGCCATGTTGGTTTATAGCAGTCAGCGAGGGGTCCCATTTTATGGATGAGCAAAAGGAAATAGTAGCGGACATGATCAAAGAAATTTGAGGAGAAGTCGTTACTGCCGTTGGGACTTCTCCAGCTTGAAACAGAAAGTAAGAAAAACTGTAGAAGCAGATACGGGAATTTTGAATGAGAAACGGCAAGAAAACCCGACGTTTGCTGGCCGCAGATTTTTTCTGTTGAGACGAGTTCGTGCGGAGACCCTAAAGAGACCAGTCAAGAAGAAAAAATAATCACGGGTGAATTTAAAAGAAGTAAAAGAATTAAATAAAGAAAAAACAAAAAAACCCTCTCGGGAATTAGAGTCATTGTCGTTTTTTTCTGTTTGCTTCTGTGTTGATATCCTTCGAGTCTGTTTAACAAGGCGCATACCGTGATAGCGGAAGGTAACAATATTTTTTTAATATCCAGTGTTGAACCAATTGCAGATGGAATGCTTTTCGATTAAAAACTATATTATCTGTTCAATTGTTAAAATTAAATGATTCTAGCGATTAATTGACTATTAAGAGAATCCCACGAAGAAGGACTATGCAATATGTTGCTGAAAGTTCAAATTTTGTTCCCCTATTATGCAGAGAAAAATATGATCATACAACAACCAGAATTAAAGCTTGCACGCAAATTGTTTCTCATGATACCGCGCCGTCGATCGTAAAGCTGAACCATGAACAACAGGTAAAGCGAAAGGTGATCACACAAACTTCTGAAAGGTTTTAAAGCGAATTTTGCCCACGACGAAAGCTGGTAATCTTTTAAGCGGAAAGCGGGTAACAGCAACAGCGAAGACACGGAAGATGATCAAGTGCACTCGTGGATGTGGAAAGAACTTTTCCAACGACTAATTTTGTTACTGGGTGCCGTAAGGTCACGATACACAACTGAATTTGCCATAACGCTGCGACGTCAATTCTTCACAACTATTGTACAATTGACTGATGAGTCCGCAGTCCTAAGCATAGATTATTTGACAATCGATTGTCTGAAATTTGTCAGTTTTTTCTGGAGCGGGTTTTGAGCCTATGACGAATTTCTCGCCGAAAATCTGGAATTCAATTCTTATCATATGTACTATATGTATTGTATTGTAAAATATTTGCATAGTTACAAACAATAGAACTTATTCCTTTCAATACAATCGCTTTATTCATACAATTACAATTCACAATTTAATCGTTGAGCTACCACTTATACTTTTCTTATCTTTTTCTGAAACCACTTAATCACTTCTCATACTACCTGAGCTAATTTGAGAATATTCAGCTTTCCATACAAATTTCCATTTTGCCAGAAAATTCGATTCCATTCTCCATTCGCCAATGGTTGAGTATTTTGCTATTCAAATAAGGAAATCTTCTGTTATTGAAATATAGATGACGCTACTCACATTCAAATGGTTAGGCTTGGAAATCTTAAATAGAGATAGAAATAAATATAAAAATAATATAAATATACACAATAGATAAAGAGAACTTGTAGTGTTCTCCAATGGTTTTTCATGTTTCATATCCTATTCGAATTTAGTTAGTTAGCTACTTAATGGATTATGTTATTTCGCAAATTCAATTTATAATAAAATATAAATATATTTCTAAATCTATTTGGTTTGGCCTAGAGGCCGTCTACCAGATTGATATTTAAAGTAAAGTAATTCGATAATTTTATTTTATATATTTTTAATTTAAACTACAATAAACAATAGGTGTGCTTTTTTGGTATTCTATATAGGTTTAAAAAAGAACTTGCCAATAAAACATCTATCCAAGATAAGCAATTTCAACAGATTAATTTGGCATCACCGCGAAATGACATTTCTCTTTATCTATTTGGTTTTGTTTTGTGATAAGTAAATTTTTCTGTTGGCTTTTAAATATACAGTGGCGAGCAAAACTGGATACATAATTGGTCATTTCATAATTTTTAACGAATAAAACATTTTCTCCTAAATCAAATACTTTAAGAGTTTGAAATTCAGTTTTCTTATTATTATTTAAAAAACTATACCGGCGGTTCTACAATGTTGGCTATTCCCTGAATAACTCAGTTAATTTTGGCGCGATTTTTTCCCAAATTTTCATCAAATGTGTGCTTTGTTAATAGAATTCGATTACTACTTTCGACAGAATACTCTATTTTTAAGAAAAATTAATTGTAGGTAATTGAAGAATTTTTTTTTTTAATAACTTAAAAAATCATTGGCGTCAAAATCGTCTAACAAAAATCCAAATCGATAGTAGTATTCGTTTGCGAGTTATCTTGGGCCAAAAAAATTTACACATACCGTCATATATGTACACACAATTTGTAAAAAACTATCTAAAACACTGCCACATTTCCATTTTCGATTTTCGAGGTGAATGCCAGAGCTTCCTTACCAGGAAGTTAATAAATCAGCTTTAGAGATATTTTTAAGAATTTTATGTCCATAACAATGGATTGGAATGGTTCTTGGTTAAACAAAATAGTAATAATGTTACCTAAATTTAGGTAATTCAGGTCGAAAGAAACTGTAACGTTACACATGTTAAAATAGCCAATAACAATAGAGTTGCAAGCAACGCAGAGTTAGATCATCACCCAAACAATGAATCATGAGTGAAGAAAGCCTGAGAGCTAACGAAAGGAGATGCCAAAATTAGATAAAATTGTATTTTCTGATGGAAGTTGTTTTTGCAACTTGTTTTTTGAATGGTTTGAATTTAGTGTAGTGCTATTTCGCTATATGATCTCATAAATTTAGATATTATCTCAGACACGTGGATATTTTGCAATAGAATTTAATACCCTCTCTTCAAGGCGAAATGCCACTAAGAAATCGCTAGAACAACTTCAGAATTTCTAGATAATAATTTCAACATTCTTCCTTGACAAAAACGAGAGCAACGAATATCAGATTGCTAAATATTAATATGACTTTAATAGAGAAATGGGACAACATCTCAAGGGAGTCATTACACAATTTAGTGTCTTCTCAAGTCAATGATTGCATTGGAGAGTTATTATTTCTGACGATAAAGTGGTATCATTATTTTACACAGGAGTATACATTTGTTTTTATTTTTCCCTCTAAAAATGTTCTACTTAGTTGAAAAAAAATATTAAATTATTAAAGAGCAAAATGTAAATATTATGCCTTCAATTTTCCTTTCTTAAATTTGGTAGAAATTCAGCATATGAAAAAATCAAAATTCGTAATTTCATAAAAGTTCACTAGCGGTCTGAATTTGTTGCAAGGAGCTGTACTTAAGCTCTACTTGTCCCATCAAAACAATTTAACATTTAATATGCATATTTGTAATTCTTTACTGCCTTTACCCGTAGTGTTCGGATGTTTAATACAGATGCAATAATAGCTGTCTTTTTTTTTTTTTTTTTTTTTGGCATAGGTACAATGTACGAGGGGCGTTCATTATATTCTCGGTATCGATATGAAGAAAAATGCGAATTCAATTTAAATTGTTTTTATTTTTCAATATAATCTCCCCTAACATCAATGCATTTGTTACATCTTGAGATAAGCTTTTTTTAACCCTCAAAAAAATTAATTTCCTCTTTCTCTGCAAAATACCCATTTATTGCCGACTTGAGTTCTTCATCATCCGAAAATCTTTTTCCACGAAGACATTTTTTCAAATCCGGAAACAGGAAATAATCACTAGGGGCAAGGTCTGGACTATAGGGTGGGTGTTGGATTTCTTCGAAACCACAATCTCGCGCAGCAGCCTTGGATACTCGCGCCGTGTGAACAGGAGCGTTGTCATGAAGAAGCAACACACCCGCTACCCCGTCTTTTCTTTTTAATTTCCTCCCGCAAATTATGCAAAGTAGAAGCGTAGGATGTGGCGTTGATGGTTTCACCTTTTTTTTGTACTCAATGAGCAAGATTCCCTTTGAGTCCCAAAAAACTGTGGCCATGAGCTTCCCGGCAGACGGAGTGACTTTGAACTTCTTCGGGGGGTCTGTTTTTTTTTATGCCACTGCATGGACTCTTGTTTGCTTTCAGGGTCATAGTGGTGGACCCATGTTTCGTCCCCAGTAACAATTCGATCCATAACACCGTCCGCGTTCTCACTACACATCTCCAAAAGCTCTCTACAGCATGCGATTCTCACTTTTTTCTGAGGCGCTGTGAGCATTCGTGGCACCCACCTTGCACTGACCTTTGAAAGGTTAAGATGGTCATGAAGAATGGTGTGAATGGTACCAATTGAAAGCTTGGTGATCTCTGCCATCATTTTCACCTTTATTCGGGCATCCTCAAGAACAAGTTTTTCGACTTCTTTGATGCTTTCTCCCGTACAAGAAGAAGCCGGGGCGCCGGAGCGGGGGTCGTCTTCAATGCTCTCTCTGCCTCTCTTGAACTCACTTGACCACTTTTGCACAGTTGATAATGAAGGTGCGGAACCCTGGTAAACAGCCACCATCTCTTCATGAATAGTTTTTTGACTTTTTCCTTGCTTAGTGAGAAATTTAATTACAGCGCGATGCTCAATTTTCACCATCATCGTCTCAGTTGCCATTATGATTTTAACTAGAGATAAAACGCGAATTAATAATCACATTTATATAAAATTTTACATGAATGCACTAAAATAATAGTATTACTTGATAAATAAATCAATTTATATATACAACCACCGCTTCACCCCGATACCGAGAATATGTTGAACGCCCCTCGTATGTAAGTGATTATTTCCAATCTACGTGTATATTACACTAACAACTTAACCTATACGGGCTAATTTAATTCAAAATATTTATCGGAGTTAATGTGGATAGCAAAAATTATATCAGACCTATTTTTCCATGTCAGCGATAATTTATTGTGTATGGGAACTGTAAAGTTGATTAATTTCAATATTCAACACAATCAAACTATACTTGTCACTGTATATAAGTCGTCTGCCATGCACACTCACGACACGTCCGCCCGCCGTCACGATCAACTCACTAATGACTCAAAGAGCAATATACACGTCAGGTGGCGTGAGAGTCGCTCTTGATAGTTGCGTCATCGTAATATAGATGGCAGCGTCGAGATGGCGTTTTCTGCAGACACTACATCCCTTCTTTATTTTAACTTTTTTTTTTGAAATACACAATTATGCTTTACATAGTAGTGCTTCAATAACATGATCATACAATTTTTTTTTTTTTTACAAATAGAATTCATTCATAAATCAATTCAAAAGAAGCTTCAGGAAACTATAAATTAAAACTAAATTCAATATGTAGGTAATCTACTGAACAGTTCATAGTCCTTGTAACAAAAATTACTTGTTGCAAATAGAATTCATGATTAAACAATTTAAAGAAACTTCAAGAAGTAATAAATAAAAGCAAAATTCAATAATGTAATCTAATGAATATTTCATAATCCTTTGAACCAAATTACTTGTTGAAAACCTCCGACTCAACACCATTTACGTCTTCTACGGCGTCGCCACCCCGAATCAAGTCATCATTTAACACCTTCAAAGACCCGTCGACCTTCTTGAGATGGACCACATTTCTTCGATATTCTTTGCCGGTTAAGTCATTCCTTACTTGAACATCTCCGCCTTTTATTTTTGTAACGGTGTGCGTGGTGGTGTCAAATGTGGGAGTCAATTTATTTCCTTTGCCCATATTCTTAACGTACACCTTCTCTCCTACTTCCATGTCACTATGAGAAGCTCTCCTTTTCCGGTCAGCATACTCCTTTCCTTTCTCTTTCTTCTCCTTGTCTCTGTATCTAACTTCCATATCAGTGACTATTTTATTTTCAATATCATTCCCAGCTGGTATCTTGTCACGGAATTGTCGTCGATAAAAAAGTTCTGAAGGCGATTTTCCTGTAGTGGAATGTGGTGTACTATTTTACATCATCAAGTACATCAAGTGCAAATATGTCTTCCTTCCAGTCTCTTTTCTCTAGTTGGCTAATCTTTAATCTCTTCAATATGTCTCTATTTTGCCTTTCGACCTCGCCATTCATTTGTGGCCAGTACGGTATTGTATTTTAGATTTTTATACCGCACTCGTTGCAGTATTTTGTAAATACATCACCTGTGAGCTGGTTTTCGTTATCGCATGTTATCGTTGCTGGAAAACCTAGCCGAGAGAATATTCCCTTCAGGACTCTAACAGTGTCTATTGCCATAATGTGTCTCATTACTTTGATCTCCTTGTACCTGCTAAAATAGTCCACCAAGACAAGTAAATAATCATTGCTAGGCAAAGGACCAAAGAAATCGAGTGCCACGTCCACCCAAGGTTCTCGTGGAAGCTCCCTACGTTTCATTGGATTAGGTGGATTTGGTGCCGAGACTAGTGTACACCCTTTGCAAGACTTGACCATAGTTTCAGCGTCTTTGTCCATTTTAGGCCACTAAACTTTTGTCCTTAGTCGGTTCTTCATTGCTACTATGCCAGGGTGCCCCTTGTGTGCAGCGTCAAGGACTCTCTTACGTAATAACTGTGGGATTACAATTTTATTACCCCTTAATAAAATATCCTCATGAAAACACAGTTCTGTTTGAAAGTTGTTCGTTGTTGTTGTTGTTGTTCACCGTCTCATCCCAGTCATTGTTGTACACACCGTTTTTTACTTTTAAAATTTCTTCATCGGCCGAGGAAGCGCTTTCTATTTCTTTAAATGGTACTGCGATTGGCCGACTACATTCAACGACCTGGTTTATGTAATTCTCATTATCAAAAGGTTCCACAGTATTTGTTTTGCATAGTCTCGAGAGGGGATCTGCAATGTTAGTTTTACCAGGACGATAAATGATTCTATATTTAAAAGCTTGCAATCGAAGAACCCATCTCTCGATTCTAGCACACGGTTTTGATTTCCGGCCAAATATTGTTTGAAGGGGCTTGTGATCACTGATAAGCTCAAACTCCTTGCCAAATAGGTACATCTTAAAATGTTCCACTGCCCAGACGAGAGCTAGTGCCTCCTTTTCTGTTTGGCAATACCGTTTCTCACAGTCAGTTAGACTTTTGTTGCCATATGCTATCACTCTAGGACCATCTTTACCTATTTGTATAAGTACGGCTCCGATACCTACAGGAGATGCATCTGCTACCACCTGTGTCCTATCATTTGGGTCGTAGTAACCAAGTGTATTTATATGTGACAAGCTGTCTTTTAACTGCTGAAAAGCTGTGTCCTGCTCAGATGTCCAATGCTTCTCAATATTTGCTGATCTGGACAGTTTAATCCTCAGTAACTGGCGGAACGGTTCAGTTAGGGTTGCCAAATTTGGTATCCACTTGCCCACAAAATTCACTAGTCCCAAGAAACTCTGAACTTCCTTGACAATAATAGGCAGTCTGCTTGATTGTATAACTTGTATGTACTTCCCGAGGGGCTTTACACCATTTTCTGAAAATTCATGCCCAAGAAACTCTAACTTTTTCACTCTGTAGACACATTTTGCCTCATTCAAAAGAACATTATTGTTCCTCAAAACTTCAAGTACTTTATCAAGTCTTTTCTCGTGGATTTGTTCATTTGTCCCATAGACAATAATATCATCAATGAAATTGGCTGTGCCTTCACACCCGAGCAGCATCTTTTCAAGGACTTTTTGGAATATTTCGGGGGCGCATGAAATGCCAAACATTAGTCTCTTGTATCTAAAGAGTCCTTTACTGGTGCTGAATGCTGTTATATACCGTGAATTTGGGTGAATTTCGAGTTGATGAAATGCGTTTTTTATGTCTAAGCGAGAGAAAAATGTAGACTGTCGAAAATTTGGAAGCAGCTCATTCATTGTCGGCAATGGATGATTTTCTCGGACAATTGCTTCATTGGCACGCCGCATGTCTATACAGATTCGGACATCGTCGTTCTCTTTCAATACTGGAACCATAGGGGATACCCAAGGTGAATGTCCGTGTACTTCTTCTATAATGTCCGAGTCTCTCAATTCTGTAAGTTTCAGATTTACCTTATTTTCAAGGGGTATAGGTATCCGCCTATATAGTTGAATCACAGGTTCCACTGTCTTATCAATAGGTATTACGATGAGAACATCTTTAAATTTAGGAAACGATTGGATCGCATTTATTTGGAGTCCTATCCTTAAAACGCCGATTTCAACCGCAGTGGTTTTGCCTAGAAGATTGCGTGTGCCATTTCGGATAACATAAAAGGTCGCCTGCTTGCATGTTTTATTAATGGTTATGTCAGCTTGAAACGATCCCATAACGTCTAAAGGCTTCCTGCTTCCATAAGGCAGAAGAATTTTATCGGGATGTTTGATTTGGTTACACGCTTTTACGCTGCGTTCCTTCAAATACTTCCAAGTTTTGTCAGTAATAACATTGCACTTACTTCCTGAGACGATCAACATTTCTATTTTAACGCCACCGACAAAACAATTTATAGTGGAATCATCATCCAAGTGGAATACATAGTCGGCCTCTTCGGTCTCATTTATTTCACTTTTTTGTTTTTTAGTTTGAACATCTACTCCTCTACTAAACATCTTTCTCTTCTGCCTCGTCCTGCAATACTGCCTAAAGTGACCAATAAGACCACATTTTATGCACCTTTTATCTCTTGCTGGACATTTCTTGTCATCCTGGGCATGTTTATTACTGCCGCATCTGGTGCATATCAATTGGTGAATATCTCGATCACCAGTTTGGTTTTTTACCTGTGTACGCCATTCTGAATTTCGCTGAGTACAATTTATTTACCTCGTTGATGCTATTTTCTGGTCTAACGTGGTCCTTTTTATCAAAATGGTCTAGCTGCCTACCAACTGTTTCAATCGCGTTTGCCTCTGATATGATTTGGTCTAGCATAATAGAATCGCCTGCTGACAGAATTTTTCTGCGTAAATCCACAGAGTTACATTTCTCCACGATCTGGTCTATTAAGTGTTCGTCACTTTTAACGAATTCGCATTTTGCAGCTTGATTATGCAATCTGAGTAAGAACTTTTCAAATCTTTCTCCACTTTCTTGCTTTATGAGCCTAAATAGATGTCTTTCACAGCCTTTGCTTTGCTTTGGCGTGAAAATTCATCTAATTTTTTGAGCGCAACTTTGTACACATCGACACCTGCTTCCCCAGAGTGAGCTCCAGGTATATTATAATACATTTCTTGTAAAGATAGCCCTCCAGCGTGTAACAAAGTGGCTCGCTTCTTTGTGGGCGTATCTACATTTAACGCCACGAGATATACAATATCTCCAACGCTCGCTTCCACTTCTCCCTGTGTACTCCAACTGAAGTTGGGTCTCCGTCGCAGTCGAAACTGTCAAGACTAGGAAGTAATAATCCTACATGTGTCATTTTGGAACGATCTGCAAATAATTGTAAAATTATTTTATTGCATGGCCCTTTAGCATTGGCTAACATTAAATTGCATGGCCCTTGTATGTATTATATACATGAGTATAATAACAATAATATTCTAAGAACATGTGTTCTCGTTGCATGGCCCTTTATAACAGGTTTATTAGCATGGCCCTTGTTCATACTTTTTTTTTTTTTTTTTAATGCACAATGAAATCCTTAAAAGCCAAGAACATATTGAGAGAAAAAAAATGTACATATAAGTGCCCAACCTATGTAGGTATCCATGTACCTACATACGTAGGTTGATAAACTAAGTGTAATAATATGTAATGTGCGCATGTCGGCTATATTAAGATTCCACTGTGCAAACACAATTCAACAGTAGTCTGGTCCTGTTAAATTTTATTGTTTATTTATTTATTATTATTTTTCTTCTTTTTAATGCATGGCCCTTTTATAAAAATATTTCTTGGTATTTACATATATACCAGTTATATAGTGCGTGGCCCTTAGAAAGATGACATATGTGCCCGCATCTTGTTTGTACCTGTTTATTCATGCAATTTTGCAAGTTCACACACAACAAGGTTCGATCTTTCCACTAAACAGATAACACTTTTCATTGAATTAATGGCGCACAGTTTACTAGACACATAGATCGTCCCTCTCACAAATATACTTGCTTTCGTTTATTTTTTTTTCCTTTTATTTATTATTTATTTACCTCGTCGCCACTTTGTAAAGTTGATTAATTTCAATATTCAACACAATCAAACTATACTTGTCACTGTATATAAGTCGTCTGCCATGCACACTCACGACACGTCCGCCCGCCGTCACGATCAACTCACTAATGACTCAAAGAGCAATATACACGTCAGGTGGCGTGAGAGTCGCTCTTGATAGTTGCGTCATCGTAATATAGATGGCAGCGTCGAGATGGCGTTTTCTGCAGACACTACAGGAACGCCAAAACATATGTAAATTTTTGAACAAATACAATGCCAGTGTTTCCAGATTATCTAAATGTTAATAGTTAATGCCGACAGCACTGGTATGGATGCCAAAAAACCACACCTAATATTGTAACATAATGCGCCACGTGCTCCATGCATCATAATTACATAACTAGCATCAATTATTTGTGGCTTTCCAAACATTGGCAAAAGTGTTATCTAAAAGATAACAATAACAACCTAGAAAATTAAGGTAGAAGATGAAAGTAAATTATGCTGCCACATCAAAAGATTAATTTTAAACATTTTTGGTACTGATTACAATCAAACCTTTTCAATAGAACAAATGAAGTCATATTGAAGAAGTATGACAGATCCTTTTTGTTATTGATCCGCTCCCACCACACATTAGTATTTATTCTGCGTTTGTCGTTCAAAAATTCTGTTAAAATAAATCAGTATTTATTATAAACAAATAAATTAAATAACAAATTTTATTTTCATCTTTCTAGATTCTTCCGGAAGGCCAAGTGCTCTTAAAATAATAACATTTTTGTTGATCGGATCAGCATTTCTAATAACTACTGCAGCACTGAAACAAGCTTACTATTAGAGTTTTTTTATGTTTTTGTAAATTTATCACAAAAGGAATTTATTTATATTTTTATTATGTAAATTGAATCATTTGAATATTGTGATGCGAAAATTAAAATAAAAATCTCGTAAAAATTTTTCGAAAACAAATTAGAAGAAGAATACATCTACGAGTAATCAATACAATTTTAAGCAAGCAATACTTCATAGAACTAAGACTCAATTTATTGCAAGTAACTTTAATTTATTAAGTACTAAATTATTAATAAAAAAATAATTATATTATTGATTTTAAATGCAACCTGTTTCTTCGTTGGATTTTGGTCAAAATCATCATCTGACAAAAATTCAAATCATTAGCACAATATATGTACACATACACATACACATACGGACATACACACATACCTTAAAACGTATAGATATCAAACATTTTCGAGGTGAATGCAAGAACTTCCCTATCATGAAATTAAACATTCCTACCATACCAACGCGCTGAAAGCTTAAAGCCTAGAAAGAACACATTAACTGTCCACCATATGTCCCTAGGATTTAGCGTGTAATCCCAGAGCAACAAATACGACCTGTCCCAAAGCAAAGGCTCAGTAAAAGACCTTTAGAAGGAGTTTTCTAAAAAAATTCAATCCGCGCGAACAAGCCGCGCAACTTGGTTTTTAAAATGAAACACGATTTTTGGTATACGTTATAAAATGTTGTTTATTCAACCAAGTACTTGATAAGACTGCCTAACAATGTGTCTAATACTCAAAATCTAACCTCGGCACAATTGACTCCAATGGCGTTGGTTCCCACGGGAGAGCTCATGCAGGTTCGCGCATGCAGGTGAAAAATGCATACGATGCGTCTGACTGGATACTTGAGCCTTATCGTATTTCAGTCAGATAGGTGGCTGCTTACGCGTGTTAACTGCCGCCCTTTCAAATATCTGCGTCCCGCTGATCTACATATGAACATGTTGAGCAGCTTAGGTTTCCATCGGGCTATTGAATTTCCTTGGTAACGCGCTGCGCTGGGCAGGAAAGAAGTTCTGGAATGTTAGCTCTTCCGTAGATCTTTCCACACAGAAAACAGATTTAAATGAAGATTATGATGATACAAATTTCTGTAATTATTGAAGAACTAAGACCTTCTTTTAGGGATTTAATGTGTTCTATGTTTTTAACACTAATGTCATGTAAATGATCTATATCAAGTTTCACCCTTTTGCTAGTTACGTTGACCAGGACAGAGGGAGTGCTTGTAGACCCTTAGAAGTTGTACTGGGGTATGTCCGATCCTTGATGCTGATTGTTTCGTTGTCCAGCTGGGTCAAGTAGGTGCCTTCTAAAGGAATTGATGAGTTTCTACCTAAAAGAGAGCCATTAAAGTTAGTAACAAAAATAGTGTTTTCTCCGATCAATTCAATGATCTCGGTCTTTCTGAAGTCTCATGCTGCAGTACAACCTTTGAGGATTCTTGGTAGACAAGTATCTTCTGGTAATTTTTTTACTACACTTTCCTCACATACGGAAGTATTTCCTATATGAAAGCAGTCACCCTCTAGTCCGTACGTTTCGTCCTAGTTGATAAGTAGTTTCGCGCGTGTTCTACGGCTTCCACGGCGTTTTGGTATGGTAGGGTTTCTAGCTCGTTTATGATGGTATTAACCTCTTCAGAGTCTAATATGTTGCTATTTACTATCCCTGTCTTAGCCATCTGGCAGGCCCTAGTAACTTAATTTACACCCTCCTTTAGTATAAGTATCTTGTCAAGTAAGTCATGTCTTAGTTTCTCAGATTCTCCCTTCTGTAAGGCGTTATTGTAGCGGTTGATTATTTTGTTAACTTTGTGCATAACCTCATGTGTTGCGTCAAACAACTTCTCGTTAATTTTGTATTGGTGGTCATTGTTCTTTGCTAAGTCGGTCTGTGTTTGTAAAAGTTCGTCCCAGTCAATTTCATCAGGGGAACCCGACAGCCATATCCAGGCGGTCCCAATCCAATTAATGGATCTAACTCTTCTCGCCCGTGAGTCTCGAAGTTCTCTTAAGCGATCCTTAGTCTGGTTTAGGTGATAGTTTAAAACCAGACGTGTTTCTTCATCCCATACCCGCTTCGTAACAAATTATTCAGTTTGTTGTACAAGTTCGTCGTAAAGTTTTAAATCAATAACGTGTATAAGTTTGAAGTACCCATTCGTCATCCAGGCATCACCTTCCCTAACTGTCACAATTGGCGATTTATATGAAAAAATATGCAACGCTTCCGAGGGAACCAACAAAACTAAACTGTAATACAAATTTGTTATTTTATTTAGGGATTAGATCATTAGCATTATTACTACAAAAATAAAAGCTTAACATTAATTACTTATATGTGTTACATATGTAGAAATTGTTGTAATTTAAAAATTTGTATGGTATAGGAAAAATTTTTTTATTTTTATTTTTTCAGTCTCAGTTCTTTTAATTGTTCTTTTGGATATTAATACTTTTTAAATGAGCTTTGTGAATTTTCCTACCACTATCTGTCGTTATGGTAACACGATTATTCTTTGCAACGATCTCTTTTTTAAACAAGGGCTTATTCTTTCCTTTGATGCGTTTAATAGCAGTATAAATCACGTCCCCCTTGCGATACTCCCTGGGTTTACCTCTCTTTAAATTTATCCTTACATTTCTGGCCTCCATGTTTCGCTTAATAATGCCCCTGAGATCTTTATTGATTCTTGAACGAATGTTTCAAAGATTTTGATAATTGACTCTCTGGGACCTATTAAAGAATATGTCAGTTGGTTTCCGTTTGATGACCGAATGTATAGTGTTGTTATAGCGATCTACGGCTACGTGGACAAGTTCCTTGACCTTTAAATCTGGATTCTCGGCTTTAAGGCATCGATAGATTTCCAGTATAGTGGAATGTATCCTCTCTATTTGTCCATTTACCTCGCTTCTGTGGGTTGGGGTTAGGTATAGTTTGATTTCTAGAGTTTTAATAAAGTTTAGGACGATTGGGCTGAGAAAGCTTCTTTCATTGTCCGTGACTAAAATTTTTGGGACTGTAAAGTAATGTAAAATTTTAATCAATTTTGATCTGATGTAAATGGCAGATTTAACTTTAATATGGAAAAATTTAGAAAACTTAAAAAACTTGTCAACTATGGTTAAAAATTTCTCGTTTTGAAGTTTCATGATATCCATATGAAGAATTTCGCATGGATACTTGGGAATGGGTGTTTCCTGCAAAGTGGGAGTCATGGATTGTCGATCATACTTGTTGGTATTACAGATTTTGCATGACGAAGTTAATTTTTTACTCTAGACATCATATGTGGAAAATAAAATTGTTCGAGGATTTGCTCTTTGTTTTCCCTTGCCGACCGATGGGCTCTTTTGTGTTCTTTCTCTATAATTAGGAATTGGCGGTATTTATTAGCAACGTCCTCGACAACTCTTTGCATCACACGAATCTTGTATTTTTCGAAGTTTTGACGCAATCCCAGATAGTTCTCCGGAATTTTAATTCCGTTTACTACATTTGGGTTCAAGTTTTCCCTAAGCATTTCTATGAGATTAGCCTGACAAAAGGTTCTTGCGGAAATATAATAGCGATGATAGCCCTGATGCACTTCTTCGTGAGCACAAAGATCGATGCCAATTCTGAAAATAAGATGGTTTCTAAAAACATTAATTGGAGCTTCTATATGTGGTATTAGGTCGGAATTATCCTGATCAGCACTGTGCGCGGAGCAAGAATCTGTATCGCTGTTGGAGAGCTCACAAAGTCCCTCTTCAGCCGTACCAGTCAATGGGTCTGCCCCTGAAGCTTGTCCTTCACCTGCGGTATCCGTGGCTGATTCCGAGAGTGCTTCTTGCAGCTCGCTTGCAGATTCGGTACTTGTGTCTTTTTCGCCAGCTGTTCCGGCTGCGTTAGATAGACCAGGCAGATGGTTAACTTCCGTCTTCAGGCGTGAGAGAGCATCAGCCACGAAATTCGATTTACCTGGTGTGTAAATCAATTCGTAATTATACTCCTCAATCCTTGCTTTCCAGCGTTTGAGTTTCGCGTTGTGGTTTATATTACTCAGTGCGAATGTCAGGGGCTAGTGGTCGTGTAAATCTTATTCTTCTTTGCTCCATACAGATAATTTCTCAAATTATCCAGAGCCCAGACTAGTGCAAGCATCTCCTTCTCATTGGTTGCGTAATTTTCCTCTGTTTTATTCAGAGAGCGAGATATATACGCGACTGGCCTCTCCTTGCCATGCTCACCTTGAGACAGCACAGCACCGATTGCAAAATTTGAAGCATCTTCATTGAGAGAGATTGGGACATTTTTGGATTGGTTAGCTCGAACTTGTGCAAATTCCCCTCGAGTTATATTCGTCAATGGTTTGGCTAATCTAGCATAATCACGGATAAATTTCCTGTAGTAGGAAGTTAACCCGAGGAAGCTTTTCAGTTCTTTTAAGTTTGTCGGTGGAAGGATTTTTTCGATGGCCTTAACCTTTTTAGGATCTGGGAGGATACCATCAGGAGTAACAAGGTAGCCAAGAAATTCGACGCTAGTGGCCAAGAAGTTAGTTTTTTCCAGATTGATTTTCAATCCGGCTTCGCTAATTTTGGAGAAGACGATCTCGATGTCTCTTAGATGATCTTCTTCTGAGTTACCTCAACTCCTTAAGCACATCATCTATAATACGCTGAAAGATTGCTGGAGCATTCTTGAGGCCGAACGGAAGTCTTTGATATTCGTACTTCCCATTCATTGTGGAGAAGGCTGTTTTGGGAATGTCCTTTTTTTCATGAGGATCTGATGAAACCGATGAAATCGAGCATCACCTAGACTGGCAAGTGTGCTGTTAATATCAAGGATGGGGTATGTATCAGGAATTGTTACAGCGTTTAGACGTTTGTAATCGATGACCATTCTGTACTGCTTTTCTCCGTTTGGCTTCGGCTTTTTAGGAACAACCCATATAGGTGAATTATATGGACTGTTAGATGGACGGATGATGTTCTCTGACAGAAGTTCTTTTACCTGTCTTTCGACCTCTTCCCTCATACAAGCGGGTTAAGGATAACTTTGGAGTAGATTGGTTAGTAGGTGGTTGTACGAATTTCCGCTCGTATGTTGGTTTTTACTTCCTTGTTCCCTACTTCCCTACTAGCATAGAAGCATTTCCGCCCAATGTAAGCATTTGACTAATTAATTCAACAGAAGCATGGTTTTTGAGAGGGATGATTTTATTCGATTCAATGGTAAGCATTTTTTTTTCTGTCTATAACAGCCTTCAGCTGCTTCAGAGTATCGTCTCCTCTTATACCATCGAACGAATTCAAATTTGGGAGGACAAAAAATGTTATCTCGAGATCGCAGCCTAAGTACTTAAAGAACTTCCCACCGATTTTGTTCTTAACTAGTATATTTCCGGCAGGACTATTGACTTGAAATGGGATTTTGACGGGTTTGGGACATGGAACTAAATTTTGTTTGATGAAGTTCTTATTCGCCCCAGTGTCTATAAGGAAATTTAGTATGTCCCCGTCCCGTGTTACATATTCTATATATGGTACGCTAGAAACGAGGCGCCTTCCATAAAATGTTCTCCCCTAGGTTCTTCATTGGGAAATTCAATAGATTCTATTTCTGAGTTTTCCGCACCCGTGGTGTTCTCTGGACCTATGGATACCACGTGGTTTAGACGCTATTGCTTTCGAAGGTAGTTATCGGATCTCGATTCCCTCTTAACTGTTTTCGGCAAATTCATGTAGTCTACCCTCCTAGATTGGGTCGAATTGTCTACTTCCATTTTTACCGGAGGTGTTGGTCCTGTCGGCCTTTGGGGTGGATGCTGTTGCTGAAAACTTGAATTCCGTGGATGATGTGAATTGTGAGCAGGGTTATCTCTTGGAGGGAATGACTTGTTGGTATTTCTAGGATTGTGATGCGATCCTGAGCTACCTCTAAAGTCGTAGTTCACAGTACGTTTCAGCCCTGATCTTATTGATGATCAAGGAGAATTGATGGTTCACTGTTGGCGTAGAAATCATCAACTCTTGAACCACCCTGTGTGAGCTGATTAAGTTGGTGTTCGAAGGTACGGATATCCCTCTTGTTGACGTAGTGGAGCAAGAGAATACTTTTAATTTAATTCCACTCGTTATCGAATACATTGTATGAGACCAGAGCAGAATCTGCCCTGCCTCTTATTTTTTGACGTATGTGTTGTAAAATCGCACGGTAGATGGGTTTATCCGTACTATTTCATAGTCCTTCAGAATCGTCTCCACACTGTAGACCCAGGAGACGTATTGGACTGGATTGCCGTTAAAGACTTGTAATTCCTTCACTGAATCAGGCAGTTTAGAAATATCCTTCAAGTCTTGCTCGCATGTCGGCCCACATAATAGTACCGCATCGTCCGCTCGTGGGACGGAATTGTCTCCCTGCTCCACAACCTGGAGCCGATTCCCAATAATCGCCAAGCTTTCATTAACATTTTCAATGGACTCTTGTGGATTAAATTGTTCTATTCTACTAATTCGGCCTTCTGTTGCCCTGAGTTGCTCTATTACCGAATTTATAGCTCCCGAGAGCTGAGTGACTGAGTTCTTAATCTCATCCATTCTAAACAGTATAACCTAAGAAGTATTCGAGGGTACGCAGTAAGAAATTAGAGGTAAAGAAAATACAACGACAAAAACACAATAACGACAGAAGTGGCAAATGGTTTTCCTATAAATGAAAAATTAAAAGTTGATTTTTTTTGTATATCAGTTCAGTTCGGGCAAGCGCCGTGTCTATAAGTATTGCTTAACGAATTTAATTTGGTTGACTTGTGCTCTCTCATTTGACGTCTCTTTATTTTACTCCTCGGGGTAAGTGAAATTTAATTACTTACCTACATATCTACATAAATAACAAACTATTACAACTGCGGTAAAAAATTATGGACGGGGGCCCAGATCCCCCTAGAAAAAACTGGTTCAAAGGCTTACAACCTGAGGTTAGCCTTAACCAGAACCATACCAAAAAGACAAAACGCAAACACTCAGGAGATGAGTTCCCAGAGCTCCCTGTCACAAACAATGATAGCAATATTCCTAGATACATAGTTATCACAAGGATGGAAAAAACAGGTGAAAATACCCGCCCCCTCTCTTCTTATAACCCCATCCAAATCAACCGAGGGCTTGAATTTATTTCAAAAGATATTTTGGAAGATCGGGAGAACTTCTTCTCAAAGTGCTAAACGTGGATACAGCAAAAAAATTCCTTAAAACCAAGCTCATAGATTCCATACCCGTTAGAGTTACCAGTCATTTGAGCCTTAATTCTATTCAAGGAAGAATATTCTCGAAGCACATTATGGAAATTAGCGAAGAAGAGCTTCTTTTGGAATTGAAAAAATTCAAAGTTATTGAGGTTAGGAAAGTGTTGAGAAAACAAGGTGATTCATCTTGATTCTTGTCCGGCTTTTCTCCGATATAAATCCGTCACCAAGATCAAAATTGATCGTCGGTGCACCGTCCGGGACGCCTGGCAGATCTACAACGACAACTCATCTCTCCACCAACTCCCTGCTCCCAAGAAAAGGACAATAGCAGATATAATAAAAACTCGCATAGAAAAATCAAAACAACATGGAAAGGAAAACGAACCAAAAAATTCCACTGAACCCTCTCACTCCGCTGAACTGTCAACTTCACAACTAATCCGTATATCAAACACACAAAAACAAGAAAAAAATATCATTATTCGAGAACAAAACATTAGAAAAATCTACAACACTAATGCAAAATATAAAAAAACAAACACATAATAATTTAACACAAATTCAAAATATAAAAAAACAAACACATAATAATTTAACACAAATTCAAAATATAAAAAAACAAACACATAAAAGTTTAGCACCAAATCAAACTACATCATCACCCACCTTAACCTCAATAAAAAATAATGAAGACAAAGTGATGTCAAATGATAAACAAAATCTGTCACTGTCACCTATTTCGGACTCCGAAAATGACGTTGACATGGAAGCTGATGATTCTGAGAAAGTACCACAGACACCTGCTGACCCTCTCAAAACAAAACAAACTCTCTTAAGTAACACAAATGACTACACTCTCTTAATCCAAAAAACTACTAACACTCCAAATACATCGATTACATCAACAAATAATAAACCATCACAATGACTAGAATAATTTCGAATTTACGAGGGGCGTTCAATATATTCTCGGTATCGATATGAAGGAAAATGCGAATTTAATTTAAATTGTTTTTATTTTTCAATATAATCTCCCCTAACATCAATGCATTTGTTACATCTTGAGATAAGCTTTTTTAAACCCTCGAAAAAATAAATTTCCTCTTTCTCTGCAAAATACCCATTTATTGCCGACTTGAGTTCTTCATCATCCGAAAATCTTTTTCCACGAAGACATTTTTTCAAATCCGGAAACAGGAAATAATCACTAGGGGCAAGGTCTGGACTATAGGGTGGCTGTTGGATTTCTTCGAAACCACAATCTCGCGCAGCAGCCTTGGAATGGAAACTCACGCCATGTGAACAGGAGCGTTGTCATGAAGAAGCAACACACCCGCTGCGAGTTTACCCCGTCTTTTCTTTTTAATTTCTTCCCGCAAATTATGCAAAGTGGAAGCGTAGGATGTGGCGTTGATGGTTTCACCTTCTTTTTTTGTACTCAATGAGCAAGATTCCCTTTGAATCCCAAAAAACTGTGGCCATGAGCTTCCCGGCAGACGGAGTGACTTTGAACTTTTTCGGGGGGTCTGTTCCTTTTTTATGCCACTGCATGGACTCTTGTTTGCTTTCAGGGTCATAGTGGTGGACCCATGTTTCGTCCCCAGTAACAATTCGATCCATAACACCGTCCGCGTTCTCACTACACATCTCCAAAAGCTCACTACAGCATGCGATTCTCACTTTTTTCTGAGGCGCTGTGAGCATTCGTGGCACCCACCTTGCACTGACCTTTTAAAGGTTAAGATGGTCATGAAGAATGGTGTGAATGGTACCAATTGAAAGCTTGGTGATCTCTGCCATCATTTTCACCTTTATTCGGGCATCCTCAAGAACAAGTTTTTCGACTTCTTTGATGCTTTCTCCCGTACAAGCAGTAGCCGGGGCGCCGGAGCGGGGGTCGTCTTCAATGCTCTCTCTGCCTCTCTTGAACTCACTTGACCACTTTTGCACAGTTGATAATGAAGGTGCGGAACCCTGGTAAACAGCCACCATCTCTTCATGAATAGTTTTTTGACTTTTTCCTTGCTTAGTGAGAAATTTAATTACAGCGCGATGCTCAATTTTCACCATCATCGTCTCAGTTGCCATTATGATTCTGTTTAACTAGAGATAAAACGCGAATTAATAATCACATTTATATGAAATTTTACATGAATACACTAAAATAATAGTATTACTTGATAAATAAGTCAATTTATATATACAACTACAGCTTCACCCCGATACCGAGAATATGTTGAACACCCCTCGTACTTATACTCCAATGGAACTTACAAGGCTATTGCAACAACAAACACACTCTGGAGCGAATCATCGCTAAATATAATCCAGACATAATAGCATTGCAAGAAACTCACATAATTCCCAAAAATGTACACTTATTCAAAATGAAAAATTTCAAACCATTCCCCTTTAATAAGAATTATGACTACTGTAAAGCAGGCATAGGTTTTCTCGTTAAACAAAATATTCCCGTAACGTCGCACACAACTTCCTCCTCCAATTTGCTTTACAATACCATAGAAATCCCAGATAGAACTCCTATAAAAATAACCAATATTTATAGAGAGCACGATGTTCAAGTAAATATGGATATATTAGATGGTATCGCAGGAACTAATGATGGATGTCATCATTTTATACTGGGAGATATAAATGCTCATAATTCTCTTTGGGGCTCAGACGCCACAAACCGTGCAGGTACATTGCTTGAAAACTTTATCAACGACCGAAATCTTATCATTATGAACGATGGCTCTCCAACCTTCCTCAGTACGAGAAATACATTTTCCGCAATTGATGTTTCATTAGCAACTCAGGATTTGGCACCCTATTTTCATTGGGAGGTTCTTCCCCAGGGAGAATGTAGAGACCACATACCTATTATAATTCGTTCTCATGAACGGAGACTTAACACCAAATTCACAGCCCGCTTTAAGGAAGAACTCGCCAACTGGAACTTATTTGAAAAAACAACAAAAACTATAGCACTGACAATTTCGAGAGCCCAAAACACCAACCAGGAAGCCTCAAAAATCAAAAAGATAATTAGAACTGCCGCAGCAAAATTAATCCCTGTAACAAAGAAAAACACCTCAAAAACAAACCCGGTATGGTTTACTCCAGCCATTTCTAACCTGGTCAAAAATAAAAATTTGGCCTGGAAAACAGCTCGAAGGTTTCCAACAACTGAAAACTGCATTGTTTACAGGAGAATTTGAGCTAAATTCAAACGGGAATCAATTCAGTCAAAAAGATATTCTTGCGAAAAATTCGTCAACTCAATGAACCCAGCGCTAGATATGCGCACTCTGTGGCACAGAATACGATAATTATAATGCTCCAGATCCCACCAAGAGTTTCCATACATGATGCTTGATAATAATAGAGTACAAAACGATCCTGAGATGTTAGCTAATATATTTGGAAAGAAATGGAAAGAGTACAGCGAAGACAACACTTATCCCGAATCCGTCATTGAGGAAAAAACCAATTTCAATCTCTGCGAGCTTCACATAAATGAGAACCAATACGAACTTCTTAATGAACAAATAACACGACTGGAACTTGACATGACTCTTAGAATGACAAAGGGCACTACACCAGGGGAGGATAAGATAAGTTATAGGATGGTTCAGCAATGTTCGGATAATCTCAAAGATAGACTCTGTACTCTATACACTAATATTTTAATGACTGGCTTTTTTCCACACGATTGGAAAAAAGCTCAGGTCAAACCAATTCCTAAGGACATAATGTCAATGAGTATCGACCTATCTCGCTGCTTCCCGTTCTCTCCAAAATTTTTGAAAAAATTATTGCGAGGCGAATAAGTTGGTTTGCAGAGAAAAAGATGAATTCGGGACAACATGCTTTCAGACAGAACAGAGGTGTTCATACACTTATCCACCTGTTAGAGCATAGGCTCGCAGAAAACCTTTCAAAAACTAAGCACAACGTAGTCATGTCAACTGATTTACAAAAAGCTTTTGATCGGGTCACATCGACACCTGTTCTTAAGCAGATGTATCTGTGGGGAATTCCACATCAAATCTTAAAAATTATCCTGTCTTTTATGAATGGAAGAACCTTTCGAGTCAATATCGACGGATACAACTCCTCTCGATTCAGATTGGAAAATGGAACTCCGCAAGGATCTCCTATCTCGGTTGTTATATACAACTCCTATATAGATTCGCTAATAGCCGAATTATCACAACCAGAATTAAACCTCGACCTCGTTGGAGTATACGCCGATAATATTTATGCAGCCGCATCTGGAAACCCGCCGACAGTAAAATCTATTTTGGAATTTGCAGATGAAGCAATTCATACATGGTGCCAAGGCACAGGTGCAATTGCTCCACCTTCAAAAGTAGATTTGCTACACGTATGAAGAAAAAGAAATTGTCAACTTGCACTTGGCACTTGCATTTCACCTTCGAAAGAATTGAAAATCCTAGGCCTTACCTTTAGTGGGAATCTTAAATGGAATCTCCATGTCAAAAACATTCTTGACCAATTAAAAAAAAGAAACAATCTCTTGAAAATGATATGCTCCAAGAAAAAAGGACCCCATCTGGAAACAGCCTTGACGATAGCAAAAACCCTTGTTGAAGGAACTTTGCAGCACGGCCTTACCACCTACATGTGGACAACAATAAAAAACTGCAACGCTATCGACACTGGAATTAATAATTGCTTCCGAACAGCCTCAGGATGCCTTAAATCAACTAAAATCGAAGCTTTACGTGTTGAAACTGGGTATCAGGCTTTCCAAAATTTTGGCAAAATAAGATCTGTTAAATTGGTCAGTAAGGCAATATCCGATCAAACACACCTCCTCTATGATACTGCAAAGGAAATTTTAACTTCACGAGGAAGTAAACGAAAAAACTCCCTCTCTGCAATTGCTCGAATACTCAGCTTAATAGCTAACCAAGAGAACTTCTTTGCTGATAATAGTTCAATAGCATATAGTACACCGCCCTGGAAAAGGAACTTAATACAAATTAATACGGATCTAGCTAAGTTTAAGAAGACGAATACCCCTGTTGAATTGTTTCAAATGCTACACCACGAGATGATAGAAAAAATCGGCGCTGAACATATCTTTTATACAGACGGATCACATAGTGACAGCCATTCGTCTTATGCTGTAGTTAAATGGGAAATAAATGCACAAACACCTTCGATCTGGCAAGGAATTCTACCTAAAGAAGCAGGAAGCTACATTTTGAACAGTTGGAAAAATTGTCTTACATTCCTTCAAACACACAACCCCGACAACCATCGTATACCATACAATAATCAGCTTAGCAGGGAAGATTGCATAAGAATACTTCGAGTCAGAGTTGGAAAAACATTATTCTCCACTAAACATCTGTACACTGGCGAGAACCCGGAAGTATGTGAACCCTGTCAGACTGAATTATCTATTTGGCACATATTTGTCGAATGTCCTCTATCACGTCAGATAGACCCGTCACTGGAAAGTACACGTACATATGTATATCACAGCAATTAGCAAATATACTTAACCCCTCAGATTACAACACAATCGAACGAATAAAACTAGCCTTAGATTTTCATAACAAATTCAACGAAATATACGAGTAATTATGTACTTATGCCTGTTACTATGTAAATTTTTGAAACCTTGTTTGTAAAAATTAATATTATCTGTCCCTTAACTTAACTAATATTTCATTAATTAAATTTGTTTTCGATTAAAGACTGCATCACTTATGGTTTTATTATCCAGATGTCTTACTAAAATAATTTGTAAATTTATTTGTAAATTATTTGATTAAATAAATAAATAAATAAATGTCTTCTTAATTATATATTACTTGCAATCAATATCAATGCTTTTTGTTTTTTTAATATGACTGAGTTTTTTATATATATATTTTTCTTTGTTTTGTCAAAAGGATGACTTTGAACATCAGTTCCCTAGATGCCTGCTAAGCGCTGTCCATTAACTTTCGGGGTAGCTACTTTAGTTCAGAAGGCTCATATGAATCCTCTTTAGTCGTTAATGCGTTAAAAATCGCAGCGACCTACTAGGGTATGAGGATCTTCACCACCAGCGATTAAAATTAATTAATTCTGCAGTAAGCCGGCCCCTTTTTTCATGAGAGTTGTCCCCTAGGTATATTTTAAGCTATGAAATTAAATTAGTACGAAAGTAACTCTACTTGAGTTTTTCTTATTTTTTCGTTAGTTTAAGAGACTATGTACTAGTCTTGTGAGAATTTAACATATGGTACGTATATGTCTTACTGCTATTTTCTTAAAGTTATCTTACTAAAATCCTAGGAATATAGGAAAGCCCCTCATCGTTTGAATCCTTAGTCGTCTTCCTTGGGAAATTATTTTAATTTTCTAGTTTTTGGTTTTTCTATCTCCAGGTTCCTCGTTCACTCCACTTTTCAAGTTTTTCTTTAAATTCACTTGTTAGGTCTGGGATTATACTTTCACTTTTTGTAGGATAACATCCCTTTTTTCTTTGGTGTTTCGAGTTTTACTTTTTGTTTCTCATTCACTTCACTCTTCAAGCTTTTCGTTAACTTCACTTATTATTGAAGGTTTACGATTATACTTTCTCTTTTTGTAGGATAATTTTACCTTTTTTTTTTTTTTTTTTTTTTTTTTGACTTTATATATCAGATTTAATTATGATACTCGTATATAAAACTTCTTCCGATTTTGGATAAATGTTTAACGGTTAACGATTAAGGACCCAAGATTTTTTGCTGCTTGGGCGCCAGTCAAAGTCCTTTAGAAGGAGTTTTCTAAAATCTCCGCGCAACTTGGATTTTAAAATGAAACACGATTTTTGGGATACGTTATAAAATGTTGTTTATTCAACCAGGTACTAGAAAAGACTGCCTAACAATGTGTCTAATACTCAAAATCTAACCTCGGCACAATTGACTCCAATGGCCTTGGTTCTCACGGGAAAGCTCATGCAGGTTCGCGCATGCAGGTGAAAAATGCATACGATGCGTCTGACTGGATACTTGAGCCTTATCGTATTTCAGTCAAATAGATGGCTGCTTACGCATGTTAACTGCCCTCAGAAATGTGTGCGTTTATTATGTATTTATATAGGTAATATGTACAAGTAAGGTTTATACATTTGCATAGTACAATACTGACAATAGGCATTTTGCAAACTAACTTTTGTTTATTTACGTGTTAACACAATACGATCGCGGCGACTTCAAATGTTTGTATTTGTTGAATTCAATATAATATATCGAAACTTCATTCTTTGCTTTAATTTTAATTTCAAAGGTTAATAGGAAGTGAGTTAGAAATTTAATAAAGTGAAGCGCAGAAGAAAAAGAGAATCGAAAAATGTCAAACTATGTAAACATTCAACATAAAAGTAAGTGTTGCCAGATCCAACAGTAGGTATTTAATTTTTTTTGTACCCAAATTTCATCCGCTTTGATCCAGATTCCATTTTTGGCTAAGGCAATCGTTTTTGAAAATTTCTATTTTCGTTCCCATTATTAATTCAGTTGGAGAAAGTTCTGAGTTTTTCATAGAAGTTCTTTATTAGGCCCGAGTCAATCCCGGACAGCATTGTGTTTAATACAAGCAAAAACTTAAATACTAAAACAATTTAGCTAAGCGCAATGGGGTGGTGTATTGCGCATGAGGCATATTAAGAATAAAGGACAGTCTTGAACGAGAGTTTACTAAGGCGGAACTTAAAGATATGTAGGTTGAATAGAGTTGACTTCGCGAAGCATTCTGGACAAGGGTTCATGATATCCATAATCCGTTCAGTGAGGTTTTATTTGGAAAGAGGAACTGATCTGAGGTTTCGTGGGTTTACATTCAAAGAGATGAGATGCAGATGTAAGCTTATCAGTTTCAGGCGATTGAGATAGGGTGGAAGGTTGAAGCTGTCAGCCCAGAGGAGACCCTGTAACCCAAAACTGATAAACCTTCGCTGTACAGATTCTATGCGCAATATATGGATGATGGATGTTGTAATAGGGTGACCATACTTGACTGGCGTATTTGAGAAGAGCCCTTACATAGGTTATATAAAGGGATGTTATGTAGTAACATATAGGTCGGACAATTCCTTAGACCAGCGCATGACAAAACTGTGAACGGAGTTGGCCTTCCTTATGATGTTATCTATATGGGCTCGGAAGTACAGTTCATTGTCACAGATAACACCTAAAGTGCGTATTTCCGTTACCATGGGAACAGATCCGATATCAAGAAAGTAGGTCCATTGTTGTGAAACTTTTTCGAGTGTAAATTATAGTTTGGCATTTTTTCAGCTAGGCAAAATTTTTCCGATACAAAGGGGATAACTTGTTTAAGTCTTAAAAATATCCGAGGGAGACAAAATTAGTCGAAGAATTTTGATGTCATCTGCATATATTGATATAAATGCATTTACAATAATACAGTTAACATCGTCAATTGTCAGGATAAATAACAGAGTACCAAGATGTCTTCCTTGGGATACGCCGAAAGGGGCTTTTACGGGTACGTAAAGTAGGAAGTAATCTTCATAATGAAATCTGATCGGAAGCCAAGAGCCTTTAATTTGAAAAAGATGACTTTATGCGAAGTTTTATCGAAATCGGTAGTGATTACATCAACTTCTTTGCCATCTTCTAGAGCGCACAGAGTACTTGATATGAATTCTGGCTGGTTTGTGGTTTTTGATCTACTTTTTAAGGATCCGTGTTGATTATAAGAAAGGATGGACTTGCAATGAAGAAAACATTGAGTCGTATACATATAATGCTCTTGAAGAGCTTTGGAATATAGGACAGTTTCGCGATGTACCTATAATTGAGGATTTCGTTTTTTCAGCCTTTTTATGGAGAGGGATTACGTATGCATTTTTCCAGAAAAAATACCCTGCGAAATGGATAGCTGAAATAAAGCTGTGAGAGATTGTGCCAAGTAATTCCCACTTTTTTTTAAATGATGGCGGGTCTGGACCAGCAAATTAATCGTCTTTTAATTTTTCGATCTTTTATTTTACTAATTTTGGAGTATGGTGCTCCGAAATAAATTATGTTTATAAACAACTGCCCAAGTAGGAGAAGAAAAGCTGATCGAGGTCTTCAGAGTGGTTAGCAAATGACTAGTTAAAGAATTGAGCAAATAGCTCCGCGATTATTTGAGGATCTTCAGGGGATGTATTGCCGAGTTTTAAGAGTTTTAAAAAAGGTAATTATCTGCTTTTCTTTTGACATCAATAAATTGAAAAAAGCGTTTGGGGTTAGAGATTAAACTGTGATTCATACGGTTTAAATAATTTAAAAATAGTGACTCGCAAAGGTCAGAGATTTGGGTGTAAACAAGGTGGTAGTTATCAAAATCTACATCGGAGCGTTATCTCAAAGTGTGCCATAGTTTATTTCTCTTGTTACGAATTGGGCGTAATTCTTTGTTATACCAGGGTGGAGATGATGAGCAGTTTTTTTGGGGCGAAACTGGAACAGATTGTGAAAAACAATTGAAAATTTTAGTATATGCAAGAGCATAAACTATAGAAAGACAAGGCTTTTCATAGAGAGAGTTGAAATTGGTTGTACTTGGTATGTTGTTTAGTATCGCATAGTATGCTCTAGAAAAATAAATGTATATTTGTGTTCACAGGACAGAGTTTTAAGACTATTGTCATACGGAAACGTTAGAAATAGAGGTGAATGGTGATGATCTAGATTAGAGAGAAGTTGGTTGTTCGCTGAAACAATTCAATTATCCGCATCAGAAGAAAAGATAAGATCAAGTTGTCTTCCAAGATACCACTTTATTGAAAAAGACCGGAGTCCATAAGACAGTCGTTAAAGATAACATCTTTTTCAGATATCGCGTTAGCATCGGTAAAATGTGTTTGATCTATCGGAACCCATTTCAGTTCAGGTAGATTAAAATCACTCAAAATATCTATGACAGCGCTAGAGTCGTCGCGATTAAATAGTGAGTCAAACCCATCTTTAGCTAGCTGGTAAATACGGGGCGATTCAGAAGGACGAATGTAACAAAAACAAATATAAAAACTGTGCTTAGAGATGGGGATAATAGCGCAAACAAATTCGAAAGGAGCGGTCGAAAACTTTTTATAAGGAGCAGTTTTGAGACGAGTTGATATTGCCAAAAAGACTCCTCGACCAGTTGATTCATTGTCTATCTCTATATTAGCGTTACGGTGGACATCATAATCTTGGGTAAATAACTCACAATTTTTATAATCGGGTGAAAGATTGGTATCCGTTAGGGAAAAAATATTATATCGAAGAGTTTGAAAGTTAAGATAACCAGTAGAGGTTTAGGTTTGTAGCCCGTTTACATTGGGGTTAAACATTTAGGAAGCGTTTTTTTAGTATTCTGTGGAGAAAGCCCGAAATTGTTTGATGGGTTAGGAATGATGGTAGTTTTTAAAACTGGAATGCATTCTTTGAACGTGCCGAATACGCTTAGAACCTACGTGGGAAAGGAAAGATCATTCGCAACATCAGTTAAGACAATATTAAAATTTTCATGAAAACACATGAAAATTGGGCGAAGATCTTAAGGGTTTGTGGGAAGGCCTTCTTGCTGAATAGAGACCGTAAAAATTTTTTTCCGTTCTATCGATGCATATAGGGTCGGTCGTATCATAAGTTATAACCGGGCATTATCGTATATTCTACGATCTCTACTCAAATTAGCTGGCTGTTTAGTAAGATTGACCATTGAAGAAACCATAGGATCAATGAGAGTAATGAGAACTTAGTCTGGGGTAGAATTAAGTATGTATATGGGAACGAACCTCTTTTTGGCTTACACAGATAGGCCAAACAGAGGTTGTTTGGTTTACAGAGGTTGTGTGATTAGCAACCATAGAGGAATTGGGCTAAAGGTAGAAGAATACAAGCTTATGAGGTACATTGGTCGGAGGAAGTAAGGGTTTTCTATTTTGGGGAAATTTGGATTGAGGTGGGGCGAGACGGCTCGCTCGGGAAAAAGAAGAAAATGTTTTTATTTTAAAACTCAATTTGAGTCAGAATTAGGAACAGAGGTTTGTGTTTTAGGGTTATGATAAATATTTTTAAGCTTAATACTAGACTATTCTTACAGTTTTAGGCGGGACTTATTTGTTGGCATTATTTTCTTGATTAACATTACGTTGAAGATAAAAACAACGTATTTCGATGGAAACATTGGCAGGCGACATCTTTTCGCAGGTGTTAAATGTTGATTTTAAACTTCTGAGTAACTACGCAAATAGGGTCTGAAAGATGCAACTTTAATTGAAAAACACGCAAAATCTGTTTCGGTTTCTTGAATCTACTGTTCCATTCCGATAGAGTCCAAGGAATTTCGGAGCGGATGAAGGTTCTGTAGATGGAGGAACAACTTCGGGTTCTTGAATCGGTTGAAGCGAATGAGAATGTGATGAAGTTGTAATTACTACAGTTTCAAGCATCTCGGTAATTTGGGATGTATGCTACGGTGGATTGCAATTGTACGAGTATATCTTCGATTTTCCTAGAAGCAACCCTGATGTCATCAGCAATTTCTGTTAGTAACATTCGGGATTCAGCGACGTTGTTGCTCCTATCATTCATTGCAGAAGAATGCTTGTAAGGAACGTATCATTGTTAACAGGTGAAGGGGCCCTAATATTAGATGGAAACTGAGGGACTCAGTTATGTACATTTGGAATATAAGAAATAAAGGTAGATTTAACACTATTGCCGATCGTATTTTTTAGTTCTGCCATTATGTGAATTTTATCATTATTTTTAACGAGATCTCAAGTTTGACTCATCTGATTGTCACTGTTTTTGAGCTTACTTTATAGAGGATAGCAGATTGCTTAATAGTTTTAGTGAGATCTTCGACACTTTTAAGAAAGTCATCGAATTTTCCAAACTGGCTTTGCACATTTTTAAAGTTTTGTTTGTTTTCAGCACTGATGTTATTGATGCACATTTAAATATTTACTGGGGAGCATAATGCGGGAGGGAGAGATGTCTTTATCACAATAGAACGATAAATTGTTTTTGTAGTATTTGTAGCTTACCTGGGCCGACTCATAATGCATTAAAAGATTTTCTACAAATTCCACGATAAATGCAAAAGGTCAGCATTTATTTCACTCATAATTTCACAGTTAGGATTACCGCAATATTTAGACATAGTTAAAAGGTAATAATTGATGTAGGCCAGTATTGAAAGTGTAAGTAAATCGGACACGAGGTACGGCCGGCGTTAACTTTGGAAACGAAAAAAGGGGAAATTGGGAGTTAAGGAAAATAAAAAGAAGATGCGATACCCGGGAGTTAGGTTATTGACACAAACAGGGAAATTTTGATTGGATTAACAGAATAGATTGATAATGAATTTTAAAACATAGCTTGAGTTTAAATCAAGCAATGCTATTCATAAACTACTCTCATCTTCCTTGCATTTTTACAAAAAAAATTTTAACTGCCGTCACCATGTGCTCAGCAAACCTAGTATACCTTAGATTTCTTGAACTTGGTGTTACGATTAAAATATCAGAATTTTTACAAAAATGTTCGAATACAAAACACCCGAATGCTACATTTTTGTGCAATTATTATTCTGAGTATGTGACTCTCCAGGTTGCAGGCAGACCAAACAAATAACTACCGACGTCTCTAAGAGGCCAGCTCTCAGCAAAGAAAACTGCAGGCTGCTTACTGGCGTCGTGAAAAGCCACTAAACTTTTGCTAAGCATTTAAATGTACAACATTTTGCGATGATGATGATACCGTGGAGCACTACCTCTGTGTCCAGCTTACGCTCGCTTCAGGCTGCAGGTCCTTGGAAAGATTGAGAAATGCCATTAAAAGGCACTTGCAAGGAATACGATGGACTAGATATTCGCCTGAGTGCTCTGTTCCGAAAAAAAAAATGTTGATTGAGTATACCATTTCATTTAAACCTTTTATTTCACCATTGCTTTTTCATTTCCATTCCTAAAATTTCGTGATATTAAATCTGCAATATATAAAAATTTACCAGGGCAATACTTAAAACTTGACCTATACATCTGTAATCTTAATTTCATTCTCCGAAGCCTTGCAAATGGAATCTTATGGTAGTCTCTACGCACAATACCAAAAAGAGATTTGTGGTCGATAATTATTTCACATTGTCTGTCATATATAGTACATACGTACGAAGGAAGTTTTTGGCATGCAAATACTAAGGCTAAAAATTATTTTTCAATCTGTGCGTATTGTAGCTCTGTACTTAATAAACCTCGGGATGTGAAACATACTGGACTTCCTTTTTGAATAAGGCCCGCAATATGTGTGCGTTCACAATGCATTTTTTCATTTGGAAATTTGCAGTGAGAATCTAACAATTGAAAAATAATATCTTTCGAAAGCAACTCCCTCAAGGGGATTGATATCTCCGATAGATTAGGTATGTAATCGCTCACATAATTTACAAGCCCAAAGAACTTCTGTAATTCATTTTTAAATTCCTAATAGGGAATTTCCTGCCTTCACCTCGATAATGAAAATTTGCTGATATCTTTATCTTTTAAGGTGTTTATAATGTTTTCAGACAGTTTTTAAGAACAGTTTTTTTTTGTTGCGCCAAAGGGAATGTAATCTTCAAAGGTACCAGTAGTCCGGGCTACCAGCAAGTACGACTCGCTAGCCTGATTGTTCGACTCCAGGAATATGTACTAAGCAACACACGTACACGCTTTGACCACTCTCCCTGCGGGACTGCCGTTAGGTACTACTTCGCGGGGCTGCTAAGCAATATATTCTATGTATATCTTCTACATATGTACTATATGTATGTTATCTGCACGTTTTATTCTTTCGATCCTTCGCAGATCGTTTTGAGCGATTGCTATGAATGTGCAAATCTCCATCCAATTTTGGTCAATTTGGTCAATTATTGATTGTGGGTTTTAGTATGTCAGTTCTCCATCCCAGAAAGCGTAATTTATAATTTACAAGCCCAAATGGGGCCTGAAGCGGTGTAGATATTTCCGATAGCCACCGTGATCAGATAGGAACTAACTTTGATTTGAACAAAACACATGAAATTTCATCAAATAGCCATTTATTTGTGTTAAATCGAGGGAATACGTTCTGTAATTAATTTTTACATACAACTTCGAACATATGCCCGCCGCATCTGGATCTGATGAATGTCATCCGAGACATAAAGTTTTCGACCATTTTTCAAGTATTTGTGGCCGTATGTCCTCAATACCACGAATAATGTTGGCTTTCAATTCGTCGATTGCTGTTGGCTTGTTAGAGTAGACGAGCGAGATAATCAAGACACCTCAAACCACAAGATCTTGGAGGCCAATTTACAGGCCCATTACGCGAAATTGTGCATTTGTCCAATGTATCCTTCAATAAGTTGATTGTTTCGTTTGCCAACATCACATCTTTCTCACATTCATGCCAATCATTCGGTGAACGAAAAAGTCATTAATCATGGCTCTATAATGAAACCATTGACTGTAACACACTGATTAGCCTCATTTTTGAAAACATTTGGTCCGATGACTCCACCAACCTACAGACTGCACCAAACTGTGCATTTTTTGGGATTATCTTCGTTCCAAATGTGACAACTTTGCTTACTGATATACCCATTTAGGCAAAAATGAGCCTCATCGCTGAACACAATTTTTCGATAAGCGGATCCAATGCCAGTTGATTTTTTAACAAGAGTTTTAAAATTGGATCATGTTGTTAAACGTGTATATCATCACTAAAAAATTGCAAAGACTAGAAGTATTGCGGGTATTACTCTGGAAAGTAGAATTCTTCTAGTGGCTTTTTCACATATAACCCAAGTGCTTTTGAAGTTAAAATTTGTATTGCTCGTTGGGTAGTAATCCCGAACTCCAATGAAACGAAAAAGCAGCATGAAGTGGTTCGGAACTCCGATGAAATGAATTCGAATACTTAGACTCTTTTGCACTCACTAGATGACATTCAAAACCACGTGAAAATACATTTAAATGACACTAATTTCGAAGTGAAACTTCTTATGGCTCATTGAACAGTAATTCTGAACTCTGATGAAACGAAAAATCGACATAAAGTGATTCCGAACTCCGATGAAACGAGTAAACGATATGAAGTCGATCCGAACTCCGATGAAAAGAAAAAGCGACATGAAGTGAGTTCGAACTCCGATGAAACGAATCTGTAGACTCTTTGCACCCAGCACCAAGCGATAATATTTGCAAATGACACTGGTATTATCCAACATGGACAAGTGTTCCACAAAGTGGTATACATAGCTGTTTTCACCAGTAGTGCTCCTACGTAGCCAATAAAGTTTTTCCACTTCAAACTCTCATTAACGCCCATCTCGTTGTGAATGCTAAAACTCCGATGAAAAAAAAGGCGACAGATTCGGAGTAGGGAATAAAAATAGAGGGGGTTGTAATAATAAAACGATGGTCTAATATAAAAAGGATTTTATTTAAATCAAAGAGAGTTTTATTTTATTGTTCACTATGGTTGTGGAAGGAATGAATAGAGAAAAGAGATACACGATTTGACAAGTGTTAATATTGATTAAGATGTAAACACAATTGATTTATAGCATATGGAATTCAGTACAATATTTCAACACACCTCCTCAATATTAATACAGTCAAAATTCATTCCAAATTGTTTAAAACAAAGCAAATGTTTCTCTTTAGGAACAGCTTTTGTAAGAGCATCTGCGTCCATGGCTTCAGTTGGAAGATACTTCACTTCAACGGCTCCCTGCTCTATTGCTTCTCTCACAAAATGATACTTGTAGTGTATATGTTTGGTTCTCGAATGCTTACCTCCATACTTGACGATGTGTTGTGCGCTCTAGTTATCGCAGCAGATGTAAATCGGCTTATCACACCCGAGTGTGAGCTCTTCTAGTAAAAACCGAAGTGCGAAGGCTTCTTTTGAAGCTTCCTTAAGTGCGATGTATTCTGTTCGGCGCTGAAGGTTGCTACTGTTCGTTGCTTCTTCGACTCCCAACTGACAGCTGCACCTGCAAATGTAAAACAAAAACCACTTTGAGATTTGCGGTCATTAACGTCTTCAGCCCAACTAGCATCTACGAAGCCTATAATTGGTAACCCAGTTTTTCGAAATTATATTCTAGCATGTTTGGTTGTGTTAAGATACTGAAGAAGTTGCATTGCTGCATTCTAGTGCTGCTTTCGAGGACTTTGGGAAAACTGAGCCAAATTGCTTACGCTGAATGAGATATCAGGGCGACTGAAAACAGCTAAGTGCATCAGTGACCCAACGAGCTCTATTTCACTACTTCAACAGTTATGCGTTCACCGGGGATCGAAGGTTCCTTCTCTAGTTTTAATTTCACTTGCATAGGTATGTTAAAAGCTTTAGACTTATGCGTATTATACTTTAAAATTAAATTATTAATTAAACGCTTTTGATTGATTGATAAAATTCCATTATTCTTCTTAATTTCTAATCCAACGCAGAGAGACGTCTCTCCGAGATCTTTTATCTCATAACTTGAACTAAGCTTTTCTTTAATAAGCAAAACAGATCCTTTTAGATTGGATGCGATGATATCATCAACATAAATTCCAATGATAGTTATTTCATCATCATCAATTTTAAAGTACATGCATTGTTCATATTTCGATTGCGTAAAATTGATGTGCTTCAAATGATTGTCCAAAGTTTTATTCCATTGCCTGATTGACTGCTTTAGACCATATAAAGCTTTGTTAAGACGACACACCTTTTGTGGATTATTTTCATCAATAAATCCTTCCGGCTGCTTCATGAAGATCTCTTCATCCAGTTTCCCATTTAAAAAAGCTGACGAAACATCGAAATGATTGAGTTGTAAGTCATGCTCTATGGACAAAGCATATATTAATCGCAAGGAACTTTGTCTTATCACCGGCGCATACGTTTTTAAATAATCAACGCCATATTTTTGTATATAGCCTTTCGCTACTAAATGTAACTTTCTTCGTTCAACTTCTCCATTAGCCAAGTATTTTGACTTATAAACCCATCTGCTCCCTATCGCTGTCCTCCCAACAGGTAGATCACAGAGATTCCATGTATTGCTTTTCGTAAGGCAGTTGTATTCCGCTTTTCCGCATTTCATAGCCTCGACCCATTCCTCAGCATGCAAAGAATTCATAGCCTCCCGAAAACTTGAAGGATCTTCTTCTTTCGTATGGAATAATTTTTCAATCATATTTTCTGAATTGTTGCGCTGGCGATTTCTTAAACGTTCTTTAATATTTGATTGTTCGCCTTTACTGTTGGAACATCCGTCCCCAAATTGAACTTTGAACTTCTAAAATTTATATTTTCTTCTTCATCGGCAAGTTTATCAATATTCCTATTTTCAAAATTGATACTATCTTCCGCATGCACATATTCCTTGTCTTCTTGTTTTGAATTCAATAAATTATCATTAATTTTATCAGCATGCAAGTCATTTTTATTGTTTTGAGATTCTATTTGTTGAAATTCATAAAAAAATTCGTTTCGGTCATTCGTTTCTTTTCCTTCACTTTCAATTTCATAAAAATTATCTTTCGATTGATCTTTGATCTGATCTAATCCTTCAACAAAACGAACATCACGGCTCTTTATAACTTTCCTAGTTCCTCTTTTCCACAAGCGGTAAGCCTTAGATTCATCAGAGTACCCAATCAAGACATACTCTTCAGTCTTCGGATCAAATTTAGCTCTATTTGAGTTTTTAATTAAAACAAAAGCACTGCAACCAATCTGCCGGAAATGACAAACACTTGGGACTCTTCCCGTCCAAATTTTTTCAATAGTTTTGTTTTGATTTAAAGAAGTAGGACAACGATAACGTATATAGGCAGAAGTGTTAATCAGCTCAGCCCACAAAAAAGGTGGCAAATTATTTTCGATAAGAAAGCATCGGGCCATTTCCACTAGTGTACGGTTTATGCGTTCAGCAACGACGTTTTGCTGCGGCGTATACTCTACAGTTTGTTGTCACTTGATTCCGCTTTCATTTAAAAATTTAGAAAAATCGTGGCAAACCAGTTCCTACGCGTTATCGCTTCTTAGTATTTTAATTTTTTTGTTAGCCTGATTCTCAACGAGGGCTTTGAAATTCTTAAAAACTTGTAAATACTCGTTCTTTTTTCGCAAAAAATAAACAAAGACTTTTCTTGAATAATCGTCAACAAAAGTCGCAAAATATAGACTCTTCTTAATAGATTCAATATTAATTGGTCCACACAGGTCAGTGTGCACGATTTCCAACAAACAGCTAAAAGACTTTTCGCTCTTTGCTCGAAAAGGAAGTCTTGTCTGCTTTCCTTTAATGCAAGTTGTGCACTCGAGTTTAGCATGCTCAAAATTTGGAAGTCCATTCACCATGCTTTTGACTATTAATCGACGAAATGAAGCTACATTTAAGTGACCATACCTTCTACTCGTATGTCATACTTCTAAATTATTGCTAGCCAGTAGTATTAACTTACAATTTTTCCTATTATGATCTCTAGCTACCAAGTAAAGTCCTTTGATTTTAATTGCTTCTAATAATGTTTTTCCATTTTTACTAATGCATGCATGTTTTCCTTCTATAACAACCCTGCAGTCATTATCAGTAGCCTTACTTGCAGATATTAAATTGCTTCTCAATTCCGGAATAAACAGTGTTTTGTACAGAGATATCGATTTAATTTTTCCGCTAACTATTGTATTCAGTTTCACGGTTCCTATTCCTTTTATGTTGGCAAACTTTTTGTTCGCTACCTGAACAAGACCAGAAAAATTTGTATCTAACTCGACAAAATCATCTTTGGAACAGCACATGTACGACGTGGCACCGCTGTCTATGTACCAATTCTTTCCTTCATTTTTATTAACCTCCAAATTACTTAAAGAACTCTCTGTTGGTGCGCAATTACAGCGCTCAATATATTCGGATGCAACGAAACCTTCCTCATCAACCCTTTGTTTATGAGCATACTGCAATCTTTCCTTATTCAATTTGACCCGACAATCTCGTTTCATGTGACCTTTTTTTTGCCACAACGATGACAATTAAATTGAAATGAATTCGACATACCTGGTCGTTGATTATCCAGCTTTTTAGGGTGGAATTTTACTTTCAAAGCTTCATCTTTAACCTCACCGTCAGCATCACATCTTTTCTTTTGGCTTACTTCCAGCAAACGTGCTCGCAGAACATCGATCTTTGGGTAATCAGTAGCAGCATCGAACGCTGCTTGTATATCTTTGTAGCTTTCAGGCAGACTATCCAACAAAAGTGCAGCCAACAAGTCATCATCCAGCTTAGCATCCATTTCGACCAGGCGTGAGACAACCGAATTAAATTGGATTAAATAATTTTCCATGCTTTGATTTTCGAAAATTTTAATACTCGTATTGATTAACTTACGAAACTCCTGCACTTTAGTTCGGGTATTTTTCCTATTGTATGTGGCTTCCAGAAATTCCCAAATGTCCTTGGAAGTGGTGATTGATTTTACGAGCGAGACCTGGGTAGGTTCCATGCAGATTATCATCTCGCATCTGACATCCTGGTCTTTGTTCATCCATTCCTCCAGTTTAGCGGAATCAGTGGGCCTTTCTGCCACATTAGTGGTAACAATTTTTAATAGGCCATTTTTGTGCAGAGCTGCTTCCATCTGCGGCTTCCACGTTGCAAAATTATCTCCATTTAACAATGGAATTCTTCCGGTGAAAGTTGACATTTCAATGTTTTAAATTAAAAAAAAATATCTACGCGACCATATTAAATACTTTATTTAGATGGGTCTGGGCCCATAACCTGTTGTAATAATAAAACGATGGTCGAATATAAAAAGGATTTTATTTAAATCAAAGAGAGTTTTATTCTATTGTTCACAATGGTTGAGGAAGGAATGAATAGAGAAAAGAGATACACGATTTGATTAATATTGTTAATATTGATTAAGATGTAAACACAATTGATTTATAGCATATGGAATTCAGTACAATATTTCAACAGGGGGTAACACGCAAGTTAATAACGTAATCTCACTCTCTGCCTATTCCGTCATTCTTATCATGTCACGTACACCAGATTACATCATCATTTAGGAATATAAACAACATTACCACCATTAAATGCACTATCGCGAAATGCATTGTCAACACAAAACAATTATCTACACAAATAATAAATAGTAAACAACTAACAACAAACAACGCAACATTTCAAGGCGATAACAGCCATCGCATCAATAGTATAAATAGCATTAAGATCTAATGGTTAGTCTTAAAAATATCAGTAAAGAGCACGCATTGTGGCATTAGCAATGCAAGCAAAACAACATGGTTATTAACTAACTCTAATGTAACCAAACAGATGAGAAATAGTATTTTAACCTTAGTTAAAATTTATTACTGGATGTATAATTTCTTTACTTCTAACATGAATTTTGATGCTCACAAAACTTTACTTATCTGTTGTGAATGTACTGTAAGTGCCATATGTGCATTAAAGTCTTATGTCAAGTGTGCGTCAAATTATTTTTATCTACTCGTATACTAAATATATAACAAGTTTGTAACACACACACATTTTTATACGAATTTTAACTTAAAAAAAAATTGTTTATTATTACTTTTGTTAAAAAGTGGGAACCCTTGAATTAAGGCTTTGAAAAGCTTTTGAAGAACTTTTGCTCAGAACCTTATGATTCGCAGATAAGCTCATTAAACTGCAATATAAAAGCGCAGCAAGAACGATCTTTCTTCACTTGAGCTCAATATTCCAACGATTTCGGTGGTTTAAATAAGAACGGCCAGATCGTGAAGTTCGCTCGAGTGCGCGTTTGAATTTGGTTTTGCCTCTTTACTATTTCGACGGTTATACTAACCGTCAAGAGAAAAGGGCCACAACCAATAATTTTTTTTTTTTTTCAAAATAATTCAAGAGTTGCCAATTTTTCAATATACAAATATTCCTTTTGTTTTAAAATAAAACGTTAATTTTTAAACAACTTTTGTTCACTTTTGCTTCTCTCTTGCCTTTACTTTGCCGCCTTTTCCCCGTTTACGGGCAGCATAAGCGAACCAGAGGGTAACGAGCCATTCGTGAGATAGAGCTAGAAACACTAAATAAGTTCTTGGAAAATTGGGTTAACAGGATGCACTACTGCCAGTAATTAACTTAAAAGTTTATTTCGCATTCTACAAAGTTCAATCATACCCGTAAGCGAAGACCATTGCAATGAACAACTCGCTAGTACATACGAGTAAGTGCGGCATATGACCAAGAGAAAAAAAAAAACATTTTGGTTTATGATAACTTGTACTAATTGTATTAGCCAATTTGTTGTTTTATTTTTTCTACTGTCTCTTTTAATAAATCGTTCATAATTCAGACTTGAGACAATAACCAACATAGAGATTTCAAAATCAGTGAAACTCATACGTTTTCTAATATGGCTCTAAACAAGGTAGACGATGTCGCAGATAATATTTGCGGACATGCAAATGTTTAAATAATATTCTGGTGAATACTGTGCAAACTATTTCATCATTTTTTATTTTAAGAACTGACAAGATGTCAGGGTTTTGTAAAAAAAACAAAAACAGAACCCAACAGAGCAGTTCTAGTTAAAAATAGTTTCTTACATTTTATATACAAGCCGTAAGTCCAATAAAATGAGAGTTAGCGTCGTACAGACTAGTATTTGAGCCGAAAAGCTGGCCAAAAATGAAAATTTCAAACATCAATGCTTAGAGCTGCCGTTAAGCCACAAAACAGTTAGGTAAATATCACGTCATCTGGCAGCATCCCCACTCCAAGTGGTTTTCTCAGTCAGATGTAACAGCAGTTAATTCGTAGTACTTGCTTGACACGATTAATTTTTGTTTACGGCATTACCAAATTTGTACATAGTTGTGTTGCAGTTTTTTTGCATTTAAAGTGATTTAAGCGAAAAGATTTATTGTGGATATATCTGAGCAAGGTATTTACTCTATATTCCAGAAATTTTTACTTTTTAAATATTATTAGTTTTGTGTTTCTGCCTTTGTACAAAGCGAACTAAAATTAAATGGAGTTTTCTAAACTTTTTATTTAAAACGAATGCTTTGGAATTTATATATTTATAAAGTTATGTCATATGATACATTAGAGTATCTATTTTTGTAAACAAATGCAGAAGTTTCCCCAAATTTTCACAAAAATAACAAAAAGGGGGCAAGTTCAACCGCAATATAATTACTTCCTTTTTTTTTGTTTTTCATTTTCTTCAGTTTCGGAGGTATCAGTCTTGTATATGACTAGAAAACAACTACATGAGCTAATAAGAGAAAGCTCAGAAGGGCTGTTTGATGCAAAACTCAAAGATTTAGAAACTAAATTAGTAGCAACAACGAAGTGCCCCTGTGAGAAATTGCACGAATTAACAAGTATTTTCAACAGTTTTAAGATTGTTTACAAGCGGAAATGGCTCATGTGCAACAGTACAGAAAACCGTTTCTTTGAACAAAATCAGGACTGTTTAAATGAAAAAAACTTGTTTTCCTCCTGGGCCAGTCTCATCAACTTCAAAAGGCTACCGGCAAAAGAGTTCGGGGAATTAAGTAACCGTTCAAAGCGACGAAAAATGGATGTAAATGGAGCTAAGAAAAAATGTGCCTGTTGATGAATTGACATATGCGGCGCAAATGAATCACAGGGCTGCGTAATAAAGTCATAGCTAAAATTATTCAAGACATAACAATGTCAAGGTAAACAAAATTGTTATCCAGAACGTATTGTTCATGAAACCTAATGCTGAAATAAAATTACAGGATTTGGTAGATCATACAACAAGGAGGTTGTGTAAGTATTTACAGCAAGTATTAGAGGTGTGCCGTGGAAAAAAACAAATGAATTTGTGCTGTTGTTTAAGTGGGGATGTGATGGATCACTGCAAAGCCAGTACAAGCAAAAGTTTCAAAACGATGAAGAGAGTGATGCCAATATTTTTCTCAGTTCCCTTGTGCCTCTAAGATTAAAATCTGATAAAAAAGTCATTTGGCAGAATCCCTGTTTATCATCAGCTAGGTTTTGCAGACCAATAAGGATGAGATTTATCAGAGAAAACAAGGATTATCACAAATGAGCAAAATATACATGAGCAAAAAACCAATCAAGGAACTTACAAGCCACTATTGTCAGTGAAAGTATTAAAATAAAAATTATTAAAACATATCTTACTGTCAACAATGGTGGACGGAAAAGTGTGCAATGCAGTCACTAGCACTGCATCTACCATGCGAAGAATTTTAATAATTTAAGTTTACAAAGCACAGAAGATCCCGAAACATTTAAATTTGGATTATCCATTCTACATGCAAGAATTAGATTCTTTGAATTTCTCTTACATCTATCTTACAAGATAAAGGCAGAAATAGCAAGCCGTGTAGCATTGAAAAATGATAAAGAAAAAATTCAATCAGCAAAAGGAAAAATTCAAAAAGAATTTAGGAAAAAATGGGATTGTTGGTTGACATACCTAAACCTGGTTATGGTAATACCAATGACGGTAATACATTCCGCAGATTTTTCAGTGACATCAATGCAGCAGCTTCTATCACAGGAATCGATATCGAGTTAATTTTCCGATTTAAAATAATATTAGAGGTGATATCTTCAGGCTTCCATATAAACGTCGAAAAATTTGGTACGTACACCATGGACACTAAAAAGCATTATGTACAGTTGTATGCCTGACAACCTATGTCACCAACAGTCCATACAAATATTAATATCGGAAGAGGCGGCAGAAGCAGGAGAAGCGAGAAACAAACATTTTCGTCAATATAGTGAAAACTTGGCAAGAAAATTTTCAAGTACTGAATGCAATGAGGACGTATTAAATAGGCTCTTGCTTACTTTGGATCCATTTTTAAGTATCATAAGACGATATGTTAAGAGAAACAGACAACGGATTTCAAAGGAAGCGCTAGAACTTTTGAAATCAACCGGATCTGAGCAAAGTGATGAAGAATAATTAGGCTTTTCTTTCCTTTTTTTATTTTAAGATCTCGTATTAATACTTTTATACTTTATGATTTTCTACAAAATAAATACGTAAATATATTCATATAAATAGTTTTTCTTTATATATCCACTTGCAAATAGTGTAATTTTATGGTTTTCGCTTGAGTAAAATGCTATTAGTATGTGTACAAATGTGTGTAAATATTACTATTATTCTTGGTAGTAGCACAATATTGAAAAAAAAAAACAACTAGACACATCAAAAATAAAAAAAATATTTTTGGCCAGCTTTTCAGCTCAAATACCAGTCTGTGCGTCGGTTTATAGCTTCCTATTTTTAGCCAAATACTTCTTATTTTTAAATCACAATGCCACTCTATTTTTAGATTCATATCGGGACCATTTTACTTCTACACATAAACAACAAGTCAAGGTTTAATGAAATCTACTCTTCACGTATATTCGTACATTATGCGAGTCGAAACCTCTGTACAGTTTCCAAAGAAAAAACTGTTTTATTTTTATTACTGGTGAAAAACTTGAACTCAAACCACATTTCGATTCCAGATACTCAGATTTAGGGGCACACAAAAACAAACTCACTTGTATTCAAATTGGAACTTTGAACTTTTCTTTCGTTTACTCACGCAATCAGATAAATCGTCATTAGAAATTAAGTTTTCAAGTAGTTCTATAGAGAAGAACTCGTTATCCCCTATATGACGCAACAGTCAGTCGTCATCTGTCAATTAGAAAGTTCTAAGCTCCAATCGTCACGAATGCACGTGTAAATTTGTAAAAAGTTGAGCAATTTGCTAACCAAATAAGTATACATACATAGGTAGTATGTATATCCATACCTAGCCCATTAAGGGTACTAGAAAAATGAAATATAATAATAAAAATAAAATTGGCCCCACAAGTTGGAATAATGAATTACAAAGTACCCCAAATAAATTCAGGAATCAATCCGAAGACTTTATGAGTTGCTCAAATTCTCTCTCTTTAAGTCTTTCGAATGAATCGTGATTCTTGATAAATTTGATTAATTTATGCTATTATGTAGTTTGTTCAGTCCTGAAGTCCTCACATCCTGTAGAGACGAATACTAATTACGAGTTGGCACCAAAATATACAAAAATTGGATTAAAGTTTGGTCAAGCGCTTGGTAATCGGTTATATCTTTTGAATTCAAATGAGTTGAATTGTGGTAATAATTATACAGGCTGTTGCCTATACATGCCATTTTCAGTAGGGCACGTGAAACAATGAAAACATTAAGGCAATGCGCCAAGGTTATGGATCTTATTTGAATTGAATCTTTTTATTACTACGAACAAATATTACCTCCAAATTATATATTAGTTTAACAGTTTTATATGCTTAACGTGTTATAAATATGTAAGTTGCAAGAAAACGAAAAAAACATTCAAGAGGGTCAATAATTACTAAGTGATTTTATTTAAAATTGGATCAGAATGACTTATAAGTTACTAGCATATTGAATTTTCTGCATAAGAAACCACCGAGTTCATTGTAGTTATACTTCATTCAAATCTGTTAATCCAGTATATTTCTTCGTCAACAACAGTAACCTCTGCTTTTCGTGTTCGTTCCCGCACTAACATTCCTGCTCTTCGGCTGTATAACGGAAATGGCAGCGTATGCTAAGCTCAACAAATTCCGGTATCAACACATATTTTATGTTGTCAAAAATGCTACGAAATATCAAGATTTCCTTAAGCGATGAAAGCAATATTTTTCCTCTGATCCGGTCCCAATATATAAGGCATTTATTTACGCAAAATTGGAGTACAGTGCTCACATCTAGTAAGAAGTCACCAAGAACACCCTGCACTTGCGTGATGGGACTTAAAACCTATAAAAGTTATGAAACTCATAGACCACACACAGGCACTTGACACGCTCGAACACCGATATAATATTTTGCCTCACCTTGTTCTATAGATATTTTCACCAGACTCCATTCATATGGTCATTAAAATACCCCCAAGCCCCACTTTCGGATGTACTCTTGTATATGTTGTATATCCTCCCAAAGATTCCTTCGCCCGAGTTACGATCGCAACACGCCACGGTCAACTACCTTGACCGCCAATAACCCCCACAACACGAGCAAGCTGCACAGGTTACATATCCCATAGAATGCCCACGAAGTTCTACGAGTATCTTTTCTCTTTAAATGAAATGTAACAATATCTTTTTGTTTTGCTGTCTGTTTCTCAAAAGTAGAAACAGCATGGTAAATGTGCTGACGCTATCGAAGCAACATGAGAAACAGATAAACGAATGCGATAGCTGAGCCTGCAAAAACCTTAGAAACTAAGAATAGATATAAGCAAGTAAAACGATTTTGTAAAGAGTCCGTAAGTCATCATCAAACAATAAAGTACTCGCTCTCGTTTGAGCCAAAGTAAAGAAGTGTTTTTTTTTCACTCCAATCGGAAAGAAAAATCTAAGTGGCGCAGTCGGTAGGATCTAAATATATTTTCTAGATCCAAATGAGAACGAATCTAAGCCGGGAGTCAAGCTAAAATCGTTATAGTAAAGGTTAAATCAGCGTACCAAGTCAAGTGAAAATTGACATACGACACAGATAAAACTAAAAACTAAAACTAGTTACTAGTGTACCAAGTCAAGTGAAAATTGACGTAGGACCCAGTTAAGTGACTAAATCAAAATTAAGAGAAATAAAACTCTGACGTTTTGGCAAAGAGAAATCGAGGAAGAAATGAATGAACAACTAGCGGACCGACTAACAGCTGTGTTAGAGGCATTAGCCATCCAAAATGCCACAACAAGACCAAGCAGAGCAGTTCACTGGATGAAGGAAATCGCACACATCCAGGAGTTCAATGGCGATACAGAAAAGTTGACACAATTCCTAACTATTGTTGATACGCAGATGAATGCAGTCGAAGAACCACTAAGAAGAGAATTATGGCAGGCAATCTACAACGCGAAAATCGTGGGAAGAGCGAAGGAATTGCTGATAAATAATCCACCAGAAGGATGGACAGCAGCGAGGGATCTCCTTAAACAGCATTTTCGACCAACTTATAATTACAAGCACATTTCAAGGAAAATTAGCAGTCTAAAAGTAAGTTCCATTTATGATTTAAATTTAAAAATAGAAGATTTAATTAAAGACATTAACACATTTGCGACATACGAGTCCAATACTCAAGAAACCAAACACACATTTTATGTACTATTAGTTAACCGTATAAAGCAAGTGGTATCAGGGAATTTATCGAGGGAACTAAGAAATGAATGGGATATACACAAAATTAAAGAAATTTTATATACATATGTAGGTTATGACTATTATAATTTAGAAAAGGAATTTGTAACGCAGGATAGGCGGAGTACATCAGACTCCAGTAACAATTATCAGAACAATAGGAATTCCGGTAGAAACAGTCAGAACTATCATAAAACCAATTCAGGGCTAGCTAGGCATAGTAACCATGACAGACAAACGTCAGGCAGACCTCAACAAAATCACCATCACCAACAATCATCAGGACAAATTCGACAAAATAACCAACAACAACGAAGACAAAACCGAGACAACAATCAGGGACAACCCGTCTTTAACCAGTCAGGTCAATTTAGGAACGCATCTCAACAGCCAGAATCAATGGAGGTAGGACAGATAACTCAGGGTCAGGTTAATATTCGTGAAGAAGAAATACACAATATCGAGCCAGAGTTTTTTCTGAACTAGGCCTCGGAAATAAAATATTTTTAGACTTAACTATTGACGGAAAGAAATATAAAGGACTGATTGATACAGGATCAACTATGAGTATAGTAAATTCTAACTCAGTTGATTGCAGTAAGTTTAGAGTATATGAGAGGATTAATATGAAACTCCAAACCATAAATAATATCACGACAGAAACAATAGATAGAATCATAACAAGTATACCCGAAGAATTCGGTTATAACCCAAGAGGAGCCACAAGGTGGTATAAAAGAAATTTAGGTGATAAGCCGTATGACATCCTCATAGGGATGGATCTGTTAAGTAAAATTGTCAAAACCCTTGATTTCGACAATAAAGTACTAACATTAAAAAACAATACAAAAATACCATTATATTCCTCGAAAGGCAAAGTAACTTTTGATTGCTTTGAACTTAAGGGAGACGGAAGAGAAGTGGATCTGAGTCACTTAAATGAAGAAGAAAGAAAGGGGATACAGATACTATTAGGTCAATTTAAACACTTAATATATCGAGAGGGCGATCAGTTAACCAACACGGAGTCTATAATGCACGAAATAAAAACCACAGTCGACCAACCAATTAACGCTAAACTATACAGGTTACCTCCGAAGCATGAAGAAGAAGTGAGGCGACAGGTAAAAGATATGGAGCAACAAGGAATAATTAGGAAGTCCAATAGCAGATATGCATCTCCTATTGTTGTAGTAGCAAAGAAAATTGATAATTCAGGACAGCAAAAATTTCGTCTGTGTGTAGACTACAGGAAGTTGAATGAAATAACAGTAGACGACAAGTACCCTCTACCAAATATCGACAGCATACTAGATAAGCTGGGAAGGGCCCAGTATTTTTCATCGACCGATCTTGCAAAAGGTTACCATCAAATAAAGGTTCATCCAGCCGATATTCCGAAAACCGCGTTCGTAACACCAAATGGCCTCTATGAATATCTTAGAATGCCTTTTGGCCTGAAAAACGCGCCGGCAACCTTTCAAAGGTTAATGAACGATGTGCTTAGAGACTACTTGAATAAAATTTGTGTTGTCTATCTAGACGACATTTTAATTTTTTCAACTAGCTTGAAGGAACACCTGCAATCGATAAAACTTATCTTCCAAAAACTTGCTGAAAATAATTTAAAAATTCAATTCGATAAATGTTCTTTCTTGAAACGAGATACAGAATTTCTAGGGCACGTGTTGACAGCAGATGGGATGAAACCCAATCCTAACAAGATTAAATGTATCCAGGAATATCTATTACCTAAGACAGAAAAACAGTTAAAAGGTTTTCTAGGAGCCACAGGTTATTACAGAAAATTCGTTAAAGATTACTCGAAAATAGCGCACCCAATGATAAAGTATCTAAAAAAAGATCAAAAGATTAACGTTAATGACCCTGAATATAGGCAAGCTTTCGAAACACTCAAATTAAACATTAGCAGACACCCAATATTAAAATTTCCAAACTTTGAAAAGCCATTTACTTTATTCACTGATGCAAGCAACTACGCTATAGGGGCAGTATTAATGCAAGAAGGCCAACCAGTGTGCTATGCATCTAGGTCACTAAACGATCACGAAAAGAATTATTCTGTGACTGATAAGGAGTTCTTAGCGATCGTTTGGGCGGTAACTTATTACAGACCATACTTATGGGGGAGAAAGTTTAAAATCATCACCGATCATTTGCCTATCAAATACCTCAACAAAAGATATACAGGTAAAGAATTTAGTCAGAGGAATCAGCGATGGCTTTTAAAACTACAGGAATACCAGTATGAGATAGAATATTTAAAGGGAAGAGAGAATAAAATAGCAGATTTTCTAAGCAGGATCCCACAAGAGAATAGTAAAAATAGTATCTTAAATCAGTCAGTAAACACCTTGTCTGATAATGCAACAGTACATTCAGAAGATGAGCAACAATTAGATCACATATCCATTAAAGAAACTATAGTTAATAAATATAAAACCCAGTTAATTTTATCAAATACTGCAGATAGAGAAATAGAAATATTACATGGAAGGAGAATCATTTACATTGACATGACTAAAGGAAAAGAGAATTGGACGGACGTATTACGAAGGTATATTAAACCAGGTATTACAGGAATATTTACAGAGTTACCTTATCATGAATTTAACAAAATGCAGCAATTATTGATAGAGTTATTCAGTCAGGACAAACAAGTAAAATTTATTAAGGCAACCCTAAGAGCACAAGAAATAAAGAATATAGAAGAAGCACAGAAACAGATATCATTATACCATACCCACGAAAGTCTTCATAGCGGAATCATTGAAACCTATCATAGTTTAAAAAATAAAATTTATTTCCCACATTTAATCAAAGAAATAACCAAGATTATAAACAACTGTAGAATGTGTATCGAAACAAAATACGATCGTAATCCAATTAAAGCGAAGTTCGAAGTAAGTGAAACACCCACTAGGCCAAATCAGGTACTTCACATGGATATATATTACTTCATGAGGCAAGCTTTTTTGACTCTAATAGACAAACTAACTAAAAAAGCTTACGTATATCACTTACCCAATAGGAACTGGACTAAAAAGATAGAGACATTAGAGGAGCACTTTTCGAAATTCGGGAAACCAGACAAAATTAACGCAGATAATGAGTTTAAAACAGAAAACTTTAGGGAATATTTAAGAGAACAACAGGTAGAACTACATCTTACTAAACCAAATACACACACAGGTAACAGTGATATAGAAAGGTTTCACTCAACGTTACAAGAAAAATTAGTAACCCTAAGGAATTTAGACTTAACACTAATTCAAAAGATGCATAGGGCAGTAAATAACTACAATAACAGATACCACACCACACTAAAAATGACACCAGAAGAAGCAATGTTCGCGGATATGGCGACATTAGTGAATCATATAAAAAGAAAAAAAGAAAATAATATTAGGAAAATAAACCAGAACAGAGAAAAGTATGAGGAATCAAGACAGGTAATTCCAGTAAAAAATTATAAGCGTAACTATTATAAAAATCAGCCTAGGTATAGACTTAAAGCATTAGAGAGAGAACACCCCATTAACATAAAACGTCCTCGAAAATTTGCAGATGATAACATTAGTGTGTCTCACACTAACAACACTGTTAACACATAAAACCACAGCGACATTGACAATAAGCCAGCTCACAACAGACAACGGATATACAACTATCAATATGGGACAGACAGAGGTAATCAAGGATGCCAAAACTATATTACATATCGTCAATACCAGAGAAATAAGGGAAGTTGTCAACCAATTAAAGGAAAACATAAGAAAATTGCGAATAGACAATGACCTAGTTATAAGAAAAGAGATAGAAACACTGAATGCAAAAATAACTGCAATAGAACCGGGAAACAATTCTAGACAAAAACGTGGATTAGTTAACTTCATTGGAACAACTCAAAAATGGCTTTTTGGTACAATGGACGATACTGACCGACAAGACATAACAGATCATTTAAAGTTAATAGAAGAAAATGAAGAAAATGCAATAGGTAATCTAAACAGGCAAGTTGAAATCAATTCTTACTTTAATGAAAGCATAACACACCTTAGATATACCATAGAGTTAGATAGAAAAGAATTAAATAAAGCATATGAAGAATTAACAGGAAATGAGAAAAGGGTTATACTACAACAGTTAAAATTAGACCAGTTAATGAAGATAAAAATGTTAGAAGAAAAAGTGAACCAAATAATAGATAATGTAGCTTTAGTTAAACATGGATTAGTTCACCCAAGTATGCTCACCGCAACAGAGATTAACGAAACGAAATTAGATTTTTATAAATTAAAAAACGTAAAGGTAGGACTTATAAAATATAATACAGACACATTAATAATAGCAATCAAAGTACCAAATAAATACCAATTAGTGGATTTGAAACTGATCACTGCAATACCCACAGAAAACAGAATGGAAATTATGATAAATGATCAATATATTGTAGAAATTAATCAAACAAAGTATTTGTATGAAAATAAAATTCAATATGAAAATGATTTGAAACCCATAAGTAATTGTATAACAGAAAAAAATTGTAAACTTAAAGAAAACATGTTAATAGAAGTTAAGAAAATAGATGATAGTACCATTATTTGTAAGAATATGAAAGAACAAGAAGTAATAAATCAATGCGATGATCGTAAAATCAAACTAAATGGAAATTATTTGATAGTCGTTAATAATTGTACTATAAGAATATTGAATGAAACATTTAGCAATAGTAATATGGAGTTTAAGGAAAGATTTTATTACATGGAAGAAATAAATTATAATTTTACAAAACAACCAAATTTTGAAGAAATTGTACTAAGAAATATTGCAAATGTAGAACATATAAAATTACTAAAATTCCATAAAAATATTAATTACATTACAAGCTCAACTGTCGTCTTCATCTTAATCATTATCATAGTAGTAGTTTTCAAATTAAAGCGTAGAAATAAAGAACTTAAAATATCACTCAGAACAATGGGTCAAGAATCTTCGGTACCCTACAACATTCAGGAGAATCTTAATCAAAAGGGGGGAGAGGTTACATATCCCATAGAATGCCCACGAAGTTCTACGAGTATCTTTTCTCTTTAAATGAAATGTAACAATATCTTTTTGTTTTGCTGTCTGTTTCTCAAAAGTAGAAACAGCATGGTAAATGTGCTGACGCTATCGAAGCAACATGAGAAACAGATAAACGAATGCGATAGCTGAGCCTGCAAAAACCTTAGAAACTAAGAATAGATATAAGCAAGTAAAACGATTTTGTAAAGAGTCCGTAAGTCATCATCAAACAATAAAGTACTCGCTCTCGTTTGAGCCAAAGTAAAGAAGTGTTTTTTTTTCACTCCAATCGGAAAGAAAAATCTAAGTCACACTGGGTCAGCAATCAGCCGAATGCAATTATAAGAAATAACCCAAGTGAACGAGATAACCCGATGTAATCCTTAGAATTACAAACTAATTAAACACCGAAGAAGCAAATTATGTATTCCAATCAAATATTGTAAAGTAATCAAATTTAATCTATAAATAATTGTAAGGTAAAGTTTAATAAAGTGTTATATATATATCAAACATATAAACGAAAACGCAGCTTATTATCCAATTCCGCGGATCCCCCAACACAACTGGCGCAGTCGGCAGTCCAGTGAGACAGTTTAAAAACTGAGTGAATATACTCGTAATTTACGAAATATAGTGATTGAATCGTGAACCATTTCGATATTGTATCATGCAATTTAAGTAATCAATTCTTGCTTTCGTGATCATCATCATCTCTCATCCACATCATCTGACCACAATCATCATCTGTAACACTATTCGGCATTATCATTTCTATTTTATTGTGTGATTATTATATTTAACATAATTATATAGTATTGCGGTCCTTATTGGTACTCCAGTTAAGCATTAATAAAAAAAAATAAACATATGTATAAATAAAAGAACTGCGACGGTTATCGAAAGGCACTCTAGTTTAAATAAATAATAAATAATAAATAATGGGAATATATCCATAAAATATTGAGTTATATAATTCAAAAATATGAATCTTCTATATATGTAGATATAATTATACATATACATATAAGGTTATTTCTTGACTGGGAAAGGTGACCCAATAATATAAAACTGATCTGAGTTTCTGTGTAATCAAAGATTATTACGTTTATTATTTACAAATTTTTACAACGTAATTTACAAATAAATATCACCTGTAATCAAAGAAACGACATTTAATATTAATAAATTATTCTAACGATTCATATCCTTGTTTTAATTCTTAAAGCTAAATATAATTATTTTGAAGTTTGGTACGACATGCTGACGTTTAACACACTCACATAGAGATCAATTAATTTTAAGGAAAGTACATTTTCTTTACACATATATTATAAATAAGAATTTAAACCAATTTATATCAAACACACAAAAACTGTAACAAAAATTTTGATTTAACCCGTTCAACTTAAGGAGCTGTCAAAATGCTTATCCTCTATCCCAGAAACTACAGATTCAGGATCCTCTCGATACTTGTTTTTCATCCTCATATCCCTCCAATTCTGAAACCATGAATAATGATCAAATAGAACAAAAGTCAAATAATAGAACTACAATCTACCGTTCGTAACAATGGGCTGATCCAGGAGGATGGAAACAATGTCACCAAGGCCAAAAAGGACCTCAACTCAAAAATGCGCTTCAACGCATTCCTCAGCGGACCCAATGAGCCTCTAGGATCCAGAGTCACTGAATCAATGTTTTAGGAGCAAAACATTTCATACTAAAAGGATACACAAAACCCAAGCCATTAAAAACCCCATCAATATAAGCCCTAAAATCCCCCACAAAACAGAGTTTTTTCAAGAAATTCGCCTCCAGGCCCATTCCTTCCAACTCAACAAATCCAAATACGCAGAATAGTGATCCAAGATACAGACTCAAACTGATCATAAAACCGAAACTTATACCTCCAGATAGGCAGGTTAACTGTAACACAATTACCATTACCACAGTATTCAAAAAACACCATTTGAAACAAAAAATCAAATTAATTTTTACAGAATTCTATCAATCAGGTTCCTTCAAAGTCGTGATATTTAAATTCCACCATCACTTTGACAGATTACTTATCCGTTACTTAATGTTAAACTTGATCTCGAAAAGAGAACCCTTATCACAAAAGACGCTATTAACGAAATCCACCTCAAGCCCAACATTTCAGGTTAACTCACAATACCTTCTAAATCTAAAATATTGCAGAAACTTCTTGTAACGTGAAAATGGCAATATGGCTATTTACGAGTATATCAACACAACAGAGCTAAACCGACATATGTACGTAAGTCAAAGCCTATACAACGCCGAGAGCTGATACATCACGTTTGAACTACTCGTACAATAGTAAACCTTCCTGAAAACGACAAAAAGATCATGATAGAACAACCCCTAAATGGTGAACCTTATGATCCCATTGATTACATTTTTTTTTGTTTTATAATTTACACCCGCTCAAGGTATTATTGATACGATAGTACACGAGGCACAGCGCGGGAGTGGAGAAAAAGAAGAAAAGGAGAAAGATGAGTACCGGTGCACAATGGTTTTTATGTTTGTGAAATTTAATAACAGCGAATTCAGATCAATTTCACAACTACAACAACAAAACAGAGTAACATGAACCTACCTACACGTACGTAAATGACTTAATCAGAACAAACCGTCTAAATGCAGGAGAATGCAAAAACAAAACTCTTTAAAGTATGTAGAAACTATAGTGAAATATTGTATAGAGAGAGTGAATGACTCTGCTTTACGAGCAAGATCAAAAATTACATAAAAACCACCGACGAAGTAAAAATCCATACCAAATCTTATAAGTATCCATTTATTCATAAGGAAGAAATAAAAAACCAAATCACTAACATATTAGATCAAAGAATCGTCAGATGTTACTCTCCATGGATCTCTTGGTGCAGGGAAATAACTTCACGGACAATAACTTCACATGGGAAATAGCTTCACCTCGAGTGGGCAATAACTTTTTTTTCCACCGTAAATTTTGTGAAGTTATTTCCCACCTATAATTTTATAATTTGTCTATTATAATTGGAGAGCAAATATGAAATAGATTTACTTACACGTTTTTTGTATAATTTTATTAACATTATGAATAACAAAAAAAAATTATTTTATTTGTAACAGAATCTAACAATTTATGTTCAGCGATTTATATCAAATTATATTTTCAAAATGAATACATTTTGAAACAAAGATACTTTCAAGTACGCATTTTTTTATTTACAAAAAAAACTTTAGCAACATTTTGAACAATAGTTCTACAAAATGGACAAAGGATTGAGGAGCGCGATTTTATAACCATTTTTGAGTAGCAATCTTGGCAAAGTTTTAAATGATTGCATGGTTGCAGTAAAATGTTCTTTTTTTGTCCAAACAATGCACAAAATAGTGTCTTCTGTACAATTTTTAATAGTCCATATACTAAGTTTTTTTTTCTATTTAAAAATGTTTTCTTAGTTTAAGTTGTATTGTCCTAACTATAAGAATAAGAACAAAACCTGTCAAAACGTCGAAGGACATAGTTTAAGTGTTAGGTTTAACTTAGAGTGCCCGAAGGGGGCCAGTAAGTTAGAATAAGATAATTTTAAGTTAATTAAGCTAATTTTTAAGCGTTTTTTTTTTGTATAGCTTGTAAGTGTAAATTAATTAAACATAATAAAAATGCATATAAACTGAACTCTGTAAAATTTTCTTCTACTGAATCGTCATTTTCATCTGATGAAATGCCTTCATCATTTGGAAGTAAATCAGATTTTTTGTCGAAAATTTTAATGATTTGTGGAAGAAACTCGGAAATATTGATTTTTTATGGGATGGCCGTGGTGTAGTGGTACTAGCAATCGCTTCACACTCGGAGGGTCCAAGCTCGAATCCTGCCCATGACAAGTCAGTTTTTCATTTGTGTAATTGAAACTCAGACAGAAAAATTCTGCGTGTGAAGGCATAACTGACACGTAGATTTGGCTATTGTAGAGTTTCAACCACAAAAAACTAGTTCGAATCACTCTGAGTGAAGAAAAAACTCTCGTCCTATTCAGACTCGCACCCCTAGAGCGAATATCGAAACCAAATACACCGGAGTTTCAAACCACTACAAGAACAATTTTTCCTTTCTCCTCCTTCTACCTTTCCGCCCGCGCCCAAGCAACAGTAAAAGGGTATCTAACCCCTTAGGCGCGCGTAAATTATAAAAAAAAAAAAAAAAAACTTATAAAAATGCTCTTTTTTATATTTTGACATTCCATAATTTTGTAAGAATAATTTATTTTTAATCTCCATTGGTGTTTTTGGGCATTTTGCCAAACTTTGTTGTTTTATTGTATTTAAACACCTTTTTTATTTGATTAAAGTTTACGTTTATGGTCTCGTCATTAACATGCATCCTGTTCTCATTAAAAATCTCTTTTGCTGTTATTTATTGTTCACGCAATCATCTTTTATTCTATTTAAGATTTTAATTTTCTTCATTAAATTTTCCTGATTTTCATGAGGATGAAGGGCTTCATTCCCATGGAGTACTTTATTTGTTATATTATCAACTAATAAGCTGGCCTTGCATCGATCACTTTGATAACATGCATACCGCGAAACATTTTTTCGGGTTTACTTTTTGAAATATATTTGTTTTTTTTTTTAAAAAACATATAATAACTTGCCGGTTTTCCGTAAACCTGTAATGAATTCTATTTGCACTTCCATTTTATCACCTTCAATTGATTTAAACACTTTTCCTGGTCGAGAATCGGTCACAAACTGAGTCAACTTTACCAACGAAATTGTCAACAGCATTACAAATTACGGTACTTTGCTTACGTTAATAGTGCAAGAGTGAATCACCCATTATGACTGTTCTTAAATTATCATAAAATGTTAAGAGAAATTATTTCCCACAAAAAAGTGAGGATATTGCTCACCTTCAGTGGGCAATGACTTCGATTTTTTTTATGAAGATATTCCCACTCGAGGTGAAGTTATTGCCCGTGAAGTTATTTCCCTGCACCGGATCTCTTCAGTTTGAATTGTTCCGATGAAACGAGATACGGTGCCGTGAAATAAGGTCAAGTGAAATAAAGTCATATTTTCAGATATTTATTTCACTTTGCGATTGTGAAATAAGGCTATATTTTAACATTTGGCCTTTTTTATTTGCATTTAGTTATAATGTCCAGTTCTACAGCTAAACAATCAAACAAATAGTGTTTGGAATAAGTGAAATTTTAATATATGTCGCGCCATTTTAGTAATAAACAATCTAAATATAGTTTAAAGTAGTTACAAGGTTGGAGAAGGATAGTAGATTCATGTGTGCTGCAAATTACGCAAAGGAGTCTCGTTTCAGCTGCATTGCAAAGATCGTGATCAGCAAGGTTTTGGTCTGCCTCTTCTTCACTCTCAGGACGATATGTTAAATATGCAGATTTTTCGTCGAGAACTTAACAACCTTCTCGATCATTTGTCATTTGATTTAAGAAATCATTGATAGAAATAATTTTTTTGTCTAATTTCTTCAAACTTGAGGTTCAAAAATATAAAGCGTTCCATCTAAAGGCATGATGAATTCCCTTAATTTACTCCGTTCTTCATCTAGAAAGCAGTCAATAAATTTAAAGAAAGTGCCGTGCTTTGTCAGTTTTTGACTCAGGCGACTATTGTAGCCTTCAAGAGCACTTTTCGTCCTATTTGTTTTCCCAAATACAGACACAGAAGATAGAATTTCCTAAATAGTTATCTTTCTTTAAAAAAAAGTTATAATAACTATAAATAATGCATTACCTTGTCCATCCATTGTCGCTTATAGTATATAAAAAAATCCTTGAAAATACTATCTCCATTTATTTTGAATGGTTTACCATTTGCTGCTGTATTTAGAGGGTCGAACGCTGAATACATATTATCAGGTCTCAGGAGCGGAAGTACTAAGAACTTACGGAAGAGTCGGTTCGCTCGTCTGTTCTTATTAACGGAGTTTACAAATGTCGCTATTTGGGATGCCTTTCTCCTAACAGCCTGGCAATAATGAAACCAACAGACCGTTAACTGTCCTCTTGGAAAAAGTTTCTTAAGACTCTTTTTTAATGATTTTTCGTAATCCGTGACAAATGAATTTGGTTTAAATTGGAACAAATTTGCTTCAATATATCGAAAAAGGTGAAGATATATTTGTTCAGATTTGTTACTCATGCTCACGTAAATGAATGGGTAGACCTGAAATAACCGTTTCTTCTTAGTATAAATTCCCAAAAACTTTTAAAATATTTCAGTATCAAATTTTAAAATATTAAATACATACATATATAAATGTACTCGTAAGTAGGTACATCTAAGCATACTTAAAAAACGAAAAATGTCAATGCACAACAGGAATACAAACGGAATAAAACATTTATTACACATCGATTTAATATTTTCTTACATAAGCAAAGTGCACGATCAATAGCTGCTTATAGCCGCAAGACCATAGACTAACTATACCTAGATATCAAACTCTACTAATACTTTTGCAAACGTTTAACTTGCGCACAGACACACTGCAAGTGAATCACTAACACATTCTCCATCTCTATAACCTGTCAGAATGGCTAAAATGACAACAAATTTCACGTAATGTTCGCTAAGTATATATAATAAAGGCAAAAATAAAAGGAAAAATATTTTTCGTTGGTGAATATTTAATTCAACGTGGTGAAAAAGTGAAGATAATAGAATATATTAAAAAAACCCTTTTTTTTTTGTTTCAATTGGACAAAAAAGGGATCGTTTCAGAATAAAATTAAAAAAGGACCTAAGGATCATATTTAGAAAGTTTCATTTGAAGATATAAATGAATTGAAACTATTACAATTCTGAAATCAAGCTTAAGCTTGTATTGAGAGTCAATTGTATAAGCATTTTGTATGTTTAGGCACAAACTCTGTACTCTGGACATCAATGAAAAGGATTATTATTATTTCCTTGCTGTTCTTTTAGTTTGAATGTGTTGAGTAAATAAATTAATTAAATAATACTGATAAGTACAATTAACATTTTTGATCATTTTTTTAGTTTTTTAAGGAAAATATTTGTTTTTCTATATGAATTTAAAGCTTTTCCAAAATATTTCGAGAAAACTGAGCAAAGAATATGGAAATGTTGCGTTAGTAATGGGATTAGTAATACAAAAGCATTAAATGTGAGCTAAATTGTCCAGTCACGTCCACATTTTTTCAAAAAATAATTGGTCAATTCGCTGTTGTACCAAATGAACCTATAAAGCACTAATTTTCTTTTTATTGCTTTGTTTGTTGCTATTACCAATATTTTAAATTCAATTTTGCAAAAGGCTTATGTAAAGTTATATTTTCACAAAAAAAAAACAGTCAAAATAATCATTAATTCTTATTTATTACTTCGTACGAAAAGTTAATACAATAATTGAATTATAATACATATATGTATTTTCCATTTAATCTAATAATCCAATTTATTCATGAATTGTAATTTACATTTTTTTGGAACATGCTCTCCTGATGAAAGCATTCATGGTGAAGCGTAAAACTTACCCACACCGTGGTAAAATGAACAAATGTCAATATTTTATTGAAGAAGCAGCAAATCCAAGAAAGAAAAAACAATTTCTTTAAATTTATTGTATTTATTGGATAAACAAAGCAAAACAAAACAAAAATCGAAAAAATGCTTTAAGTAGTATTTAGTTGTATATGTTTTATTTTCATTTTAAATTCACATTTATTTGATCAGCACACGATGGTTCCACACTGTGAACGCTTTTCTTGAAACCATTGCACTTCAAATGTTGGATCTGCAAGGAAAAAGGCATTAAATGTATAGCTAAACGAAAATGTATTCTCTTTACTCACATTTATTTGATCAGCTCACGATGGTTCCACACTGGGAACGCTTTTTTTGAAACCATTGCACTTCAAATGTTGGATCTGCAAGGAAAAAGGCATTAAATGTATACATAGCCAAACGAAAATGTATACTTTTTACTTACATGTAATTAGTTAGCATCACTTATCCACATTTCTTCAAGCTCTTGAATGGTGCATTTAGATTCATTGTTCTTACTGTAAAAAAGAAGTAAAATAAATTACTTTGAAATTAAAATGTTTTTAGTTACCCACAAAAAAATATAAACAAACTTTCCCAGCTGGTTTTGCCACATCCAATCGAAAGCAATCTGTTGGTTTCCTGTAGAAAATGATTTGTTCTTGCTTCAGATGTGTAGAATTTTCTTCTTTTGTTGTCCTAGAAAATATAATAAAGAAAATTATTGTCCAACATTAAAGTTTTGTGCAACTTACACGAAATTGGATTTGTAAACAAGAGAAATGTCAAAATCGGAATTCACTGCGTCGTTTTTATATGGATGACGTCACTCGTAAAACTTTTCGAATTTTGACATTGTTGACAATTCTCACGTATTCACGGACAGGTTCACACGGATAGGGACTTTCAGAAGAAAACCGGTTTTGATTTTCCAATATCTGGAAAGTTTGATATCTAGGTATAGTTAGTCTATGCGCAAGACGGAACAACACTGAAAGTGCCTTCCAATAAATACTCGGGATTCGCTGTCTCTGGCAGCTTTTGGATGACAGTTGCAATTGTTGCGGAAATGAAAATTAAGTAACAAAAATTATCCTCAATAACTGTGCCCCTGTAGAAGGGGTCACTATTTTGGTATAGTGACATACCAAAATCTTCCATAACATCTCTTGTTTGAAATAAATTCAACACCTCTCTTAGAGTAACGGGATCTTTGGGGAAAGATTTGTTCCTGATGTTTATAAGCTACTTTCTTGTTCTTTCAAATTGAACACTTGAAGCACTTTCAATGTCTTTTGCACAGACTTCATCACACACTTCCCGAATTCCGCTTCTTTTGAATGAAATATTTGCACACTCTTCCTTTATTTCACTAATAATTTTCATTCTCTTTCTAATATTTTCTGCACTTGAATGATTATGTGCGGCACTTGTTTTTGGAATTCGAGTCAAGTTTTGATTATTCAAATCAATCGCAGCACTAGCACTACATGCTTTATTATAGCAAGTGTATCGCTTAAACATTTTCGAGTTATATTTAAACTTATACAAATATTTTCAGATATGGCCTTATTTCACGGCACCCAAGATACCAGTGGACGTAGAAAATTCGGAATGTCAATGATAAAACAATATCCGATAGATATCCCATTCCGAATATCTCACAAATACTGGATAAACTAGGCAAATTTCTATATTTTACAACGCTTAATCTAGCAAGCGGATTTCACCAAATATTGAAGAAACGAACCCAAAAATACACAGAAAAAACGTCGGTTAGAGTCGAAGAAGGAGGCCATTATGAATTTTTAAGAATGACATTTGGCATTAAAAATGCTCCTTCGACTTTTCAAAGGGTAATGGATAATGTCCTAAAATAACTCATTGGAAAAGTTTGCTTACTTTACCTCGACGACATTGTCATATATTCCACATCCCTGCAAGAACACCTGTTGTCTTGGACGGTTTCAAGCCTGATATTCACAAAATAAATGCTGGTGTGCCCCAGGGCTCTGTTCTGCCTCCGGCACTCTTTTTAATTTTCATTAATGATCTCTTGTCTGCTACTTCTAATCCAATATATTCCTTTGCTGATGACAGTACTCTCTGCTTTTCATATTCGCTTCCGGACTCACGGCCCTGCTTTTCGGCTGTAGAACGAGAACGGCAGCGTATGCTAAGCTCATTAAATTCCGATATCAACAGCATAACCAATTGGGGAACTATCAACAGAGTGGAATTTAATGCTTCCAAAATACAATGCTGTCTGCTGTCATTAAAGCGAAATTTAAACACCCAGCGATTATCCATGAATGGCACTTGCATCGTCGAAACCGAAAAACTTTCCATTCTCGGTATGTGTGTCAATGACAAGTTACGTTGGAATGACCACATATTTGATATCGCCAAAAATGCTGCGAAATGTCGAGATTTCCTCAAGCGATGTAAGAAATATTTTACCCCCTCTGATCTGGCCTCAATATATAAGGCATTCATCCGCCCAAAATTGGAGTATAAAGCCCACATCTGGTCAGGTGCTCCTAAAACATCTCTGAACCTGCTAGATAGGATTCAAAACCGTGCGATAAAACTTATTGATGATACTAATACCAGTCAATCAATTGACACGCTCGAACACCGACGTAATGTCTCCTGCATCACTTTGTTTTATCGCTATTTCCACCACCAGTGCTCCACTGAAATCGCCAGTAGCATTCCGCCCATTCAAACTTTCAACCGTAACACCCGTCTCGCGATGAATGCTCATCAGTATACCCTCAAGCCCATTTTCGGACGTACTCTAAAATATCGTGATTCGTTCCTAAGCCGTACAACTCGCTTATGGAATGCCCTGCCGATCTCTGTATTTCATGGTCGTTATAACTTGCAAACATTTAAAAGCAATGTACATCGGTACCTCTCTTTTCTTCCTCCCTAAATTTCCTTTGCCCGCGCTGTGAAGGGTACACAAACCCCTTGAGCTCGCGCTCATTATTAAAAAAAAAAAAAAGCATAAAACTGGTATTCAAAAAACTAAAAGAAATTGGACCAAAAAAGTCCTCAAAAAAAAATAACATTCACAAGACACGTCATTACCCCCGAAGGTGTAAAACCTAACCCATCGAAAATCAATGCCATAAAAAAATTTTCCGTGCCGAGAAATCAAAAAGAAATAAAAACTTTCTTAGGGCTATAACTTATTAGCTTATTAGTAAGTATAGAAAGTTAATTAAACACTTGGCTAAACCAACTAAACCCCGTACTAGCTGTTTAAAAAGGGGTGCCAAAATTATTATAGACAACATATACATTGAAGTATTCGAAACATGTACAAACATGTTGATGAATGACCCAATTTTGCAACATTCAGACTTCGAAAAACCATTTATACTTACTACAGACGCTTGTAACTTCGCCCTGGAAGCCGTCCTTTCTCAAGGCCGCATTGGCAACGATAACCCTATTTGTTTCATTAGCTGCACCCTCTCTGAAAGTGAACAAAATACTCCACCATAGAGAAAGAACTCCTAGCCATTATCTGGGCCACAAAATGCTTTCGCTGATATCTCTTCGGAAGGAAATTAGAAATAATAACTGAAGGAACCGAATTCCAAACTTGTTAGATGGCGATTGAAGCTTGAACAATTCGATTTCGTTTTTCGTTTTTAAGAAGGGCCAACTAAGCACAAATGCAGACGCTCTTAGTCGTATCAAAATTAATAACAATAACCAAGACATCTCTAATAATGATGAAGAAACTCTGAGCACTTTATATAGTGGCGAAGAAAATTTTTATGATGGAACTAAACCCCATTTTGAAAAACCTGAAATTCCACTAAAGCCACTCGAAATTATTCATATAGCAATAACAACAATAATATCCTTACATGAATAGATAAATTTTCTAAATTCGCTTACGGATACACTCTAAATTATAGAAGTATCATGGCATGCCCATCTTAAGTTGCATAACAAAATAAATCAGACTTTACGGCATCACAAAAAATATTTAATGATTAAGGAGCAGAATTTGTAGCCAATATTTTCAAAAATTTCTGTAGGCAACATAAAATAATCTTGCAATACATATCTTTCCAACAAATCAGTTGCAATGGCCCAGTAGAAAGATTACACTCAACCCTTACAGAAAAATATAAACTAATTCTATAAAAAACACGAGAACAGAAACTCGCTACTGAACACCAAGATATCTATAACAAAGATAAGATATTCTAACAACGCTATACGCTCTTCAACTAAGCACACCCTTAACAATATGTTCTTTGATCAATCCTACAAGTTTAGGAAAACCCTTTATTTCTCAAACGAACGCGAATACCCTGAAAAACTAAACGAATTTCTTAATGAATTATACCCAACAATTCAAGATAGAGAGAAACCCCAGAAGAAGTACAATAGTTGAAAGAAAACCAGTCTTCAGAAAAAAAGTCAGATGCAACAAATGGACACCAAGATTCTCAAAACATATAGCAAAAAGAAATAAAAAAAATAACAATCACTACAAATGAAAACAAAAAGATCTATAATCGTAAATTACGACAAAAAAAATACAAAGAAAAAAAGCAATAACAATCATTAAAAAAAACAGAAATATTTAAAGCATAAATTAAGTTACAAACTTATTTTACATATACCTAGTTTGAAGTGGTTTATATATTTGAAGTGGTGTTTATATGAGCGTGTTGAATAAATGCGCATAGAATCAACGAGCTTTACGCTGTCATATAAACTAGGTAATAGATATCCATCCACTAACCCCCTCCCAAAATACTTGTACTAAAATATTCAATCACCTTCTCTTACTTCCTAACCTACTGTATGCGGCTCACTGACACTCAACTAACATAAATTTTCAGCATTCCTAAAGAGCATAGTATATTACCCCTTTGACTAGGATCATGTAGATACCAGCTTTCAGAATTTAATACACATTGCAAATCTTGATGTCTACTACAACGACACACAAGATATCACTAATTCACTCCACCTCTTCAAAAAATATACTACTAATACACAGCAATAGCTCTTTCCAAATAAAAAAAACTTAAAATCGAAGAAGTACTCGTAAATAGAGGACTCCAAATACTACGAGTATAAATTAAATTATATAATTAATTTGTTTGTTTTTAAAAAAGCATGTTTATTGCATCGCGGCCAGACTTACGAGTAGACTAAAGATACAAAAATCTCTTAAAAATAACCTAAGCTAAGCTTCGCCCCATTATCTTTTGGTACCCACGATTTTCCGTTGGATTCTGCTGCGTCTGCGACTGGGACACTGGACACCACTGGCTGTTACTGCATTCCATCACGTACATATGTATGTTAACACGAGCGGGAGCATGCGGATGTCATTCGCTATCGTGTGCATTAACTTGACACGGCAAACATTGTCTTTTGGTATTGCTGGCGTGGTTTTTGTCTTTTGATATTATTTTCATTAACTTATATCCTTTTAAAAGAAACAAACACAGACTGATGGCAGATTAGGTTATACAATTAGGTTGATATCAGGGAATATGGATGCAAAAGATGCAATCAAAATTAATGACCAACTACAGAATATTAATACTAATAGTAACGATGTAGCACATTCATTTGAAAAGAAACATTTACTCTTACTGAACTCCCAAATAATTTAAAGATTTAAAAAATATAAGTAACCACATTAACACAGACCGAACCAACATCAAAAATACGGCAAATAAAATTAGAAGAGAAGACGACACATACAATATTTTATCCAACTCAATTTCAATATCGGCCTAATCACATAGTCTCAAATATAGCAAAAGCAGTAGTTTTTATCAAACTTAATTTCATTCCCATACTCTTACTAGCATATGATGAACTAATGCTTATAAAAAATAAACTAACTGAACAGAATGTTAACATTTTGAATATTATTATTATTATTTTTAATGTCCCTATACATATGTACATATAATATCAAGAGAAAAAACCTACATACATACACTGCGATCACTAGGATGAGGCCATAGATTTTGCAATTGATTTTCACTATTTACTATTTGAGGCCCGGGTCAACCCCGGACAGTTTATTGGAAATGTTTAATACAAACATATAACTTAACAAACTCTATACCTGTTGGAAATTTTGTACCCGCAAACATTTCTACCTGTGAACAGGTACATATTTTCTCAACAGGAAGTCACAAAATTAAAGGGTAAATAAGAAACGACCGTTGGAATTTTCCACGAACTAAATATTTGAAAAACGTATAAAAAGTTGCGCCACTAGGATGAGGTCAAATGCAAAATCTTCGAAAGAAATGAACAAATTAATAAAATGTTTACATTTTATGGTTTTAAAACATTTATTTATTACCATTTTCTACATTAATAATGAGTATGCCCGTCATTTTTCGATATGACTGGAATAGAATCATACAGTTTTTTTTAAATAATTAAGAGAAATTTGGGCCCAGGCATCACGAATAACTTCGATTAAAGTGTCCTTGTCTTCAAATTGTTTGCCGCCTTCATACACACTAAATACATTTGTAGTTGTTTCCGTTCATTGTTGTGGATAAAAACTCCAACTCGATTGTGCCATAGTAGGTAATAGCTCCCCACACCATTACAACTGATGTACGGCTGTGATGTCTTGCCAAAATAAGCTCCTCCTTCCTTAGATCATGGAAATAAAAGTTGTAACCATCGGGGCCGTCAAGGTTAAACTTTTTTTCATCCGAAAAGACAATGCGTTTCCATTCACTGCTCCAAGCGACATGTTCTGCTGCAAAATTCGATGCTCCTTGTGTATTTGCCTCAAAACAGATTTCTTTTTAAGTTTTCTCCTCTGTATAGTACCATTTTTTCGGATATGCTATGCTGGCTGATACTCCGCTGTTGGACTTTATTTTAGTCGCTGGTAGAGTAGAATTTGAGGCACGCCGTAGAATAAACCGCTTTTCACGCAATGTTGTTGGTTCTACCATGCTTCCTTTTTGATTTTTCCCATAGAGTTGTGGATCCGCAAGATAACTGTTTTTAAAAGTCTTACTTCTATTAAACCTCCTTACAATTTCTCGGCCTGAGAGTCCTAACTCATTGAAAGCATCTATTTGTCCTCTTTCTGTCGCTGTCAAAGCCTTTCGGGAACCCTTTTTTTTACTAAATAAAAACTCTTCTTTTCAACGCTTTTTTAAATATTCTTAACAAAACTTTGGAAAAAATCGCTGATGTGAACTCCTGCAACGAAATATTCGCAATGGCCTCATCCTAGTGGCGCATCTTTTTATACGCTTTCCGAGTAGTTCATTGTTTGGTCTTGGGAAATTCCAACGGTCGTTTCTTATTTACCCTTTAATTTTATGACTTCCTGTTGAGAGAATATGTACCTGTTCACAGGTAGTAAAAGTTTCCGGGTACAAAATTTCCAACAGGTATAAAGAACGAAAATCGATTGCAAAATGTATGGCCTCATCCTAGTGATCGCCAGTGTATATTAATTATTCCCCTCCCACTAAATACCACAAAAATAATTACAATCAAACCATACACAAATCATAATGAAAAACACATCCGACGCACAGTGGGGCAAAGTGGCCCAAAAGCTGGCATTAATTCAAATTACTAAATTGAGAATATCTATATTTCTTTTTTTTCGATCAAGTAATATCCACATTACTAAAAAATGCAAATGATTTCTTTTTAGACTTATCTGATTCATCACAGCGCTTGATTGAAGCTTGATTTTTTCTCAGTTGACTCAGAAAAAAAAAATTATGTTTTTTTTCTTCTTTGTATGAAGACCGAATTTTTGTTAATCTGCAAATAATTTTGAAATCTTGGTATGGAGTCTTCAACTTCGGGTATGTAACAATGCACAAAAAAAAAATAATAATTGTAAAATAGAGGTGATGTCCTGTGGCCAGTTTTTAAAAAAACTGTAAGGATTTCCTAAATCCCGTAGACTTTCAGTTGGGTTACGGGCTCGTCCGAGTTTTTATTTTTGTGTCATTTAAATGTGTGTGATGTGTGTGATGTGTGTTTTGTATTTTCGTCAAAAATCCTGCTACTTTTCTGCACTTTTTGTGATATTTGGATTTTTGTATGGTGATTTCGGTTTATACATTTTTTTCATTGTTTAGGACTTTATTAAAATTTCATTCTTTTGGCAAGAAGTGAACTATGATGAGAGGCTCTTGGAGTGTAATTGTTGAAGAACAGTTCAATTTCTTAAAAGAATAACTTGTTAAAATTACAAAAAGCGCAGAAAATACCCAAAGAGAAGATGTAAAGAAAACACTCTCGCATTTGAAAACTAATTTTAAGACACGGTGGCTCAAAGCTTGCAGAATCGAAGAAATTTTTTTTAAAGCTAAAGAAAAATGGCTAAACATTTCTATTGCATTCTATAGAGCAATAAATTCAGCAAAGAAATGAGGTCGTCCGGAAGTGAGTTTTGAGACTTCTTCCGAACGAACAAAAAGGGTCAAAACGCAAGACTTGAGAGATTTGGTACCTGTTAATGTCCTCAATTATGCTACCCAAATAAGCTTAAGAGCTTCCGGACAAATTCAAACCTCCAAACTCCTAAAAGAAGCAACTGTAAGCCCCAATCTAACTGAAAAATACAGATCGGCCAACTTTCGGAGGAAGCGCAAGAAGCGCACAAGATTTTAAAAATTTCCGCGAGAACTTCTCAAGAAAATCAAGCCGTGAAAAAACGAACGAAGATGTATTTAATTTCTTTTTACTGAACTCGGATCCCATTAAAACAATCAAGCAAAACTTGCATAAAAAAAAATCCAATCTTTTCCCAAAGAAGCACTCAACTTTCTAAAACCCCCAAGTGTCCAGGAATCAAACGCTCTTTCTGAGTCTGATAAGGCTGATGATAATAATGATGACAGTGATGACAGTGATGATATCTAAGGATATAATAACAATTTTTGGTTTTGTTTTGTATTTAATGGACAAATTTAATTTAATTGTTTTTTAATTTATAAGTCTCAATAAATACCTATGAACAATTTAAAAATTAGTTTTGCTAATTTATTTTTCTTCACGATAAAAGGGGGCGTAAAACTGGGTGGGGAAGGTAAGTGTAGTTGATAAAAATTAGATCTTCAATAAATCTTCTTTAAGTTTTTAATATTGAAAAATAGAGACATGGATATTTTGGGACTGATCTCAGAAGGTATCCTGAAAAATGTCAGCTTCTTAACTGTAACGGCTGATTTGATACCACATTTTAGGGCATTCTGCCCCACTGTGCGACGCTTCGAAAAATCCTGCCCCAAAACAGAAGGTACCTATTATAGCTCGACAACAACTTTGGAAACTCTTGGACAATATGATCGCACTCTGTCCAAACAGCGACATGGGCAGAGTTACAACAATAACATAACCGCAACTCAATTTTATATTATTTATTAACGTATTAACGTAAACGCACATAGATAACAACACCGCTTGAACAACCGAATCCAGCTAATCGGAATAAACGATAGTCTTTAATTTCAATCATCCAGTACTTAATAGTACTTCTACTAGTATTTAATCATGTTTCGGATAGGCAGATGATATCCGTTGTGGCCGATTGAAACATGTATCTTACATATTCAATTTTTTGGAAAAGACTTCGCACATTCATATGACAAATCTTCAATCCATTAAAAGGAGACAAGAATATGTTCAACATTGCATTACCTAAATCTATTTCACCAGTGCCAGATAACTAAGAATAGCTCATATAATAATAATTTAAAAAAGAAACAGAGAAGCTCAATAAAAACCACGATCAAATTAGACAAGATACGCAAAAACATTTTAACTACAATAAATAACTAACGAGTTTTAAAAAATGCAAAAAATAACTTTAATCACTATGTTGTACTTTTAATGCTGATCCTGATGATTGCTGTTGGTGTCGTGTTTAAATGATTGAGACAATTGATTTTAATGTCGCGGTCAGTAGGGTTTATCTTAATAGTCATAATTCCATTGCATGATTGCACTGAGTGGAGCTTTTTTTCTTTCATTAACTTCATTGCTGCCGTACGAATATGAAGTGCATTAGAAGAGAGACATTGGAATGCTCCGATCGCTCTATTGCAGGTAAAACCAATTTCATCCAGTGGTACTGGAGTGACACCAAAAAAGTATTTGAGAAATATACTCGTATGTCTGTCACGTGGATTATTTAAGTTGACAATCACTGTTATGCTGCTGTTGCTGTTCTTTTGATCTTTTGCTGTGTGTTTTAGACCGAAAATGTTAGAAAATGTTGCCGTATGTTTCATATGCACGCAAATTTTTTGACATGTGTCATAAAGATTTTCATTTAAAGTTTCAGGTGTTCCAGTTAGTACAATTTCACTTTTACGTAATTCGTATTCAAGTTTATTAAGTCTATTGATCAGGATTTTTGGATCAGCTTGATACTGATTGTGGGACACCTTCTGTTTTATTTTATTTTCTAGGTCGCTCACTTTTAAAACTTTTGTTAAAACTATCAACTTTTTTTGGGATTTAAAATCAAGCAACTCTTTACGCATTCCAAATATCTGTCTATCCACTGTCATTTCCAATTTTGACTAAGTCGTCATTGCAAATGGATATGTTTTATAATTTTAACATAACATGTGACTTTGTTTCGATTAAATTTTATTTCCGATCTGTAGATGGCTTACTGCACACAACTTTGAGACAAAAAAAGCGAATAAGACAACCCGACGTAATCCATATATCTACAGACTAATTAAACGCCGAAGAAGCAAAAAAATGAATATCAATATAAAAAAAAATGTAATTATTCCAACCAAATAACATATTGTAAAGTAATCAAATTTAATCTAAAAATAATTGTAAAGTAAGGTTTAATTAAAGTATTGTATATCAATCAGACAAAAGTAAAGGTTGTTTTTTTATCCAATTCCGCGGATGCCTCACGCGCTATGCATAAAAACAAAAACAAAAAAAAGCCTTTGCATGCTTGTATGGTAGAAAAACTACCATTAAAAGATATGACTGTCACCCTGGAAGTATTCACCCCTACCTCCACTTGTAAATTTTATGAATATTATGACTGCAAGTGCGCTAATGGCTCACCGTATATGAAACAACCAAACCATATAATTAGTTAGTCAAATGAAAATTATTGGAATTAAATCCCTCAAATAAATATTGTAGTATGTGTATGTACGAGTATCTCAAGCAACGGTTTCAAAAATGTTAAATGATGTAGGAACCGCGGTTTTCGGTCCCAGCTATAAACTTCCCGCAGGATTACGATGTTCTTCCTATCCTATAGAGTGAGGTTTATACTATCTGGCTTTATGCCGAACCTCCAAAATCCTTACACCAATATTTTGTCAGATGTTTAATATATTCATTGACTATGGACCTTTTCGTGGCCAAATTTAGATTGAGCTAAAACAATTTGTACGACGAAAAAGCTCTCTTTCAGGAATGCACACTGGGCTTACCATGGCAAGAAATTTATCAATTTCTTAAAAAACATAAAGTTCGATCTGAAAATGTAAGATCTCGTACATTTTGCTAATTTTGTGAGCTAATTTTATTATTTTCATTTTCCGTTCGTTTCCTTAAATACCAGTATATATATTTTTTTTTTCTTTATTTATTTATTAACTGATTAACTAATTAAGCTATTTAATTAATTATTTATTTTATTATTTACTCAAAATTGTTAACATATATTTTCTTGCGTACACTAGTCATATTCTTTTATTTAATATTTGTATTCTTTGTAAACATAGATGAATTCTATAATATTATTATATTGTCTTTATTATTATACTCGTATATTATATGTGCAGGATGTAGATGCTTAAATAGAAGATCTTTAAATAAATTAGAGATATTGTGTAGGTTTTGTTTTCACTTTGGATTCATTGAGCATTGGGGCAGCTTTTACAAGTTGAGAAATTTAGTTACTGCTTCTAGGAAATCGGGACTTGATGAGCCTTTACAATCTATAAACAGGCGACAGGTATAATTAGAACTTTAATGTTGAAACACATGGAAGATAATATTATTCGACGCAAAGTAAAAATATTGCAAGAGATGGTATAGCTGAAATATACAATATTAAATAAGAGCAGCATCGCTTGCTAACCGGGAACAACGAAATTTGCACCGAGTGTTTTAACACGTTATTTAGCGAAAAATTTCCGCGAAGTAACATTCATTCTGCTCACAAAGAGAGAAATTATCTGATTTTACGTAAATCTGGAAGATCACATATACTCTTAAATATGAGTAACAATCATAAAGGTTTGATTTTAATGGCTCACGATTTTGTTAAATAAATTATTGAGTGGAAATCGGATGGAGGGAGAATTTCTTGTTTCAATGTATATATGTACGAGTATAATGGCAGGGCGGTGAAAGAAATTGCAATAGTTACTTATTACTGATTCAGCAGCGCAATGTTATTAAATGTCAGGTCAGTCAATCCAGATCTTTGTGAGGCAGATCAATACACGATGCGATCCATGTGATTGATCAACATCGCAACACTTTGAAAGATCAGCATAACCACTTTAATTGACGTGATCAAAATGCACATTGGGAATAACCAAATGGAAGTTGGAATACACTAGGATAATACACACTCAAGTTACAGGGAAAATCGATGAAACAACACAGAGATGCATAAACTTCAGAATACTCTTGGTTTTACTAACAAGGCGATAGATAAAATAGATAAGTTGATGAAGACCGGTTGTAGAATGGTTATCAGATCTGTAGCAAAGCAGAGAAATATATAACCTTACAAATTTCAACGGCTAATAAAAAAAGAAAAAGTGGATCCATAAACATACGTACCGCATCATGTTTCTATGTATGTAGAAGTACATTGTTATAGAAGTACTATGTCGATAAAATTTACCAATCTACATAGCGTAGAAAGGTGTATTCTTAAAACTCTAATTTGGTCTACTTTATTACGTCATTACATTAAAAACTTGGGCATCTATACCAACCTTATTTTTGAAGGTTTCATAAAAACATCCACTTAACTGTAATGTTTCCTATATCCTACAGGGATCTTAACACACTTCCTTTAATCGTTAATAGCTTTGTTATGCTTATAAAAGACGACCCCTACCGGTATTTAAGGGTTGAGAAAACAAAATTTTCCATGAAATCTTTTTTTTTGATAAAGAAACAAAAAACGAGAAACAAATACCACTCGGTTTCCTTTCGTTAGTGTGTCATAAGGAAAAACAATGAAAAACTCCTACCATCAAAGGAATACAAAAACTGATTAGAAATTTGTAACCGCTGCTGTGCCGGATTGCCAACTGAGTGGATACTCCGCTTGACCAGATTATTAGATACGATCACGCAAGTATACGCAAACTGATTTTGTAGTCAAAAATGTTCCCAACATGACCAAAAGAAGATTGAAGTCAAGAAAAGGAAAAATATTGTCACGAATAATTATAATTGAACAAAATATACTCCACAATTCACAATTTTATCGTACAAGTTGGTGGAATAAATATGCTAATCAGATGTCCAAATTTGCAAAGTCAAAGTTGGTGTCCTAGCCCACGTCGTCATTACTAAGGTTGTTGCTGGCACTAGCATCTCGTGATGACGAGCGATTATTTTTCAATTACAGAAATTTCATTCCCATTGCGTAGATTTTTTCATTGGCATCCTTGAGGGCATGAGTGAGTTCGTAATTCAGCTGAAAGGTCTTTTCCTGCGATGTGCAAATACTGTTGGAATGATAAAGGTGTGGATTGCTCCCTGCTTGAAGCTACTTGACTGGTCTTGTTCTATTGCTTAGTTGTTTCTATCCATGGCTTACTCCATTCTGAGGATTCGCGTAATCTTTTTCAAATCAAAAATTTCATTTAAAAGTAAATTTTGTTTGTCCATAAAATATTTGCTTTAGATAAATTTCGCCTAAAAATTAATATTTTAGTTTTGCAGGCTGTAAATTGTGGGTCGTTAACTACTCCACTTAACTCTTCGTTAAGGGAAATTCTTTTTAAAACATTTATAGAAGAGTAAGTTGGTTAATTGATTTAGAAATTGTTACCCTTCTTCATTGCTTGTGTCATTGTCTGTGACACTCAATGAGTCCATGGCACGCAGTCCCAGCTGAGTTGAAAAATATTGGCACAGGCATGGCATGTTATCCCTCACAGGGTATTTGACTTATAAGTCCCTTTTTGCAAATGACTTTTGTAGAATTTCGATATTTACTCATGTAAATTGCTATTAATTTCCTTGAACTTTTCAGTAGGTGTTTATTTTTACTATTCATATTATTATTTTTTTATTGAGCGTTTTTCTGTTTTTAATTGAATCGATGGAATTATAACTAAATGACATATTTAAGATATTCTCAATAATTTTCTAATTATGATAATAATAATAATGATAATAATTGGGAGATACTCGTAGGTGGACTTGATTAACCGCTAATCCTCATGGTCCGCCTTTTATATGTGAAGACTGAGAAAACGAGTAGTGAGGAAGTGAATACTAATATAAAAAGATCCTGTAGGTAGGTGTTACGTTTTTAAACGAAGATACTAAATATTAGATCTCGTCTTGCACATGACCTTATTTCGTCAATCTTCCGGACTTTTGACATTTTTTTATTTTTTTTTTTATAATTTACGCGCGCCTAAGGGTTTAGATACCCTTTTACTATTGCCAGGGCGAGGGCGGAAAGATAGAAGGAGGAGAAAGGAAAATTGTTTTTGAAGAGGTTTGAAACTCAGGTGTGTTTGGTTTCTATGTTTGCTCTCCAGGGGTGGAAGTCCGAATAGGACGGAGAGTTTTTCTTCACTCAGAGTGATTCGAGGTATATCACAGTATTTTTCTTTTCTGTGCTTGAAACTCTACAACAGCCAAATCTACGTGTCAGTGTTATGCCTTCACACGCAGAATTTTTCTGTCTGAGTTCCAATTACACAAAGAAAAACTGACTTGCCATGGGCAGGATTCGAACCTGGACCCTCCGAGTGAGAAGCGTTTGCTAGTACCACTACTTGTGTTGGGAATTTTGAATTTCTACAATCTCCAAGGTCTCGTATATTGAAAAACACTTTATGCGAAACCTCTTATTTTATTATAGGTATTGAAGTATCGTTTCTAACCTAGAAATAAGAAAATGAAATTGATAGATAGCGCAGGTCCGACATTTAACATCGAGGTGAGGTCACATCTTGAATTCTTATTAGCAGATATATTGTTTAGAAGTAAGTCGACATATTAACTGTAATATTACAGCTAACTTAACTTAACGATACTTAAGAAAGCCCTTGTATCTACAATACTATTATCTACGAAACAGGGGTCGGAACACACTCATTTTCAGCTCACAAATATATTCAATTTAGTGAAAAGTGCCGTCGTCCAAAGAAAAGCTATAGGAAAAAAAAATTTATATTTTTATTATATGTATGTCGCATTGACTTCAAATAATTATGAAATTCTATAGAATTGAATAGAATATGTCCAGTTTTTTCAATACAGCATTATAGATGACTTCGTGATACCATGATTGCAACTGACACTGAACTCATAAGCTAGAGAAAAACTAAAAGCGAAGTCTCCCGAAAAAACTCCATGCAGCAATATTTACACAGATTCAGCTACACGGCTCCACCTTCAAATATTTTCAGTGTTCAAGAGCTGATGCATCATTTCCATTCGAGTTTCAATAGCCCTGGGATTAAATCTTTCCTTGGATGGCAATTATATTCAAGGTCCCAGCATTTATCTACACTATAAAAGTAAGTCAATAGAGACAGTAGTGTATACAAATTTACTAAAAATTCTTAAAGCTGTAATTATCGTGGACATACTTCCGGTTCTGGGAATCGACGCCTCACTGAGAATAGTGTAAAAGCAACTACTGATGAGTTAGTACTAAATTAAAAATATTGTAAGCAAGCGTTCACTGTTGAATTCTATAACTATACCTTCTTCTTACTTAAAAAAAAATTAAAGGCTCACTAAAAATGGACATCTTGAATAGAAACTTTCCATCATGATACGGTATCATTTATTAATTGCCATTTCCTTCTCCTTCGATCCTTTAGCTGTTGTAAGGAAATAACCGACATGATTGATGGAGTGGTGCAGTCAGCATTAACATAATAACATTAACTCAAAATTATAAACTTACAATTCAGATTTATTTAGGTAGCATTCCAAATATAGGTGTTTTTGTATTGATTCTGCTATTTATGGGAGAAGATCGTTAAAATAGCCTAGGTATTTGATGTACATTGTCATTGTTTATTTTATAAGGACTTCATTAATTAACGCGGCATAAATCATGACTCTGACTCCGATCATTCTACACTTTTGAATATGAAGTCGTCCTATACTCTTCCCATATTAAACAAAACAAATTGCCCTTTCTTGCAGTAGAATTATTGCTCTTATTTTCTTTTAATTAGTTCTTTTGCGGAAAGTCAGCCAAATGAATTGAGTAAGCAAACAAATGAAAACTTTTCCAAGAACCTGAAAGAGCAACCAGGACGGAGTCATCTTAATTGCCATCTAATTTTTCTATGAAAACTCATTGGATGTCAGTACGTTCAATGCAGGGAAATGCAAATCGAAAGCCTCTTTATTATAGTCCGAATGTAGAATCTTCATATGTAGGTATTCCCGATGCTGACAGAGAAATTTCAAAATACATACGCGGAATATTTGGTAGTGAAAATATTTTTGTAGGATAGTGTTAAACAAAAATAAAAGGGGCGTATTTTACGTTCTAGAAAATAAAAGATTATACGAATATTTTATTGAAATAATTTAAATTACAATACATTTGCTCATTTTATAATTTAAAAAAATTGGGTGCAACCCTTGTTTCGCTTTATTTTTTAATTATAATTTGTTTGTTCCAATAATAAAATGTGTTAATATTCTAAGAGTGATTTTTGTTTCTTTTAAACAATGGTTCTATATATATTTCTCGCCGAAAAAAACATATAGGCAGACATATAGAAACAAAACTTTAGCAGTTAAATATATGTAAGTACAAGAGATTTTCTTTTTTTTATTAAAATACGTAGGTATAGTTAATTTTGTATCTACAATTACATAAATGCGTTGGGCAAAAATAGAATAAAAAAAATATGGCCTAGTGCCATAAAAACTTATATAATTTTTTAATTTTAAAAGTAAAAATAAAAACTATAAACAAAGTTAAACTAAAAAAATACACCAGCACCAGTTTATACATAAAAACAAAAGTTAAAAATATTCATAAAATCTCAAACTTGAGTAAACACTAATGCCGGCTGTTACTGATGCTACTGAGATAAGAATATTTGAAATCGCTTGCAGGACAGCTGAAAAAAATAGTTTTACATTAAAAATTAAATACGAATATTAAATTGTTGTTTGAGATACTTACCCCCGCTACATATACTTTCTACTACATTTTCGACGTATCCACTGTCATTGTCACAGAGACACAATTTAAATTTTGGGGACATGAACTTGGCTACACCTGTTGTCTTATTAGCAGATTCCATAGTGCAAATCATATTCGGCTCACAGTCATTTGTGCTGCTGCATTTGTGTCGTAAACCTATTAATGAGAGCGTTAAACCATTTATTTATTACATCATATTGGCAAATTAAAATGGAAATCGTAGAGTGAGAAAAGGGGAACAAGGAGATTAATTTGTCGGAAGTCAAAGGAGATGGTATTTTCAAAGTAAGAGAAATCGAACCGAAACTTTTGAATTTATTACCTTAATTATAATTATTTATTTACTAAATAAATTGTTTTCTGACATGTCCTTCATTTTATCCTGATTCAAAAGTTTCCCAAAAGAAACATATGAAATTGGTTCATTTAATATTACTCGTATTATACATGAAGATATGTATAAAGTCTCCCTGGCCTGACCCGGCATCTAAAGTGATTGGATATCCAGATGAGTTGATAGCCGTAGTTGCAAAGTGTGAAAACATTTACAAAACCCACTAAGCTACATCTATCACCGGTGTGTCAAGTGGGGTATATTAGTAAACAAACAAAACCAAATTAGATAGGCTTAGTGAAAACTGAACCTCTGTGACTGTGACTCTCTATGGCTTAACTATAGGCTTCCTAATGGATTCAAATATTTAGGAGTTTTATGAGTTGTTGAAACAAAGCGATCCACTGTTATACGCCTTCTTTAACATCGGACTTGAGAATAGTGTGTGAAAGTCAGACACTAGATAACAGAGCCCTCTCTCGGGTAACGGAGACGCATGGTAGTTTCGGGAGAATAGTGCATCGTGGGATCTATGGCGCTATCTGGTTCGGCAGAGAGTAGAAGGGGAGATTTAACCACGAACCATAGGGGTTATACAATGACTTGGCTAAAGTAGTCAAAACCCATCAATTTCTGAGATATGTAGATACTCGTATATGAATCTGCAGCGGAAAACTATCTTATGAACATACTTCATTCCTGAAGAGGTTTAACTACAGCATCCACTTCGGTTAAATTGCGTCATATTTCTATTACATCATTTTCGGGAGATTATCAAGATATTAGAGACAATTTAATTAGCACCGTGCATACATCCCTTACATCTACCCATATATTTCAGTTCTTAAAGTTCTTTTTGAGTGGAGATGTTAGTTTTCCTCTTAATATATTATAAATAATTTACAGATTTATTATACTTAGAAGCATGGAACATTTTACTTGATTTAATTGCAACGACCTTTGTTCCAGCTAAACATACTCGTACATAGTTAAACACTTCACATATATTTAACCTTGAGCAGTCTTGGCTATTAGGACAAGTGGGTGGATTGCTTTGTCTGTTGGGGGGTGCAATCGTCCCATATGCAATCGTCGCATTCTCAATTATCCGAAGTCAGATCCGTTGCTCCATTACTCTGTAAAACACCGATTAGGGTGACAGATTCAACGATGCATTACATCGATTTCAATCTTTTTAAAAAAATATACCATCCGATTGGTATTTTAAGGATATATGACTTTATGAAAAAGTACTAAAGTTTTGAGTATATGGAGGAAGTATCTGTTACTGATCTAATTAACTCACCGCTTAAAATATATCCCTTACCGCACTATGTCAGTGTCAAAAATAACAGCAGCACCACGAAAGTCAGAGTGGTTTAGGGAGGTATAGATCTTTGAAGGATTCTCTTTTTCAATCTGTGCTCATTTGCATCATCAATTTACACATTGTCTAGGATTATGGAGAAAATGTTCCGTTAAATTTGAGTATCTAATGAACATACCGAACAGAATAATCAACACTCGAGCCATTTTCGTACAGCTAGCGCTCTGTTTTTGGTGATACACGCACTCTATCAATTAGCACACGATTCTATTGGAATTCATACACGCGCAGCTTCATTATTATTAATTATTTTTACGTTGACGACGTGATAACGTTGAGGATTTCATCAAAGAAGTAATATCTTTACGTGAAGGACTTCTGTGCCTATTAAAATATGTTGGTTACAACCTCCGTAAATAGACCACGAATTGTTGGCCATTGCTTTTGGCAATACTAGGAAAACAATGGAAAATGTCTCCAAGAGGCTTTGAAAAATATAACTGTTTCAAATTAATTCCTTTCATTCAAGATCGTTTTAGGCGAAAGTCTATTAATTAGAAAATGAAGTATTCTATCGGAATCGTCAACAATTGTTAATCATCTAGGGTTGCCAGTGTTTATAAAAAATCGTACATCCGAAATATTATTACAGGTCATTGGCGTAACAAGTCCTGGATAAACAGGGAATTTTAGGTGTCGATGGTCGCATCCAAGAATCACATGCAAATATTGTGGCTCCCAGTCATTATCGACAATCACTCTCGGTAAGCTAGATTTATCGTCGAACATTTTCATAAAATACGATTATATTTTCATATTGGTGTTTTACAATTATTCACCTTTCTAAGACAATAATTTTCTCGTCAGTGAACGTAGTCTTTTGCGACAGGTGGTCAACGATTGCGTACAAAACTTCGAAAAACAGTATCTGAACAAATTATGAATAATTTATCACGGGTGGACGTGTTTCGGCTTTTTCTAAAGTAAATAGTAATTCAGTTTCATCTTAAAGACAATTGGTTGCAATCTCATTGATTTACTCGATAGCCCAGCGGCTAGCGGCGTCGATCATGACACTAAGTTTTTGCTTAAAATTTATTTTCTTAGTTTTAGTATTAATAAATGTAAAAATAGAAATAAAATTAGACTGTAAGATTCGTCGAAAGACATAGTTTAAGTGTTAGGTTTAACTTAGAAGGTTTAACTTAACCGAAGTGTGAAAAGCGGCAATCGATGCTGCTGAAGGGGTTGGAACCGTCTTCTGATCCTGAGAGATCCTGGCACTGCTCAAAGAGAAGGAGTGCGAAGGACTCAAGTTTGTGGGGGTAAAGCCATTTACCACAGCTAGAGCCAGGCGGGAGAAACGGAGTTTCGAGGAGTGTGCTCTGGGTAGGGACGGAGCATCCGATAGGACGCAGCCCTCGTGCGTGTTATGTGGGAACGTGGGACATACCGCAAACAATCGGGGTTGTCCTAAGTTCGCTGACATTAAAAAAACAGCAGAAGGTGGAGGTCAAACGTTCACCAGTTAGGTTTCAAACACCAGCCGCCACGTCCCAAATTTCCTACGCCCAAATGGCGTCAGGTAGGGGGGCTACGGTACAGCAAGCGACTGCTGCTTCTCAGGCGCCAATGCCGAGAACAACGGAAGCTGCACCTAACATGCTGGCCATCTTGCTCACAACCCAAGGGCAGATGGCTTAGCTGCAAGAGCAAGTACAAGAACAGGCCAAGCGGGTGGACCAGATCTACGTCCCGGCAGCTGGACTAACGCAACACATGTCGTAATGGGTACTCACATGGTGGAGCAAACTTTGAAGGTCCTTGCGGTGAATGTTAATTCACTAATTAGGATCGAACGAAGAGCCGCGATGTCTAAACTGCTACAAGACCAAACTCCTGACGTGCTTTTCATTAGCGAAACCAAGCTAACCGATAAGCACAAACTGGAGTACAATAATTATATTGTTAGGAGAAGAAACCGGCCCAGATCCAAACGTGGAGGCGATGTCGCGATCTTCATTAAAGAAGGTATAAAATTTCACAGAGTTTACAAATGAGTGTTGCGCAGGTTCCGGGTGTTGGAGGCAGTCATCATTTACATCCCGCTCCGGAGTGGAAAGCGGCTGTACTTGGGATCTGTTTATGCACCTAAGGCTTCACAATCCACTTTATTCATTACAGAGCTCGACACGCTTTTTCTGAGGCTGGAATCGGGGGAGAATTGTTATATAATCGGCGGGGATTTCAACGCTTAACACAGAGATTGGGAAAATAATTCGCCAAATACTAGAGGGCACCTACTACTCGATTTGTGGGATCAGCACGATGTCATGTACAGACTCGGTCTTAAGGCGACGGATAACCCGTCGTTTCCCAGAGGCGGGTGTTATTTGGATCTACTGCTATACGACGAAGGTATACGACTGACAGGAACGAATTTACAAACGCTAAAGTGTCTGCGCACATTTGAGATTGACAGCAACCATTGCGGTTTTAGCACCGAAATTACAGTTCCCAATGTTATTGCGGAATTGGAGGAGTTTGTCCAAAGATATTCTTACAACTACAGTAAGACTCGATGGAAACGCTTCTCCGCAACATTGACAAGAGCACTCTCCTCAAACACTTCTGCAAACTTCTGTCAAGACTAAAAAACTTATACAGACAGTTAACTGACAGACAAGACAGTATTAGGATACTGAAGTCGTCAGTTAAAAATCTTCAAACGTTAATAAAAGAGAATTACAGAATTTCTGTAAGTTTGTATTGGAACAACAAAGTTCGGGCTATAAACACCAGTAACCCGAATATGTTTCCGCAAATAAATAAACTATTTCGGAGAAAAAATCAAAACGACCTTCAGTGTCGTTAAAAATAGCGCGGACAACAGACAACGAACGGTTACTGACAATAGCAGGTATTGATCCAAATGAAGCCGCTTAAGATGACGACTTCTTTGTGATCGAGGATCCACAGGAGAAGGTTGAGGACTTTCCAGGAAGTATACAAGGCCACTGATACCATTGGCCCTAATTACGACCTGGACAATCGCGTTGTGTTGCACAACTTCTACATTCGAAATGAAGTAGAGAATTGGCGATCCGAGGGCTCTAGTTTCACCCGGTTTAGCGACGAAAATATGGCAAATAATGTCATTGCCAAAGAAGGTGACCTACCCCCGTTCATTTCGAAAGAAAAACTAAATGAGATCTTCGACACAATCAGGGCTAAGAAGTCAGTGGGGACCGATGGTATCCCGAACATCGTACTTCGACACCACCCTGTTTAATAATGCAATGAATAATGCACATTATCCAGAGCATTAGAAAACGGCGGTGGTTCAACCTATCCCCAAAAAGGGAAAGGATATATCCAATCCGGCGAATCTCCGGTCGATAAGTCTCCTTCCGAATACCAGTAAGGTGTTTGAAAAAGTAATCAATACAGCTCTGACTAGGTGGGTTGAGGACACACATATAGTCCCGGATAATCAATTCGGTTTTAAGGCGGGACATGATATCTCACATGCCGCGTCTAAACTGGTGTCCGATATCTAATGGAATAAAGGCAAACACCAGTGTACTGGTGCCAGCCTTGTTGACTTGGAGAAGGCCTTCGACACCGTATGGTTAGAGGGTCTTTTCTATAAACTGACTGTGTTAGGGATCAATAAACCACTTTGTACATTCTTTATAATATGCTACACAACAGACAGTTCATCATGAAGAATGGTGATGTAACTTCTGTTGGAATATTTCAAATTAAAAATGGTCTTCAAGGCGCGGTCAATTCGCCGATCATATTCAACATTTATACAAGCGAATTGATAAGTTCACTTCTCCAGACTATTGCCTACGCAGACGATATGATAGCGTACAGAACAGGTCCAAAAGTCGAGGTCATTAATACTCTCTTGCAGCGTGACTTCGATAAGATAAGACGATGACTGGAAGTTGAAAATCAACTTTCAGAAGCCGGAAACCATTCTCTTTAGGACGCCGTGGTCTGGAGCCTCTAGGGATACCAGAAAAAACTGGAGAAAGTTCTCGATCATTGGACAGCACGGGCAGCCTCTTGCCTGTCGAAATGCAGTCATATACCTTGGGATCTGGCTAGATCATTTTCTGTATTTTGACAAAAATGTAGATGCTGCTCTGGCCAGAGCAAAAGGCGCTTTTGCCCTTACAAAGAGACTGTTTTATAGCAGCCAACTCGAGGCGAGGGTAAACGTAATCTGCTACATGGCCCTTATCAGGCCCATGCTAGTATTTGGTTGTCCCGTGTGGTTCTATGTACGAGCAAGCTTAATGGAAAAGATTCGGGTGTTTGAGAGGGCTTGCCTTCGCTTGTACAGAACAACAGATGTCGTTCAGCAACACTAGCATTTCTGGTGGTTGAATGATGGAGAAAATGTTTCGTCGTCGTTTCCGTCAATTACGGACCAGCCTCACTAATGAGGCAGAGCTAACCCAACTATTTGCTCTGTAAATAGGTTTAGGTTAGCATTTAAGAAATACATACATATATTGATATATGCAAAGTTATATACTAATATATGTATATTATTGTGTATAATGTCTTTGCGTGTGTATGTGTGTATTATATACGAGTATGTAGATTAGGTAGACGAAGGTTTATTTTAAGTTAGATATTAAGTTTTTATAAAAATAAAAAATTATGTCCATATGCTAAGTTCTTTGTTAAGATTTTTTTTCTTAGCCTTAGTATACAATATAAATAAGTCTAAATAAAATGTAAATAAAGTCGAAAGACATAGATATAAGAATTTAGAGTAGCTTAGAGTGCCTGTGTGGGGCCAGTAAGTTAGTATAAGATTGTTAAGTAATTTTAAGCTAGCATTTAAGCATTTTTTGTTAGTATGTAAGAGTTAATGATTAAGAAAATAAAATGCATTTAAAACTGAACTGCCATCCACGGAGCGAAATAACCACTGAGCTCAAATACTTCCTCTCTCTCTATCCAATTTTCAGAAAAACGTGCTCCGGCATTATAAGAGTGTTAAGTTCTTTAAAAAAAAACAGAGTGCTTACGGTTTTCGCATTCGTTTAACAAGTTTATAGGTGATTATGCAGGATCTATAACTTTTCGCCTCGCCTACGGACGAAACCTAAAATTTACGAAAGCTTCTTTCGTAATATTTATATGTCTTATCACCAAGCAATTCATTTAGAGTTCGAGGTTGACCTCTCGCAAGGCGTTTTTCGCTGCACTGGAATATTTTGACTAATGCCGCAACAAACCTGCAGAAATCTGGAACAAACTTCTACGGAGCTGAATATGCTCTCGATAAAATATTCCAGCTGTTAAGCCAACAACACTCATTTCGGTGGCAAAGTGAAACTACTAAAGTTTTACCTCAAGAGAGTCACAAGAGACCATAAACTGACTTATAAAGAAATGTCCACACTGTTGGCACAATTCGAAGGTTGCCAATAGCTAATTTTTTAATTGGTGAACCTTCTACATATCCATTCTTATTTTGATGTTTTGAACCGGGTTGAACCTGGACATCAAACAACAAGCCTTACTAACTATCTGAAGCCAAACGAGCAATCGCGTCGGTATGGGAATGGTGCATAAATAAAAAGTATATATCACACAGCTTGAAGCAAAAACGCACAAGCGAGGGGCTACTGTTCTTTTGCTGAAATTGAGAAGTTTCTAAGGCATTTTTTAAAACGATTATTCTGCGTACCAAGTTCAACCCCTAATTATATGCTTCACCTAGAGACTGGTGAACCACCCACGTTTTTGGAAGCTCTGATTTTGCATTTTGCCTATATAATAAAGGTAATGGCGATAAGGGGTGATAGACTGCCAAAAGTTGTACTCAAGAGTGTTATAAGAAATAGAACAAGCTTCATTCAAGAATAGGAACATCTTGCATCAGAATGTGGAAAGAGCATATGCATAGCACCCGGTGAGCAATATGAATGTTTAAAAGCAAAACTCAATACACTATTAACAAAAGTAGGTCAAAGAATGTATAATCGATTTGTAATCAAAGCAAAGTTCTCTCCATATAGAATCTACTACAGTCAACTAATGTATTCCAATTCTTTTGTATACATTTGTATATAAATAATTGTCAGTCTGGTAGACGGCCATAGGCTAAACCACAATAGAGTTAGAATACATTTAAATAATTTAATGAACTAATAAAGAAAATAAAGATAATACAAAAACTAAGAACTAAACTAACTAACTACATATATATGTATGTATGTGTTATTCTGACACTGAAGAAGTAGTCAACGACGAAAATAAGACCTCTATTATAGGCGGTTGATAAGTTACCACTAGCAATTTAAATGCCTAACGGAGTTATAGAAATAGTAATTGGGATTCAAACGCATAGATATATATATATATGTGAAGACAGTACTGTCGAAATCATGCAATAGATTTTTAACGTGCAAACCTAGTTCCGTCATTGGCGGTTATTGTTCTCAATTCATATTACTCTGAGATGCAAAGGAGGAATTGCCCAAGTCCACCACAGCGGGTATTAAATTCCACAAACCTTTTGCAAGAGATGAATTCCGGAATTCTTTCTAGTCTTTCCAGTTTCACATAAAATACAGATGTAATCTAAATAGAACAGAACATTAGGCATTGATGATATTTTTACTGAGCTTTAGAGCAAGTACACCTTCTGAGAACTAAAGAATAGAATACAATGAATATCAAGCCCATAATTTTCATTCCTGATCATAAACCACATACATCACACTGACACATTGTGAGTTATAATAGAACAACACATGGAGTAGGAGTTCACGCTAGAATGTCTACTGATTGATATGTATATGAAAAATTTTCTTAAAAACAGTAGATATGGTTGGCCTTTGACAGAAAAAGCATTCCTATTACAAAAGCTACATACAATGGGGGTGATATTGAGATGACATTAAAATTCAAAATTCTGTTTCTCTGGAGACCATACTCTCTCTACTGTTAATCGTGTCCTCCCAAGTAAGTCAGTTAATTTAGTTAATAGTTGGTTTTATAATTACTTATGTGCTTACCTACTGAGATCATGCAATAATCCGGAATGGAGCCGGGTCCCAACTAATAAAACTTTTCAGTGGATTATGGACTTACCAATCCTAAAACCGCAATGATAGGGGCTAGCCATTTGAACCGGCTTTTTTTGGACATACCATAGCTCCGCTTTAAAATATCGTATGGCTATTTAACGATTCTGATTGCTATTCCTTGCAAATCAAGTAACCGTTTAATTTACTGTCTTGAAAAGCGCTTTCTGTGCTTGAAACCAGTTGCTGGCCTATGATGTTCTTGTAAAGCAGACGAATTTAAGTTCAAATTAAGAACTGACCCCATGGCTTAGAACCTAAAGTGAAAATAACACCAGTTAAACGGAAATTAAATCCATAAAGGAAACGATTTGACAACTATAGCCTTTCTTCACTTAGAAAAATCTAATAATGCTGGGAAATTGTGTATACAATTTGTCGGATTTTCTGCTAAAATGATAAAATGTTGTAAGTGATTCTTGAAAAGAAAAATACTTTAGAATCCTCCTTTCTATAACGGATAGAAACCCGTCAATTATAATTAGAGGGTCAAGGACAAAAACTCGCATGCGACAAATTAAACTTTTCCTTAGAATTATCTGAGGAATATATTTTGAAAACCTTGGATTTTAAATCAAAAGCAAAACTAACATTTCATGTTGTTACCTCCTTCCTGTGCATGTTTATATGGTTATGGTTGTTCTTCTTTTTTAATGTTAAAATCTCGTGTTAAGTTGAATTCAGCATAAAATATGTTACTGCTTAAAAATCGTAACTGGCTAACTACCCACCAAATATTTTTGCCATACCAAAATAAGTTGAAGATTAATTTACAAAAAACACGTATAAATAATATTTGAAGGACTTCAAAAACACGAATATGCAATTACTCACGAAGTTCAAAAATAAAGAACAATAGTAATTTCGTTGCTAAAAAACTTTAATTACACATTTAATCTGCACTTTGGTTAAAAATTAGATTCAAAAACAAACAGTTACTTTTAAAAATCTAAATTACCTCAAAAAATCCCACAACATGGAATTTTTCTAGAAAAGAAATACCAGCACAGAAATCTTGATAATGAGTCGTGTCGCCGTAGTTTTTGGGCACAGTACGTCACAAGTAAAAAAAACCAACACCTTTGAGGGTTGAACAGTGAGATTTATTAGCCTTGCACATCGGAGCAGGCAATTCCCAGTTCAAATGCATATTATACAAATACATTTTTATAAACAAGAAATACCTTTAAAAAAAAAAAGAAAGCAATAAGCAACTTACAACGAATGTGGTGTTTCATGTTACCCACTAAGGCGTGCGATGGTGTGACTGGTAGTAGATGGCACCAGTTTTAGTTCTATTACTTAGCACTGCACAATTTATGTTGGAATTCCGTGACACAGGTGCCAATTTATGACATGCACACTAAAGGACATGTTTCTCAAAAATCGCGCACCTATTTACAAAAAATTAACTTCAACTTATTCTGGTTACACTACAAGTGTTGTTATAAGCCTATCTTTACTTACCTCTGCTGTCTACTGTAAATACTTTACATCAAGCAAAAAAAAAAACACAACCTGCATCTACACCTACACACGTTTTAGCGCTTCCAAAGAGAACTCGGAAAAAAATGATTTCTCATGCTAATTAACTCTTAAAAAAAAAATATTCCTAAGCTGTAACGCTATAGTATTTAAAAATCCATGAAGCCCCAGCCTTTATAATGATTTCAACTTTGTACACCGCCTCGACGGACATATGTACGACAATTTAGTCAAGCACATCGAGTAGAAACGAAACAGCAGCAATAAGACTAGCAAAAAGGATGAAAGGATGTACATAGATGGTTGCAACTTTTTTTTTACGTAAATGGAAACGGGTTGAGTTTGTTGTGTTTCCTTGTGAGTTGGGTCAATATTTTTCTAGCACTTTAGGCCGTTCACTGTTGCTTCAGCTTTTGTTGCTTATTTTAGGATTTGTGTGTGCACCCGTTTACGTTTACGTATTTGGATTCATTTTGTATTTAATTGCACATAATTAGGAAACTAAAATGATCTTTCTTAAATATTCTCACCTTTTGGTACATTTGGACAAAGGCCATTTTGGGGTGCTGAATCATCGCCGCATAAACAACGTAGCTTATAATCATTGAGGTCCTTAACGCAACTTGATCGATCGATCGAAACACAATCCTCATTGCCTGTGCATTCTCTTCCTTTTACTGAAAACAGAAAATAAAAAAAAAGCTTTATAGATGAAGTAATTACACACTAATTGTACAAATATTAGAAAAATAATTAATTAATTTAAAGAGAAAATTACTACTAAAAGTATTATTTATAATTAAACAAATGAATGGAAGGTACAGTAAGAGTTAGTATAATATTTTATAGTACCGATGCTATTAATATTATAGCAATATACAATAATATTATTGCGATATAACAATAACAAACAAAACTAGCTGAAATGGGGCGCAACCGATAAGTCAGGCCAAGAACTTCCTAATAAAGAGAACTTGTAGTATTCTGGTTTTTGATATTTCATATCCTATTAGATGGGCCTCCGTCCAATTATCAAGGCTTCGCCCATCAATAACGTTGTCTAATAATGAACGGGGGCAGAGCAAAATACTGGTCTTATCGTAAACATCTTCAGATGACGCTACCGAAGGTTGCTACGATTCGATCAGTCACAAGTTGCCGATCATAGGTCTTTTTGGCGGCTGGACCACCCGTAGTCCCTACCAGGACTTAAATTACGGTACCATGGGAGTAGGAGCCCCCCAGATTTCGGTCCGGGCCTGACTTGAAGAGGTAGGCCCCCTTGTGGGAGCATCATGGTGGCTGTGGTTTAAACCCAAAATCGCGGGAAAGGTCTTCCTTTGGTTGACCCAATGTAGAGTTGCAATAATTACTGGGTGCTGCAACCATTAGAGCAGTAAGAGGTTTTAGGCCGGCCTCGACTCATACCAAGGGTGGAACTTGTGCCGGCAACACAGTTCCGATTTGGTATCAATGGAATGACGGAGAGCGATGGCAAGGCGTATCCTTGCCCACATGGATGTATGGGCATCCCATAAACATGTAGACTTACATGACAGGTGGTTTACGTTAAAAATCAAACACTATATCCTATTAGAATTTAGGAAACCTATTACTCATAAAAGTTCGACCGGTCAAAAGTAGGACTCCTGTATTAAGGAAATTGTGGTTAGTACTACATTGATCGTTTTACAATTTTTGCTATTCCATCAAAATTTTCGTCAAGTGTGTGCTATATTAATAGATTTCGAGTAGTATAGCAACAATTTTGAAAGAGTATCACATTTTCAAGAAAAAATTAATTTCATTTGGGGTATGTTGTTTTTAATAACTTAAAAAGTCCTCGGCGGATTTTGGCAAAAATCTAATGGCCGCGATTCGGCATGAATACGCATCAGCATTCAAATCGATAGCACTATTCGTTCGCGAGTATTGTAGGCCAAGAAAAATGGTACTCACACTCACACACACATCCATCCATTTTGTTAAAAACTCTCTAAAAACACTATGGACGCCTTAAAACGTGAAGAAATCACAAAATTACCATTTTCGAATGCAAGAACTTCCCTATCAGCATTCATACTTCTTTAAAGATTCTTAAAACTAGATATAAGATAGAATAATGCTGAGGGGGAGTAAGAGAGAAAGAGAAGGAAAGAAGTAGGGACAAGTGTGTTATTAGTGCTCAGAGAAATATTTGAGAATTGCAAGTTTGAGTATGGCGGTTATTTTTATTTATAATATTAATAAGAAAAGAGTTCCATAGTCTTATTGCATACGACCGTAGCGAGAGAACTCCTAATTTTTCACATAAATACGGAGGAGATCTATTTATGATAATCTGGTGTGAAAAAATACATTTTCTGGTATTCATATACTGACTTCAAATACATCTACGAAATGCATTACAGCGTTCTTCTATCGTACCTTCGTAATCCATACACATAATGAACTGCATTATTCAAAGCTAATTTTGAGAAAGTGAGTCAGAGTTGGGGTAGACAACTTCAACATATGTTATTATAGGCATGATAAAGGTTTGAAAAAGCTTTCGCCGGGTATCAAAAGGTGTGAAATCAGCGGTTAGCCATAGTTTGCGTAAGGATCCATAGACACTACCTGTCACAAAGTTGATATGGTTTAAACACGAAACGCTCCGGTTTATAGCAAAACCAAACTCCATGTCTCTCTATTGTCATATTTTAACAGTTTGACCTAATAAGCAACTACGCGAACCATGCAGAAATTTGAGGATAACGATACCGAGAAGCGTCCGCATCCATGTAAATAGCATGTTCTTGAAGTCGTAAGTCGCCATGTTCATCAAAATTCAAATGTGTGTATTCGGCAAAGTTCACACCAGTTAGGGTTGTCGCATGCAAGTTGGCAAAGTATTTAAACGACTGATTTGGAAGTTCATCAAATATACTCAACATCTTAAGCAATACATAACTTGTGTTAAGAGTATATTATATGAGAGAAACCAACCACGTATACGCAAAAAAAATATATTTAATAACGACTTGAAACTGAAACTATGAACTGAAAGAATTTACGTACACTATACGAAGAATACAAACACAAAACTGCTGCCATAAATAATACACATGCTATGACGCAGACACTTCAATGAATGCGCATCTTAATACCATACCATAGGCAGATTAAATTTGAGTCACATCATCTATGACAATAGAAGCTGATTAGCTTACCCTAGAGTTTTCCCACCTTTTAACATGAAGACTTCATGCCTACGTAGACATGCCTACAATTTTTATTTCCGCCACTGCCATAATAAGGAACTTTATACTTGTCATACATAGTACAACAATGCGATGTTAAAATTGACCACACAATTGTCATGTCCAACAAACTTTTAATTTGTAGCAGCATTTTAGAGCTATCGTTTCACACTTCGGAACGATATTTTTTTCTAAGTAGACGTCCGGAAGTTAGGCTTCGGAGTTCGAAAAACCAGAAGTGCAGATACCCAATCTTTGTAATACTAATCGCTAACCATTATTATCTAATGCTTTCATCTTATTATTATAATTTATGTAATGGTCTGTCTGTAGAAGACAAGTCAACTAGCCGATGTAATGCTTCAGCATGTTCGACTTGTAAAATTAACAGAAATTTAATGCACGGAGGTACAGGGTTGTACAGGGTTGGATTTTAAGACCCTGTGGGCGGTAGGATTGGTGTCCATTCGTTCTACAAGCGATTGGTGCTAAGTTTTTTTACTAGATCGATGTATCAATGCTCGTATCTGCGTTTAGTCTTCTCCTCCAAAGCCCGGCAACGCAAACGGGACGGAATAGCTCACGAAGAATCTTTCTCTCAAAACGACTGAGGATATCTTCATCCGCTTTCGATAGAGTCCATTCCTCAGAACCATAAAGTAGAACTGGGATGATCAAGGTCTTTTAGAGGCTCTACTTTAGTTGTTCGGGGTAGGGCCTTACAACTCAATTGCCTTCTTAGCCCAAAGAAACAGCGTTTGACAAGAGTGGTTCTACTGAGCTGTTATTGGCAGAATTGATAGCAGAGCCGAGGTATACAAAGTCCCTTACTACCTCGAAATTATAATTGTCGACTGTGAATTTGCTGTCCAATTCGCCGATGTTGTGGGTATCTTCTAATTGAAAGCATATACTTGGTTTTGCTCTCATTAACTGCTAAATCCATTTTGTCGGCTCCCATTTTGAAGCACCGGTGACAGCTCGCTGAGATTTGCCAATTATGTGAATATTAGTTGCACTCACTTTTAAAAGTGCCTCCGGAGTTCGTTCCGCACAATTCTCTCAGCGCGTCACCTTGTCAAAAATGTTGTTTGAAATCAAAGGAGCGGAGCAGCGAGCGTTCTCCATCGTTATTCTGCACGGATGGATGAATTTGGGTCTATATAGCTCGTCTCTATAAATGCTGCTAAACGCAGCCTTAAAATTGATGAAAACATATCGGGTATCGATTTGGAGTTCTTCAATTTATTCCGGGATACACCGCAGTGTGAAAATCGGAGCGATCGTGCACTTTTCTGGCCTAAAACAATACTGATAGTGGTCAATCACACAATATGGCAGATAAAATCTTATACACAATGTTAAGTTGGCACAGTTAAGGGGTCCCAGGCATGCACTCTTCTGACCAGAAGGAAGTTGGTTGCCTTTCGGATTCGTTGGTGGAAATAAGAAGCCGTCAGAATTGTTTATTTTCAATATCATGAGCCATCGCCGACATCGCGGCATATTTAACAATATTAGCTTAACTTCACATGAAATCCTTACCCAATTAAATTATTCTACAAAGAAGTATTATGCAAATGCAGAGGACACAAGGCAAATACCTCACTGTTTCCTTAGCCCCGCGATCCAGTGACCAGCAACCTTGGAATTTAAGTTTGTGGGACTTGAATTTTTCTTACCCAGAGATAAGTCAGAATAGTTTTATGAAAATGGGTAATAAACAGCCGATCACTTTTCATTAAATGCGAATACGAAATGTTTATCAATACTTTCAAATACATAACTATCATATGTATTACTATGTCCGCTTCAGATTTTTTTGAGATTTAGGGTCCCCTCTGGAAATTTATGAATTGTTGGCCCTCCAAAAAATACAAGCTAATGACTACAGTAAAAATATATTTTTTTAGTGAATATACTCAATTTAATGACATAAGGAAATCAGCTACATTGAAACTAATTTGTTAGCATTAGGGACACACCATTTGTATCGTAAAATTAATTACCTCCAATAAAAAATCGCACTATGCAACTTACGTCCACTCAAGCTGCCGGTTTAAATATGGTATTTGCATACATGTATATCACATATGACCCGCTCAAACTCCTCCGTTGGGAACAGAATCTTGATTTAGCTTAGTCACGCGCTTTCACTAATTTTCAATTAGTCTACAAAGGAATTCGCCTTGAAGGACACACATAAGCTATTCTCTCTTCGGTCATCATTTAGAGAGTCAATAAATTTACTTTATGTCCTTAAAGAATAACCTTCCTTAGTTAAGTTCGTTTTGTGGCCATTGGCCGAATAAATGCAGGAAGACGTCAGTTAAAATTGCGATATGTTCCCCCTTTTACAGACTAACCTGTTATTGGGGTTAAAGTGTTTTTTTTTATTTACCTTTTTGAACCATAGCACGAAATTTGCATACGAACATCTTTAAGAACTCCAACCCAGGGTATTTTGTGGAGCCACCCATATATTACATATATGTTTGTAGCTTTTTAAATACACCACGAGGGCAAACATATTTTTCATTGTTACTGCACACATCCAACATGTTGATTGGGTAGAGAAGTATTAGCATACCGTCCATTCTTAGTGGTAAGGTAGGTTAATTGTGCGTGGTCCTAATGGGTATATGCCAAATGGTTATCCATTGAAGTTCTTACACTCACCGATGGTTATAATTAAGTTTTTTTTTTGTGAATTTGTGTTTTTATTTGTATGTAATTTAGGAAAGAAAAATAAATTGCTTACCACATATGTATGAGTACGTCAAAAGGCTTTTAGTTGACTTGATAAGGCGAAAGTTTTAGTTGTCACAGTTGTAAATAAAGGTCTGCATGGAAATGACTTGAAAGAGGTTCATGCTAAACAGGTATATATGTTATTTTATTTGTGGAAATCTAAGTAATTGCATTTCATTCCTTTTTAGTCAGTTCTCGCATGACAAACGTTTCCGCATTTTCTGTTTTTAGAAATTTAATTAAAAAGTTTTTTTTTTCAGCACAGCTTTTAATTGTTGTAAATTATTTTCACACGTTTCGAAAGTAGCAAACAAGGAATTCTGTCAACAAAATTTTTTACAGTGATATAGTAGAATTTTTGTTTTTTTTTTAGTTTTGCTATAAGGAAAATAGATTGGGTTTGAGATTGGGAGAATTTCACAAAATTCTTTGTATAAAAATTTCGTTTGTATATCAGGCGCCATCGTTTTTATAGCAATTTTGCAGCTGTCCGACTCGGGCGACATAACCCGGACAATCACAAAAGCGATTCTACGAGTTGTTCATCACTCTAACAATATCTGATGCAAAAGATGCTGTCGCCAATGACCAGTACTTTAAGCTCTTCTCAAACGAATTTTTCACCGGTAAGATACCAATCAGATCTTTCAAAGGTGACAGGAAATATTCGCCTTGTCTTTCTACCATATACGTATAGATAGATACGTATCTCTTAACTGATAAATGAAACTATTCGTCTTGCTACTTAATTTCAAACAAATAAAATACCTCATACATATTGATGAATATTTTGATGTTATCTACTCAACTAAAGCCATTCCAATTAGACTCAACTATTAATTTTACGTCTAATCTACAAGTATATACACATGTACTTGCATTTGTATTATCTATCAATTAGTTGATTCTATATTCAGAGAAATGTCTTGTCTAATGACCTGAAGTAGATATTTAATGTAAGTAATTATATTTGATCATTTATCAATACCAGTTCTGTACAAATCACAAAACTCAAACTATTGTATATACTGGTCTCTTGAGAAGTAGACATAAAACAATAAGCAGCTGAAACTGTCATTGTCACTTGGTTAGAGCCCAGACAATCTAATTGCAGTTTAAGCATACACCGATCATTATAAACAAATATAAGAAAGTCTTTTGAGCTTGATTTATTACATGGCTCGCAATAAGGAGAACTGTGTTCTTCCAGACAAAGGAACAGTTGTTGTGTTAGTTGGTGTTATGTAATCAGCAAAAGTTCAAGATGACTTCAAACCATGAATAAACTGAGCTAAATGGAAAATTTAATTGGTGTGTATCACGTATTTGAGGTTATCAGTAAGTACTCTTTTGAAAGTCCAAAATCTGGAAAGTTTCATCAACCTGGCAGTTATACGAGAACCTAATGATGTACTAATGAAAAAGGAAAAAATTATATGTGCATTTTGCATGTACCGGAGAGAATAGGTTTATAGTCCAAAAAGATTACCTGGGATTTTGTACACTTCTGAGTATACTGAAGGGCTGGGTATTACGCAGTTGATGGCGTTGCGGGAATAGTAATTAAATTCGCTATCTATCTATAGATAAAAAATAGGGATAATGCTTCGAACAGCTACGGGCAGGTGGCTAAGTTTCGATAGAGACGTCGAACACTAGGTCTCTAGTTAAGATAGACTAAAGTAATTTAAGTAGGTTAGATTTCAGACTAAGAGTATTTAGTCTCTTCTATAAAAATACGAAATTGTCCATGTACCAAGCTTTATTTTAACACAATTTCGTTAGTTTCAAATAAATGTATTGTAATTAAAGTGGTTCCCCTGTGTGATGGGTTGAAAAAATAATTTTTGTATAAATTGAATCCTTAACTTGTATAGAATATTCTACAGGTAAAGTGATTTTTCTAAATTTAAAGTCGCTATAAAGATACACCAGTTAGAGGAAGCAGATGTTCGGAGCGCTGTGTTGAGTAATGAGTAGTAGGAGGCCGGGCCTGAGACCCTTCTATACAAATGTGCACTTATACAAGTATAGACATGTTTAGACAAGTTTATACAAAGGACATTTTTATGGCCACTTTTTTTTGTCAAACTTCGCATTGCAGATTTATTGTAAATTAAGCTTTTCATAGTTTTAACCGTACTTGAAACTTTCAACGCGTTTCTCTCAAAACTGTGTTTTTCCAATTTTCCTCCATCATATCTCAAAAACGGTTTGACCGATTCATTTATTTATTTATAGAGTAGGCCCAGCGCATATAGATGCACAGAGTGACCTAGGCTCATCCTAAAATTCTGGATATTTATATTTTTTTCGCAAAGAAAACCTAAAAAAAAATCATAAAATTTGAAACTTTTTTTTCAGGATCTGCGAAAACCCAAATTTTCAATATTTTCAAATGATTCTAGTTCACTCGATGCATATAGGCTTATCGATTAAAACACTGTTTTTTTTTTTCTTTTTGATAAGCCAATCAGCCGAAATCGTGGAAGAAGTGAGTGTCCCTTTTTTCAAGGAGGGTGCCTTCAGAGCGGTACAACTTACGTTCTAGTGAAGATTTTTACTTGAAATTTGTTTTACTTACTCTTGAAACAGTTGTAAATAAATGATAAAAACTCAAAGTCCTGTCTTTATATTAGACGCCAAAAAGGCTGTCAGGGGAAACCCGCCTTCAATAATTACTTCGTTAAGTTACTTCGAAGGACATTGTTTAATAGTAAATAAGCTTAAGTTGGTAAAGGCTGTTTCTAAGCGTCTTTTTATTTTGGGGAATTTGACGTTGGACGTATTGAACAACTTCGTTTTTATGTACTGCTCCGAAAAACATGCGAACGAGAAAACAAGCTTTCACACAATTAGTGCCGATTTTACTCACAAACTGTTCATATGCAGTCGATTAAAGAAACCTATTTTGAAACAGAAAATTGGAAATGTTTTTTTTAGAAAAGCATATGCTAATCGCTATTCAGGGTAGTTTGTGTTTAACAGCATATTTGGTTTTAGTTTTTTTTACAAAATCTGTAAAATTATTTGAATTTTGTTTTTAGAGTATATGAATGATAAATTATATATGTTTCTAACTTCTTAATATATGATATAATTCGAATTCGGAGGCGGTAGAGTACAAAAGTGACACGTGATCATAGTTATGCGTACACATTCATAAGTCCCTTTTCGTCCGAAATTTCAATAAAAAGTTCGCTTGGAAAAGCATCATTGGTGAAACAGTCAAAATTGAAATCACATAGAGAGAATAGATGATCTACTCCTTAAGCGCACTTGCTCGAATTCTTTAGTACTTTTCTGGAACAAACAGTGTAAAGTCTTCAAAACCGAGTCAGAATATCTTCTCCCAATCTGTTAGATGTTACGAGTACATTGATGTTATTAGGTATATCATCGGTATCAACGTATTGGTATTAAAATATTTTAAGTGAAAAACTATAATTCTGAGCTAGTAATTAATTTCTTTATCCTAAGATTAACATGTAGACAGTTAGACCTGAATCTTCTGCACATTGTTGATCCTGCTAGCCGTTTTTAATGGTATCTATACTCGGAGGTAGATGTAACTGCGTATTCTAATCACGAGCAAAAATTATAGAAATACTCAAACCGACTTCACATAAATTTAAAATTCATATTTTATATGAGTATTTTTTTCTCCTTATGTTAGTTAACAGAATATTTAATTAACCAATTAATCAAATTGACTGTTGTCGTACTTAAACCAAGATTTAGTTAAACAAATTGTAAATGAATTTCAATTTTGAGATTTTGTAACACAATAACATTTTACAAAATTAAATTATTGAATTTTTCTTTTTAATTTTTTTTTTTTCATTTGCCGTACTAGTAGTACTCTTTTAATTTAATTTTGCAAGTCCGGCAATGCCATATATTAAATGTATTGAATTAGAAAGATTTCATTTGTAACTTGATTTCATTTATCATTTATTTTTAGAACTTGAATATCAGCTATAAGAAAAAGCTTTAATTAAAAAGTATATAAAGGCTTGTGAGATTGTGATTAGTGTGCAGCAATAAATAATTTCCACCTTTTGTTACAAAAGAATCAGCGTACTTTTTATTTATTCCGTGCGGCATTAAGATAGAAGTTGAGGAGTTTATTGCAACAGTAATATGCTATGAAGAGATAGAGTACATTACCGACAAAGACGCAATTATTACCTGTGGAAGGTGGCGCACTCAGTTTGTGGAAAGGAAAGCGTTTTGTCTTTGTTTAGAAGCGCTTACGCTCCATCTAAACCGGCATATAGAATCTATCAGAAAATTTTTGAATGCAAGCAGAAGGGCAAATAAAGTAAGAATTTTATAAAGTATTCGTGATGCTGTCCCACACGAAAATATTTTAACCTTTCAGGATCTTATTGATAAAGCCAGAGTAGTAGAACACCATATGGTAGAGAAACTCGAGCAGAAAATTAATAACGCACCCACAGAAATCGAACGTCGCTGTAATTTCTGCAATCATCTATTCTACACAATAACAGAGTGTAGGAAAAAGAAATCCAGCCAAACTCACCGGGTATCTACTGATACAAATTTAAAGCTCGTGGGTACTTGAGATCAAATTGCCCCACATGCAAAAATTTACCAAAAAGCCCACAATCTTATAAAAAATTCATTAGAGAATGACTTGCCAACCATATCAATTATTTCGCATGGAGAAAGGGGTATTGCATAGCTGGTCACTACATTTTCGAGCACCTCCTCCGAAACAATATATCCTTCTATGAAATGAGCACAATGGACCCTAATATCAGCAATATTAGCTAGACTAGAACCAAGAAACGTCCAAGAGGTCCTTTCTTTCCTGCAAGCATGCTCTTGGTATAGACGATTTGTGGTAAACTTTGCAGATATATCCAAACCTCTAAGTAACCTGACCAAAAAACAAATACTACAGGGAAATGGGTGAAGAAGAGCTTAATTCATTCAATAAACTAAAGACTGCACTAATAACTCCTCCCGTTTTTCAACAAGCATATGAAGACAAACATCTGTCATAAAGACAAGATGCAAGAGGCAATGCGGTAGGAGCAGCATTGGTCCAGAGGAGAAAGCGGAGGAACATCCTATTGAATACGCATCGAGGTTATTGTCAAACGCAGAACAGAACTATTTCACTAGAAGCACTAGCCATAGTCTGGGCAGTTAACAAATTCGGTGGATACATAAGAGGAACCTAAATTACACTTCTCACCAACCACCAACGATTGAAATGGTTAATGACCCTAAAATCCCCTACTCGATGGGCTCTACAAGTACAAAATAAAAAAGCGAGAACAAAATAGGACTGTGAGCTTGATCATCGCCTGGCTATTTTATCAGATGTTCAGCAATGTTCGGGTTATAGACTCCACAGAAAACAGAAAACAGAAAACAGGAAACAGAAAACAAAAAACAAACAACAGAAAATTGTGTTGTAAAACGACGAAAGTAAAATGTAATGATCTTGTCTTACGGGTATGATTAAATTTTTTAGAAGGTAAAACCAAACTTTTAATTTATATATTGTAGTTAAAAATACCGAATAGAAATAAAAGATACCTGTAAATCTAATATAAGAACTTTACGACTTTAGATTTAGATTTGTATTTAAATCAGTTAAATACTTTTGGGGCTATAGCGTGGTAAAGCTCTTGAACCAACTTAAAGTACACGAAAAAGGATGGATGTATAGCTGTAAAGTTTCTTTAACATCCGTTCGGTAGTTTTCGTGTGATGCGCGCTGAGACACAAGTGTCGTTTTATTATATTTATAAATATATTTGTATACATATCTTGACTTTAGACACATTTTAGACATATCTCTCCAAGCTTTCCAGAGCTGGGCAGTATCCGTTGAGTACGAGTATTGAGTTCCATAACGACGCTCAATAGTTTAATGAATCCTACATCAATCAATGCAAAACTTTTAATGTTTGTACATATGTACATATGTACATATGTACACATATACCATACAAGTATTCGGAAAAAAAACAAGTAAAATAAGGAAACAACTAAATTAGTAATTAATTACAAAATCAGGTGCGATATTTTCAGTTAAACTTAAAATCTGGTCATTTACGAGGGGCGTTCAATATATTCTCGGTATCGATATGAAGGAAAATACGAATTCAATTTAAATTGTTTTTATTTTTTAATATAATCCCCCCTAACATCAATGCATTTGTTACATCTTGAGATAAGCTTTATTAAACCCTCAAAAAAATAGATTTCCTCTTTCTCTGCAAAATACCCATTTATTGCCGACTTGAGTTCTTTATCATCCGAAAATCTTTTTCCACGAAGACATTTTTTCAAATCCGGAAACAGGAAATAATCACTAGGAGCAAGGTCTGGACTATGGGGTGGGTGTTGGATTTCTTCGAAACCACAATCTCGCGCAGCAGCCTTGGAAACTCGCGCCGTGTGAACAGGAGCGTTGTCGTGAAGAAGCAACACACCCGCTGCGAGTTTACCCCGTCTTTTCTTTTTAATTTCCTCCCGCAAATTATGCAAAGTGGAAGCGTAGGATGTGGCGTTGATGGTTTCACCTTTTTTTTTGTACTCAATGAGCAAGATTCCCTTTGAGTCCCAAAAAACTGTGGCCATGAGCTTCCCGGCAGACTGAGTGACTTTGAACTTCTTCGGGGGGTCTGTTCCTTTTTTATGCCACTGCATGGACTCTTGTTTGCTTTCAGGGTCATAGTGGTGGACCCAGTTTCGTCCCCAGTAACAATTCGATCCATAACACCGTCCGCGTTCTCACTACACATCTCCAAAAGCTCTCTACAGCATGCGATTCTCACTTTTTTCTGAGGCGCTGTGAGCATTCGTGGCACCCACTTTGCACTGACCTTTGAAAGGTTAAGATGGTCATAAAGAATGGTGTGAATGGTACGAGTACCAATTGAAAGCTTGGTGATCTCTGCCATCATTTTCACCTTTATTCGGACATCCTCAAGAACAAGTTTTTCGACTTCTTTGATGCTTTCTCCCGTACAAGCAGTAGCCGGGGCGCCGGAGCGGGGGTCGTCTTCAATGCTCTCTCTGCCTCTCTTGAACTCACTTGACCACTTTTGCACAGTTGATAATGAAGGTACGGAACCCTGGTAAGCAGCCACCATCTCTTCATGAATAGTTTTTTGACTTTTTCCTTGCTTAGTGAGAAATTTAATTACAGCGCGATGCTCAATTTTCACCATCATCGTCTCAGTTGCCATTATGATTCTGTTTAACTAGAGATAAAACGCGAATTAATAATCACATTTATATGAAATTTTACATGAATACACTAAAATAATAGTATTACTTGATAAATAAGTCAATTTATATATACAACCACAGCTTCACCCCGATACCGAGAATATGTTGAACGCCCCTCGTATAAAGTAGCTATAGACTATAGGCAGCCTCCTATGGTTCTTTCCTTTTATGGATTAAATATTTTCTTCAGTTGTATTTCTTATACACAAAAGTATAAAATAATAGCAAAAGACTGTCATAAATGTAAAAGTACTCTCGACAACTTACGCGCCATTAGCGCTCATATCTTATAAATTTGAGCACATTTTTATCCTGGCATTCTAATACGATATTGTGTACTTGTTTTTGGCACTCGACCATCCAATTGAAGACTACCATTTTACTAATTAGATATATATACAGTTGAACATAAAGGGCAATCAAAAGAACTCATTGTGTGGAAAACGGCTTACTTGAGGAAGTTTGACATACCAGACGATTTAACGGATTGTCTTTTCAGTAGACCATACACTTGTATGTACACATATTAAAAATAATGACCAAATAATTTGGGTCATATTTTTGGATAGCTAATTAATTAACAGGTCACAATGGTTATATGTAGAACTTAATTTAACAAAAATGAATCATCCTATTCAAGTTGTAATTAAGAAACCTTATTCGCCTTTCTAAATTTAAATTGGAAACTCTACAATCCGAAACCCACTCGTACAATACAAAATATTGCACTTCCTAATCATTCTTGTTAACACAAAATTTATTCATACACGACTTTTAATGTATTATATATATCAGTTTTACAGTAAGTCTTCGCATTATATCATTAATATGATCATGACTATAAGCAGACTGTCTTAGAACCACTTTAAAACAGAATGATTAGAAATCAAGATGTTATGCTTAAGGTTCACTTGACGTTTAGTTTCGTGCATTTACTATAGCTGATGCGTCCATAACTCAATTTCTCAAATTTTATTTTTCCACGGGTAAGAACAATTTGCGAGATATTCCTTATTCAATATCTCGCAAATTGTTCTTACCCATAATAAGAGTTCCCCCGATCAGACGAGACCAATATTTTAAATAAACCAAAATAAATTAGTGGCAGAACAATTCAATGGGACTGAAGTCGCTTGTTGTTTTCTTCTGTCATTTTGTGCACAGAAAGAGAGACCTACGATTGTTTACCAACTCCAGAGTGTGAAAAAATTTCATAGAATGAAGGTTTATCTTTCAAACGCTTGTCATTGCTTATCGATGGTGATGTCAAAAACTTACGCTTTTCTGATTCGAATCCAGATTCTTTGACATAGCCTCGTTAGTCGAATTTTACCACTACACTATACCACTTCCATCTAATATTGTGGATGTGTAACTTAGAATCTAAATATTCCGATCGGACACACAAAAAACAACCGTAGCGAAATTACGAATGCAGATATTTATATCAAATGGCGCACCACTTTTAATATTTCAAGCGATCTATGGACTGCTAAAGAGATATTATTAGGAAGGTCGCTTGCTCAATCACTGCAGCATAACTCGTTATTCAATAAAGGATCCCAACCAACTCTCTTCTAGGATTTGTTAAAAGAAACTCCACATATTTTAGAGATCCTTATACCCTTAAAACTCTGTATGGTAGTATTGTTCGTCCTATAGTGGAGTATGCATGTATTGTCTGGTGTCCTAGCTCCCTTACATACATAAAAAGAATCGAAATTATTCAAAACAAATTTTTAAAATTCGCCTTACGCCACCTATTTTGATATAATAATATTCAATCTCAGCCTTCTTATCGTTCTAAATGTCTGCTACTTGGTATGCAAACTCTCGAAATTAGAAGAAAAATGTACAACGTAATGTTTATTCGTGATATTTTATGTGCTACTATTGATAGTGAGAATTTGCTTAAATGTTTGAATCTTTATGTTTCGTCTAGAGTTTTGAGGCCAATACCATTGTTGTTTGAGAGTCGTCATATTACGCTTTATGGCCAACGTGATCCTATTTCTTTGTCAAGTAAAATATTCAATTTATTACTCAAAATTAGATATATCTTTGCCCAGAAATGTTTTTAAAAACACACAATTCTTTGTTTTTTGCCAATGAAATTTTTATTATATTATTTTTATTTTATATTTTTATTACATTTTATTTTTATATTTATATTATTTTAATGAATTCGAAATCTGTAGATTGTGAAAATCGTAGATTGAACAAATAAATAAATAAATAAATAAAAAACTAAGACCCAAATTAAAAAAATACATTAAAGCCATTAAAGCGTACGAAACCTGGTACGTACAAAGAAGTCAAGGCACAAATCGTTTAAACATAGATTACAAGATTATCTGTCGTAATTTGAAAACCACTGGTTCAAAACTACTTGTCTTAAACATAGTAGACCTCATCAATATGGTTTTAGATCAGGAAAATCCATTATGCACACATTTGGATTGCCTCTTGAAGTAATTAAAACAAAATTCTACAAAAAAAAATAAAAAATTATTATTTCGATCCTGCCTCGAAACATAAATAAAAGAAAGTGCAATTGGTTTTTTGATATAGAAATGTTAAAGATCAAGAATTTCATTGTGAACCTGATCCATTAAAAAAAACACTTGCCTTTGGCTCTAATTTAAAAAAAAAAAAAAAATTAAAATCAAGATTAAAAGTTTTGCTAAAATTAAGCATTCGTCTTTATTTACAGTGAGCTTTGAATAAAGACCCTCTAACGTTTTTTTTCATTTCAGCAAATCTTTCAACACATCGATCCATGACAAGCTTAGAGAAAGTCTTAAAGTTTGTTCCGGAAAGTACTATGAAAGTAATGATTTGAGAAGTATTAAACAAATAAAAACGGATTTCGTACTACGTGCCATACATCTCAAATTAGTATACAATAAATCTTATTCGTCCTTTTTACGAATTAACTTCCGCGGGCTCTCAAAAAAGTACGGAACTTGAAACTATAAGGCTTAAACTATGTACGCGTATGTATTAGATTATGTATTAGATTGATGATATTAAGATGGTATACGATTCCAGAAACCTATACAAGTATAATATTTTTAATACATATTCACAGAAAACTAGAAATTTTAAATGTTTATATGTAGAAAGACAGAAATTGTAAATTTTTGAGCATTTTTTATAAAACACTGCTAACTCTTTAGAAGTTAATTCTAAGTTTTAGGTTTGAGGATAATATAATTAAATTGTGTTAATTTAAAGAGATAAAAATAACTTAACAAAAATGTAATTAAACTACTAGGGGAAAATATAAGGATAACCGTACTACAGCTTGGAGATTTTTCAAACCTCATAAGTGAAAACTTCGTTAACTAACTTGCTGTGTAAGACTAGAACTAACTAGCAACGAATAAAGCTGGTCCAGATGGCATGTTTAATAAGACACAGACTCATTTTGGGAAGTAGCGCCAACTAGGTATGAAAATCGCTGTGAGAAAAAGTTTGTGAGCTCTGATTTTAATTCAGTTATTGTCTTATTCGGTTTTCTGTCAAACTTCAAAATATTATTACAGGATGTCTCTTACAAAGTAACTTGTATTTACAAGCTGTGTGTGTCTCGTGTGTCTTAATATGTTCAGAACTTCTACTAAAACATTAGGAGCTCAAACGTTATAGGTAAGTAAATAAAATCCACTCATACCATACTGCTTAATAATAATAATAATAATTTATAAATATAGTTTTCGTGGACATAAACCGAATTATTATTTTAGCGATAAAATAAATTTTGGTTTTTGCAGTACGAACTGCAAGACTAAAGGTAAACCCCTACATATGGAGAAAATACTCCAACTGCATTTTGCCAAGTTTACTAAAATCAAATAGCTAATTATATCGTAGATAATTGGAATGTCTGTTAATCTAACTTAAATTTATTTAAATCATAGTTGTTTTGTTTATTGTTGTTTAAAAATTCTCAAAATCTCAATAAAGGACATTTTTTAAAATGGATATTTTTGAAAGTTAAAGTAATTCTTACCAATCGGCTCGGGGGTAGCTGGCGGTACATTTGAATTTGTCTTCCCGAATGTTGTTAAAGCCGTCGAACTAACACCAAACAGAACTATAAATACCCCAAATAACATGGTCAAACTACCACATTGAGTATATCGTTTTAACGGCTGCATTTTAAATCAAGTTGTCTTTTGTATTTAAAATTTTCAAATTTTCAATTTTTTAATATTTTTTACAAAATCTTTTTATAACACAAGTCACTGCTGTGGTTTATAATCACCGTCGTCTTTTTATTACCAATGTATGTATATAATCTTTCCCAAAAATACCTCCAGACCACAGTAAATGGTTTCATTAAACTAAAAACAGCAAGAAGAGAAAACTGAAAAACTTTGATGATAAATTCAAATATACGAATAATTCCAATTAAGAGTAAGTTCTTGCCCTTGCCCTTTTAATTCATTGATTCTGTATAAAATCCCTCGAAAATTTCAGTCATAAGGCACTGGAATTGCTTTTTCGTTTTTCTGTTTCAAATCAATTTGGAGATTTTTCAGTCCCGATAAATTATAATGTCTAATATGATTTGCAAATTTGCAAAGTATTAGGCACCATTCACTGTTATGGTGTGGGCTTCACATAAAATTTCACTTAAGGCACAAGACAGCAGCAGAAAACAGCAACATACGAATAAGTGCCTCAGAACAATTTGGCGCACGATAAAAACTTTATTCAACCGGCTTACTTAAAACGCTCTGAACGATTGAAGTATTTTGCTCGAATCCGAAGCTTAAGTTTGTTTTGAGGAAAATCTCACCTAACACACCGTCCTAGGTTGTGGTAGTGGAGCTAAGTAGTATTTGTGAATAGTACAATATTTGTAACCACCTGAGAGTTATGTTGTGAAAGTGAAATACTTTGCTTTCGCTTTTCTTTGCAACTGAAGTTTAGAAGAAGCCCCGACTCTGGCTGACTCCAAGCGCATGATCGCGAAATAACGGACGACAACGGCACGAACTTAAAGGCTTAGGCAGGGTGGTATTTTTTGCTTATATTATTATTATTTTTTTTTTTTATGTTTCATTTTTTTTTCAGAGGTAAGGGTGCAATTATACGAGTATCTGGAATTAAGGTTGCCAGAAAGTGGTAGGTTTAGAGAAAACAATGCCTTGGTTAGGTTTGAGATTGAATAGAAAATGCAATGATTTTGGCTATGTGGGAATGTTCTTACAAGGTCTAGATGTGGCTCGTTTTCTCAATTTCTTTAACAATATTCTTGAGGTCGAAATCAATTAGAGTGAGTTTACTATAGCATTTATTTACAAACTAAATGAATGCGGCATTTTGCCAAAAACACGTTCATGTTGGAACCCCAGGTAATTGAACTTCAAATCGGAACCAATGAACTCATTTAAATGCTGTACGTTTGGTTAATGTTGGCAAGTAACACTCACTCGTAAAATTATTGATGACTTCACAAATCGAATCTCAAAAGTACATCAGTACGAGTCTATTAGTCTACATGCTAATGCTAATCGAATATAATTTAATCATTAATAACTCTCATGAAGCATAGTTAACTAAAGGGGTAGAAAGTCTCCTCAAAATAATCTTGTATCGTAACCGTAGTATTAAAGTGCGAAGTGTAGTATTGATAAAACAAAATTTTATATTAGACAGAGTATGGAAAATCGTTGAAATTGCTTTCGGAATGTTTTTGGCACTGATTATGGAAAAAAAGAATTGCCATACTACGTTTTCTAATTATTTTTTTTTCGGTGCCATTTATTACTTATTACAATGTTCGTGCAAGTCCGCATAATGAAGTATGTCAGCAAAATGAAAAACCGCCGTTCTTGTTTTGGAAAAAGCCATCAAGGTCATTGCTCATACGTAGTCTGTGACTTACTGCAGTCTCAGTCATAATATATTCTTTTCAAATTAAACACACAAATGTATATTTTTTATTATAACTGGTAATTAACTTTTTATAATTGATGCACGGACTAGGGATTTTTATGCAGATAAAACATAAGGAAATGTGAACGAAATTTAAAAGTATTGACCACACTTAAAAAATGCGCATCATTTGACCAAAAGCTTTGGAAGCTGGCACATGTATAGGTTAATGCAGGATAATGCAGAAAAAAAACAGAAAATAAACATGGTAACAACTGCGCAATGTAAATTGTCCATAAATACTTGTACTTTCAGTCTATTAAGGTTAACGGTTGCATGTTTAAAAATCTGGCCACTTACCTCTCTGGTTTTGACGATAGCATCTACTTGAGCATGCATTTACAAGCAGGTTGAATTTTGTTATATGGCCTTATCTATAAATGTTGAACTGTTTGGCCACTAAGCTAAGAGATAAACAAAAATTTTCCCCACTGCCTATCTTGTCAAATTCGCAGTTCAAGAACACTTGAAATGCCAACATTTCAGCATGAAATAGTCAACGGGCTCTCGAAGGGCAGAGAAAAATACTTAATGCAAGTTATAGTAAGTTGTAGAATATATACTACAACTCTTTGGATAATTTTTAGTTTTTCAGCGAGTGAGATTTCCCAAGAAGTCAACGTCAATTCAGTGCTCTTTTCTTGGTATTTTACTAATATTAGATATAGTGTAAAGTAAAGTCAATATTCGGATTGCCTTTTTCAAGCTTGGTCTATAAGTAGCCTACTTGGAGACTCGTTCAGTACGAGCTTGTTTTGAAATGGATAAGAAAATGATTCAACTTTTTGTTTCTCTTTTAAACTCTCTATCATATTCGCATGCTCCAACTACAATAATAATGAGATTTGAAATATATTTAATATTAACAATGATACGGAAATACAAGAAGTTATTAGTTAAAATTACCAATTGATGTTTTTGTTTAAAGTTTTTAAAAGCGGTGAATAGGACTTCTTATTTATTAAAAACTGGCAGTTACCTACCCCCGACTTCGCCTACGTTGTTTAGAGTCATATGAGAAAACGTATGAGCTTCAATTATTTTGAAATGTATATACTGGTTATTGTCTGAAGTATGAATTATAAATTAAATTATATATTTCATTAAGGCAAGCAAAATAACAAGAAATATATTATATATACCAATAAATCAATAAATTTTTTACAAAATTTCTTTGTAAACAATATTTGTTGTTTTTGCTTCTGGAACTAAAATATCATACATCGACTATCAGGGTTGTTGACTCGAGAGCAAGCAACGTACAGTTGGCTGTGTAAGAAACATTCGATTCTCAAGTCAACACCAGCAGATTTGAACGTCTGTACTTGCGACTTCCTTATCGTCATGGCACCTACTCTACAACCCCTAAAAAATGTTCGCCTTAAGCAGACTTCTGCAATTTGATCACTTTAAGTCGTGTACCGTTGCATAATTTCCGATGCATTATCGGAACACCGTTCATAAGTGTAATCCGATGTGCAGGAAGCCCGTTGGCGTTGAGAGAACGGATAATTAGTGACATTCATTTGATCGACTACGGTGCTTATCGACGTGTATATGACGTGTATATGATATTCCGGATAAAATAATATAATTTATTTCAATGGCTTCGTCGTTTTAAGGTGTTAGAATAGCTCGTACAAGCATCCAGGAATAGCGTTGATGTGCAATATCTATGTACACCAAGTGAATAAGTTCCTCTAACGTAAGCTTGACTATAAACTTGTTATTTTGGCGTATGTCCTGCAATGTTCGGTATACAGCCTCCACTGTTTTAATGATTGGCATCGTACACTCATGCCATACAATTATAGAGCAGTTCTGAAAGACCTTTGCCTTGTCAGTATTACGGGAAACCGATCATACGGGAGTTTCATTGCTGCGTATAGCTATTGGAATTTAGAACATGGTGTGCGCCTTTTTGCAGCTAGGAAGCAGTGTGGCAGCGATCCCAGAAAATGCTGCAGCTAGTGCTATCTTTCTTTATCTTCTCGCCTTCACCACGATGGGTACTATAAGGAAAATCTTTCTAGTCCCACCAGAGGCATCCAGAAAGAATATTCTGCCCCCATTTGTAGTCACGCTTTGGAGGGCTGTGTTATAAATATGTCTTTGAGCTCAGAAAAACTTTAGAATGTAGTCATTAATGATGTCAGACATTGCCCCTGGGCTGTTATTCATTTCACTTGCATACTCTCGATATACGAGCTGTTGATCCGGTACTCGTTGAGGGGTCGGGAAGTCCGTAATCACCCAATAGTTTAATACCGATAGAAAGGATAATATCTTGAATTGAACAGAGCTACTATTTATAGTGAGCTCATGAGTCTCAAGAATCTTTTCTTCTGCAGTATGCCTTAAGTTCCGTGGGAAATTTTTTGATATATGATGCCGATATTTGTCCCACAACTCTACTGGATTCGAAAGTCTACAGAACCAATATGGTAGCGAACAATTGTCGCACGCTACTGGGACACAAACATCTGTGAGAGTATCGTCCCGGTGTTGGTCGCAGTCAAGTATGTAAATGACGCACCCTACAAGCTGCATGAAATATTAAGTACACTACTTAATCAAATGTCTACAAGAGCAAAAAATGTTTTGGCGCAAGTAAAAGCACTCGAAGTTATTAGAGTGCACCGTATATGACCTACCCAATGCATTGTCCTTAAAACCCCAAGGGAACCCGTTCCAATGAGCAGCCGCGCGGACGTCGCCTAAATGCTGGACTTTGTTTATCATATGTGTAGTGCGATGGTAATTCTGTGTACATCAAAGTTTTGGAGAAAATATCTTCTTCGCATAATTTATAAAATGTCAAAAACCTTGTTTGTCGCGGATTTTCAAAACGCACTTTCACATTATTGGGATCAAAATAAATCCGTTGGTCATCCATCCAAATATACGACAATTTGACCACGGTCATCTACTCGTATTGAGAAGGCCAGAATCCTCCGAATTGCTTCTAATATATATACATATAGAGCGACCAGATTGGTATTGGGTTACCTCGTCCCGATGATGAATGTGCCGAAGATCAATTGTAGCTTGGTCGCTCCCTTTATTTACGTATTTACAAATGATTGATATTTAATCGACTGGACGCTTGTGTATTCCACATTAATATGGGTTTTATATGTAATAGAAAGTACAGGTGCACATTCCATAACCCATTCCCACGAATTTTTTATACATTTTCCCACCTTAAAATCAATAAATAGAACCAAATATTGAAATTGTAATTAGATTTAAGTTGGCAATAAAGCGTGACACTTGTCCCAGAAATAATTTTTTTTATTGAATTTATAACTGACGCTTGAGCCGGGACACGCGTTTAATAACCGTAAGAACATTAATACGTGTGTCGATAACATAAGAATCAAAAAAGAGTGAAAAATCCTTCGTGTTTTAATACCCGTAAGATCATTCGAACGCGTTGCGAAAACCATAAATAATAGACAGTCACTCGTGTTTTAATACACGTAAGATCATTCGAACGTGAAGTGAAAGGATTTATAAAGGAACCTTAAAAACAGACAGTCTGAACGTTTAAATACCCATGAGAACATTAAAACGTGATTTTAAAGTTAAAACTTTATAAGGGCAGAACTCTTCCGCGAGTGCATATACATATACAAATTAGTGTCGCGACAATACTCGCAAGAACAAAATTAGAGACAGTGTCAAGTGATTGTTTCGAGTACCACTAGTAGACTATAAAAGGTCAAAAAGGAAAATATACCGAACATCCGGACAGCGCTGGATCCTGCTAACAAGTCTCAATAAAGAAGATGCTGATTTTATTCATGTGAGAACAAAATTAAATACATAATATTCAATTAGTAAAACTACTTACCAATATTAAAAACCTTTTTTAACTTGAAACTATCGAATAAATCGAATTTAATTAAGTAACAATATTAATATCAAAAACCCCTTTTTTTTCACTTCAAACACCATGCTTCCATAATTACGTGTATATTTTAAACCACTGTTTTAATTTAACTCAATCTTTATTAAATTAAAGCAGTAGTTTTAATTTAATAAAATTTAATAAAATAAAATAAATAAATTTAATAAAATTTAATAAAAATTGAATTAAATTAAAGCAGTAGTTTAAAATATACACGTAATTATGGAAGCGATTCACGAAGCGATTACTCAGTTAACCGGTGCACTTAACGCACAAATTGAATTAGTTAGGAAAATAGATTCAAGGCTTTCGACATTAGAAGGAAAAATCACAAGTGATCCTGTATCCCCTCAAACCCTTCAACCACCCCTCACTGAAAACGGCCTGAAGGAAATAAGCAAACTGCCTAATTGCGTCAGATAATTACAAGTATTCGATGGCAATCCAGTGCAATACATTTCATGGGTACATACAGTAGAAAACATCCTAAAAGATTACGAAATAGTTCGTAACAAACCGATTTACCGGTCAATACTGCAAAGTATTCGACAAAAAATAAGAGGTCATGCTGATACCGCTCTCATCCCATATAACATATTTGCTGAAGACTGGGCCTCAATTAAAAGATATTTATCCGTAAATTATGTCGACAAGAGGGATATCAGAACGCTCGAACACGAACTAGGCATAATGGCACAAAGAAACTCAAGTATAGACGAATTCTACGCGAAAGTAAATCATCAGCTTTCGCTCATCATTAACAAAATTAGAGCTGAAGATTACTCAAACGAAACAGTGGAAGCACTCACTGAAAGCTATAGAAATCGTGCGCTTGATGTGTTTATAAGGGGATTGGATGATGATCTATCCACAACAAGAGCCCAAAAAACATAATTTGCCTCCAAAGCCATTACCAATTCAGCAAACAATCAAAGCATACAACATATAACATGACAACCAATATCGACGGAATAATAATGCTCCACCAAGACCAACTAAACCAGCTGAACATATGGAAATCGATAGATCCATCCAGACACAGCAAGTAGACTATACGAATAAACCAGCAAATCTAACTAATAACTATTATTCAAAACGACCAAACGATTCGGATAACTACCATCCAAAACAGCAAAAGTTTCAAAAGTTCAATATAACAACAACAGAAGGAAATGATCATAGTGAAGAATATCCACCAGATCAAGAGTATTCTCAAGCAGAGCTCGAAAAATATCTCCAGGAATACAGTGATCAGACAGAGGAAGTAGAGGAACAACAATCTGAAGCAAATTGTATGATAATTGCCTCTCTAGCATTCCATACTTAGAATATAGAACTATAGAAGGAAAAATTTTTAGTGGACGCGGGAGCAAACAAAAATGTTGTAAGCCTCTCATTAGCCAAAGACTCTACCCCAGTAAAAAAAAAACCATTTAAAATTCAATTTGCAGGTGGTGAAATATCAATTGAACGAAAGGTGAGTGGCAGATTTTTCCAAAGTATAGGCAATGACACATACTTAGAATTTTTCGTCTTACCCGGCTTAAAAAGTTTCGACGGATTCATTGAAGATGACGCATTAAATGAATTAGAAGCCTTTATAGACAGAAATTTAACAATATTCTAACCATTAAACCAAACATAAAAATAAAATTAAAAGAAAAACAATCCACCCAGGTGAATAAATTAGCAATCAGAGATAGCCATTTACCAGAAAGAACTAAAAAATCCCTTCAAATCATCTTAGAGAAATATAAAAAAATTGTTGGTCCAATGAATGATGAAGAAGTAATAGAGACAAATGTGAGAGCAGAAATAAAAACGACAACAGATGAATCCATATATACAAAATCATATCCTTACCCAGTTAATCTCCGAAGTGAGGTAGAACAACAAATTCAGAAATTACAAGCAGATGGCTTAATAAGCCATCTTATAATTCGCCTTTATGGATAGTCCCCAAAAAAACCGGACGCTTCAGGGGAAAAGAAATTCCGTATAGTCATTGATTATAAACGCCTAAATGCACTTACAGTCCCAGACACTTATCCGATTCCAGATATTTCAAATACAATAGCCAGTTTAGGAAAATCCAAATTCTTTTCGACTCTAGACCTGACTTCACCAAATAAAAATGAAAACTTCAGACATACCAAAAACAGCATTCTCTGCAACGAATGGCAAGTATGAATTTACAAAACTTCCATTCGGATTGAAAAATGCACCCGCAATGTTTCAAAGAACAATAGACGACATTTTACGTGAAAAATCTGTTTTGTACATTGCTATATTGGGCGAAACAGAAGAAGAAAATATAAAAAACATTAAAACAATATTTGCAAAATTATAAAAAGTCAACCTTAGAGTAAACCTTGACAAAACAGAATTCCTAAAAAAAGAAACTGAATTCTTGGGCTACCTCATAACGAGGGAATGAATTAAACCTGATCCTAAGAAAATTCAAGCAATCCGTAAAATTAAACCCCCAGACAATCTTAAAGAGTTAAAAGGATTCCTTGGCCTCGCCTCTTATTACAGAAGATTTATAAAGGACTTCGCAAAAATTGCAAAGCCCCTTACAAATCTAACGAGGGGAGAAAACGCCCAGATTAAAGCCTCCCAATCAAAAAAAGTCCAGATTAAACTCCCGATAAGATGAAAGAATTAAGAAGAACTTCAAACATCATCTGAAGTACTAATTTTTTCTGGTTTCGACAAACCTTTTAACCCTTAACAATGGATGCCTCAAACACGGCAATTGGCGCTGTGTTATCTCAAAGCGAAATTGGTAAAGACAGGCCAATTACTTATGTCTCTATGCTGTAATAATAACACGTACAATTATTACAGCATATATATAAAGGAAATTTCAGGAAATATAAAATTCGACTGACACAAAGGATTGTAGAAGATTTGGCAAATGAAGACAACCAATTCCGAGTCATTCAACAAGAGCACAGTAGAGCCCGTCGCAATTTCAAAGAAAATAAATTTCCCGCATATGAGTAAGCTTATAAAAAAATATACCAAAAGTTGCGAAACTTGCAATAATACACATTAACCTCGTCGAAATAGATCACGAAAAATATATAACCTGCATAGACAAATTCACTAAGTTCACCAAATTTTTCCGTATAAAGGAGAAATCAGCCCTATACTTAAGAAGCAAATTAATTAAAATATTACATCATTTCACAGTGGCAAAAATCGTAGTTATGGATAATGAAAGCGGGTTTATTAGCCCGATCGTCTCAAACTATATCAAAACGCTAGGGGTTAAAATATATCTAACGCCTTCTCAGGAAAGTGAAGTGAATGGCACAATCGAACGAGTACATACAACTATACTTGAGATGATTAGATGCTTGCGCACTGAGTATCCAGACATTTCCACAAAGGAGCTCATAAACATTGCAGTCGATCGTTACAGCAATTCTATCCATTCCGTCACAAAGAAAAAGCCAAGTGACACATTTTTTGGCAAAATTCAGAGGATAAATTATAACAATTTAATGGATTTTCAGGAAAAAGTAAATGAAGATTTGACAGAGCTGATTCGTAAGAATCAAAGGAAAAAGTTAAGTAGAAGGAATCGGACCAGAACCAAACCTCGAGCTTATCAAAAAGGCGAAACCGTTTATGCTGCTATTAAACGACGAGATGGAAAAAGGAAATCTCTGTTTAAAAAGGAAAAAGTTCAGAAAGATAATCGGGTCACAATCACAACAGAAACTGGAAAAAGAATTCATAAAACACAGATCAAAAACACAGAACAGTCACGATAATTCTCTTTCTTTCCATTCTAGGTCAATAGGATTGGCTTCAACCCTTAATATATTTGAGTACAATACACCACTAGTAACAATAAAACATGGCGACGGTAAAATAATTAACGGAAATTTTAAAATGGTCCACTTGATAAATCTCACATCGTACACCGAAACAGTCAGCGCCTCTATCTCCACAATCGAACAGATGGACAGAAGCAGTATACTCAAGCCTCAAATTCTCTATCAACTACATCAAATTCAAGAATCTCTACAAAAAGATGGCAAGAAAGCAAGAACATCCAGGCCAATAAATTGGATAGGCTCTGCATGGAAATGGATTGCCGGAACCCCAGATGCTTCCGACTGGGATAGTCTTTTAAAAACTCAAAATAAGTAACTCAAGGAATTTTGGAAAACTACTCGTACAATAGAATCAATCAACGAATCGGTAATGCAAATATAGATAAGTTTGAAAAAATTATATAAAACAAATTAAGTATAATCAAAGAAGAAGTTATTGAAATTGTTACAGCCATTCAATCAGATAAAAAAGGAATAATAAATATAGGGTTTTCCAATAAGACTTGTCAAATTTTTTTTTGTATAAAAGGCAAACCATTTGAGATATTTAAAGAACTTTATTATCGGCTTGAAGTACAATCAAAACATTTATGAATGGAACTCGACTTCGTTCATATGGCCACCGCGGGCAAGTTTGCAGCGGTCGATTCATTGTACCCAATTTTCAACGACTTGGCCACACATTTCGGCGAAACGGCCGCTATTTCGCGTTCAATGTTGGCTCTGAGCTCTTCTAATGTCGTCGGCGTGTTGGCATAAACCAATGACTTAACGCTGGCCCACAGAAAATAGTCAAGCGGCGTTAAATCGCACGAACGAGGCGGCCAATCGACATTTCTTGATATAACACGTCCAAGTCCATATCTTCCAATTCGGGCCAAAAATAATCGGTGATCATGGCGCGATAACGCTGACCATTCACAGTAACGTGACGATCGTTATCGTCGACGAAAAAATATATATACACCAAACAGTTATTTTTTGTGGATGAAATGGTGATTCATGAAGCACATGTGGATTTTCACCCGACCAATAACGCATATTTTGCTTATTGACGAACCCATTGAGCCAAAAATGAGCTTCGTCACTGAAGATTATTTTGCGATTAAATTCATCGTCTTGGCGCATCTTCTCCAGAACCCAATAGCAGAACGTACGTCGCTTCAAATGGTCAATCGGCTTCAATTCTTGAGTAAGCTTGATCTCGTATGGGTGTAAACCAAGATCCTAACGCAAAAGACGCCATAATGTGGTCTGAGCGATGCCCAATCTTTCAGAACGCCATGGAATTGACTGATTTGGATCGTTTGCTACGGACGCCTGAACGGCAGCGATATTTTCGACACTTCGACCAACCCGTTGTCTCACTGACACGGCAACATCACACAACGAATATGTAGACTCAAATTGTTGCTCTAAACTTGTTATTGCCTGTCTAATAGGGCGAGAAGTACGACCGAAAATTGGAGTTAACGCTCTTAAAGTTGCAGTCACCAACTCCGAATTTCGGTAGAAAATTTTTATAATTTGCAGACGTTGCCCGTTCGTGTACTTTACCATGATGAAAATGTTGAGTTTACTGAATAAATTGACAGTGACAGTTAGATGATTAGTGAAAGAGTGCGTTCACAAATTAAATTCAAAGTTGTCAAGTCCCTATTGGAAAACCCTTTACAAACCTTTTGGACAAATCTAAATTTGAGAACATTATTACACAAATGGAAACTCTACCATATACTATAATAATGAAATTGAAGCTATTGAATATGCAGAACCAATGGTGCTTCACAAAAATTCAATTCTGCTTTACGCTATTTCCTTACCAAACACAAGACTAACCGAATTTAACCATATTCTAATTAGACCTTCAATTAAAGATAAGCGAATATATGTAAAAACAAACGAAATTTTGATCAACCATGAAGAACTATTTGGAATTAAAGGACAGTGCACACGAATCCGAGATACATTAATATGCAACAGTAACCATCTTCAAAAACTATCTTCAACCCACTGTATAAGTCCGCTGCTTAAAGGAATTAGCGTAAAATGCGATTACCAATTTCACAACAAAGAAGTCATTGAACTCATCAATGAAAATTCCATATTTCTAACCAACTTCCACGGGATCATCAAACATCAAGAATAAACCAGGACTTTAAATGGAACGTTTTTGTTGCAGCTCAATAACGACACAGTATTTATAAACGATCAAGAGTATATGTTACAAACGAAGAAGTTACCACATACCAGATTCTGCCTCCGATCCTAGAAGCTAACTTGACAGCTAGAGAATTAAAACTGGATTTAGAATACCTTCATAGTTTGCATCTTGAAAATATTAAAAAAAAACTCAAAAATTTGCATTAATTAATCAGTTCTCGATCATTACAGATGTAATCATCTTCCTTGTTTTAAGCATCACCATTGTATTCATTGTTAATAGATGTAGATCCGAAATGAAGCAAGCAGCATTTCAAATCAATTTATCATCAGCTGTTCCACAAGTGAATGACCTTCCGCAACAACCCATCAAGCTAAACCTTTGATCCACGAGACATGGACTTTTAAGGAGGGAAGAGTTATCACATCAAACAAACATTGGTCAGCACACGCGCCGGCAAATCTGAAACATCAAGATAGCTCAGTCAGCACACGCTCTAGCAACCTGTGAACTGCAGCGGATACGGATCGAATATCCGACTGCAACATATTTGCTTAGTCATTGTAAATTCCATAACCCATTCCCACGAATTTGTTATACATTTTCCCACCTTAAAATCAATAAATAGAACCAAATGTTAAAATTTTAATTAGATTTAATTTGGCAATAAAGCGACAAGTGTCTCTCAGAAATATTTTTTTTTATTTAATTTATAAAAAGAATTTATAACTGGACCGTGGATCATGTGACTCTAGATGATTTTATGGAAAGCATAAACAAGCTCAGACAACTCAGCACTAATGATTTGGTCAACGTCGTTTGGCCAGATCTTTTCTCCCAATCATAAAAGGATGTGTGCATGTGGCAAGCCACGCTTTCGCCAATCTACCAAATACTGGTACATATAACATCGGGTCGCCCCGAACTCGTTTTCTTTTGTGAGAATTTAATTTCAAATGAAATACCCTAGTTATCAAGTCTTGTCTGTCGTAGGGCCTTTGCCCTACAAGAAGCTCTCTAGTTATTTAAGCCGACTAGTAATTCGTCATAGTGGTAATAAACAAATCTAGCCGGCCGTATTTTACCACATAGCAAACCGCGTCCTACGGGCGTCCGTGCATATATCGCGGACCTCCTGTGAAGATCGAAGGAGAAATTACCATCCTACCCACTCTATCCGCTTTAACGTCTTGCTGTATAGCGTCTTTGATATCTAAGTAGTTATCTACCCACAGCTTTTTCTGATTGATTTGTTCGAATATATATTAAAATTTCTGTTTTATATTCATCTTCTAGAAACTGACTAAAAAGGGAACGACAACGATGAACATTTAAGAGGATTTTCATTCAATCTCAGCTGAACCAAATATCTACAAAACTGCATCACGGGTATCTTCTTATTATAGTTTATATTGCCTGTTTCGGGATATACACTATGTCTATACTGCGACTATGTATGTATTTTGCGACGGCAAATACGAGTAACAAGTGGATACGCTAGAGAATCGTAGGCGCGATGCTGCTATTCCTATGTTATTCCTTTGAAGTCTACCATCATGCGTGCGCATTTATCTCATTCCTGGTCGGCTACCTCATTAGCCGTCGAAGCATTGTGCCGAATGGGATCAACATTATACAGCATAATCTGTAACTCAGTAATGAGATTGGAGTCCAAGCTCGGAATGTGTTGTCTCCTAATGTTAGCTTGTTCACCGTAATCATTTTATAGCTGATTACGATTACATTTCCGAAAATGTTGGGACAATAGTGAGTAACAGAGAGCTGTTGAGATGGTAGACTTGTTTCTGTACCTTGCTGTAAACAATGCCGTTTGAAAAGCGTTATTGTATGCTCTGACATTGTAAGCAATCTTGGAATTTGAAATGGTCTCCATTTAAAAATGGCTTTTTAATATCTCCTGTGGCTTGCACTGGATGTAAATGAACCTTTCCAGATGCACAACACCTCAATAAAATAAATATCGCTATTAAGGTGTCTTATGCTTTTATAAACAGGAAGTCATTAATATCAAATGGAAACAAAATGATAATTCAAAAAGATTTTCCAACCAATTTTTTTGTACGAGTGCCAGGTCTGGGGTAATTGTGCTGAATGTCGCATTAAAAAGTTACGATAGTCGCAAAACAAATTATTAAACAAGATGCTTGATATACTTGATACCAACACCACATTAGACCTATAATACATGCTAAAGCTCACCTTCAGCTTATAACATACACAAACTAAGTGACACATTTTCGAACAAATCTTTCTGATAATTATATTATCCGTCAATTAAATGTTCTATGACATATACGAGTATGTATATATGCATATGCAATGTGAAATATAATACCCAATAGTTTACAAAAATCCATGTTAACTTTTTTTCTAACATATTGTTTACTTATTTATTTATTTATTTATATATTTATTTATTTGTCTGTTTTTATTTGTTTTGTTTTCGTTATTTTCCTCTGTATTTCCCTTTCCATGTCTGTACTTGGCAGTATTTACAATACATACATTTATTTATTTATTTATTTATTCAAATAGTTTACAAAAATCAATTTATAAATACTTTACAATAAGACTTCAGGGCGATAAGGCCATTTGAAGTCGTTTTTTAGGTGTACACTTATAAAAATATACAATAATAGTTTTTGACAAACTTAAAGAGAATACAAAAGTTGAAAAAGATGAAACGATTAATGAATTATGATTAGGTAAGTTATTTATGAAATTATGAAGTTACTGATTTTACAAAAAGGAAATAATTGTTAAATATCATTAAATTTATGATGAAGTGTTGTGGCTTTCTTGATATGAAGTATCGACGTAGGGTTGCTTGGATTTAATAACTCAGCAAGTTGTTGTTCGTTGCTTGGAGCCTCGCTGTCATCTCTTACTATCTTCGATATAGGGCAGGTAACTAAAATATGCCAGACTGATAGTTCTAAACCACAGAAAGTGCATGTTTCGGGGGCTTGTGCTGTCTAGTAATACCTAGTTGCCAGTTCTCATGCGGAGAAGTTTTATACAGTTTTCTCTTGATAGGTTTGAATTGTACGGACTGCGTAAATGATGTGTCTGGTACTTACGCAGAAAGTATGATTATCTTTCCATAAGACTGCTAATTCTTTATCTCTTAGTGTTGCAAAATGTTTGCGGATAATTGGTGCTTTGGTGCTTCTACTGTAAGAGGGAGAGTAAAAACTTCTTTAGCTGCAGTGTCAGCGTCTTGATTGCCCCTTATACCTACATGGCCAGGAACCCAAGCCAAAAAGATGTCTCTACTGGAATTTAGTATAGCCCTGATTTTTTCCAAGGATGGACATTTGTTGGATTCACTTTTAAGACCATTTAGAACACTGAGATTGTCTGTGAATATAATTTTCTTCCCAGGTAGCTCTTTGGTGAGAGGCAGACAGTTCCGATATATATTGTAGCTTCCGGAAGATTCGGGCAAAAGTCCTTGGTTAATTGTTTTAGTCTCTGTGTTGGATGTAAGTTCAACAACTGCGTATGATGAGCTGGAATTTCTGAATGAGCCATCAGTCAAAATATTCTATCTGGTTTTATTCTCTCTATCATCTCATTATGGAGTGCTTTGAATTGTGAATCCGTTGTATCTTTTTTCTTGTGGTTCGCCAAGGTGGTATTTATTAGCAAAGTATTTCTTTTCCAAGGAGGTGGAGGTCTAGATGTTGCCGAGTAACTCTCCATATTTGGGAGACAAATTTCGGGGGTTTCCAACAAAGAAACAATGTACCTTATTGCGGAAATAGTGCCCTTACGAGGTTTTCCCATACTAAGTGATTCCTTGATAATTCCGTTATAATTACCTTGTGGAGTAGATGCAATGGATTTTCCAGAGCTTTACTTATAAGTGCTACAGATCTATCCTTTCCAAAGTGTCCAAAGGAAAAATAACCAGTTTCTACCCGAAGTGCTATTATTGGCATTGTTTTAAGGTCAGCTGTTGCTGTGCGAAAGCATTGGTTGATGGCGGCGTTTATACTTTCGACGTTTTTCTTGGAGGTCCACATAAAGACTGTCAATCCATGTTGAAGAGATCCTTCTACCAGAGTCTTAGCCAATCGGATCGCAGTCTCCATATGGGGGCCTTTACGTTTGGAGCAAACCATTTTAAGTGCATTGTTGCGCAATTTAAGTTGATTTATTGCTGTTTTAATTTGTAAATTCCATTATAAATTTCCAGAAAAGTATATACCGAGTATTTTTAATTCTCTTTTGATTGGAATCGTAACGTTATGAAGAACCAGAGAAGGACAGATGCAAGCTCTTTTTCTGCAAATGTGGATTGCTTCAATTTTTGTTGATGGAACTGAAGCACCTCTTTCCAGCGCCCATTGATGGGTTGCTGAGTCAGTTACTTCCAACAGTTGATTAACATGACTAGGATGTCCGGAAGCCAGTGTGTATATATTGTCTACATAAATGCCGACAAAGTCATATCTGGGGTTATCAAATTGACATATCAGCGAATCGATATAGGCATTGTATATTATTACCGATAGTGGGGATCCTTGTGGAACCCCGTTCTCCATTTGAACTATTGAAGATTTAAATTATTCGTAATTTACCTTAACCTGAAAAGTTCTACCTGTCATAAGTGAAATGACAATCTTAAGATATCTTTAGGTATCCCCCATGAACTAAGCTGTTTAATAGCTGGAATGAACATTACCCTGTCGAAAGCCTTTTCAAGGTCAGCTGATAGAACTACGCTATGTTACCGCAACGAAGGATTCTTAACAAGTTTTGCTTTTAATAGATGTAACAGACTTTGGACACCCCCATTTTGTCTAAAGGCGTGTTGTGCTGGATGTAACTTTTCTTCTATTTCAAGACCAATTCGTCTTGCAATGCTTTGTTTTTTTCTTTACAGAGTGTTGCAATTTCTTTTGTAAACCATACAGGATTTTTCGTATGCGTATTTCTCATTTTTGTTGTCGGGATAGATCTTTCTGCAGATTCTCTAATTATTTTTTTATTTTTTGCAGCTTCTTGGTTTACATTAGGAGATACAGGTGTTTTAGATGATAGATTACGCGATGTTAATTTAAAGAGATCCCAATTTGCTATCTCTTCTTTAAACCTTGCACTTATTTTTCTTTTACAAGCTGTTCGAATTATGGTAGGCATGTGATCTTTGCTTATACCTAATACCTCCCATTGCAGCATAGGTGCAATATCCTCTGACGCAAGAGTAACATCAATGGCTGTAAAAGTATTTCTTGTGCTGAACATAGTGGGTGAACCGTCATTGAGGATTACTAGGCTTCGATCATTTGCGAACTCTTCAAAAGTGCTCCTTAGAGCGTTTGTTGCACTGGAGCCCCAAAGAATGTTTCTCACATTTATGTCTCCCAGGATGATATGATTGCAGTTGTTAGCTGACGGAATTCCACTAAGTATGTCGAGGCTTACTGGTATGTCCTGTTCTCTATAAATGTTTGTTATAAGTAATGGCTTTTTTGTTTGGATAGTTATTGTTTGATGGAGCAGATTGAACGTGGATGTAACGTGTGAGGTTACTGGTATATTTTCCCTTACAAGCATTCCTATTCCTGCCTTTGAAAACTGATAGGGTTTGTTAAAATGAAACGGCTTGTAGTTTTTCATATTAAAATATTTGAGTTTTTTTTTTTTGCGATATGTGTTTCTTGTAGCGCTATGATATCGGGATTATATTTATTTAGAAATTAAAAGTTCAAGAGCATGTTTGTTGTTTGAATACCGTTGGAGGTTTCACTGGAGGATTGAGAGATCAATTTCCAATGAAACTATCACTACTGCAATTTATTGTTTTCTTTTGAGTGTGTTGAATTGGGAATGGTTAGTTTTTTGAGTGATTCATACTGAGCAGAAATTATTCTAATTGGGAAGTCTTGTTCTTTATTTCCATGTATGGCTGAAGAAAGAGAGAGCGTGCTCTCAGTCTCCAGATCCATAGCGTTAGTATTTGATGATGTTGATTGTATGCGTTCGATGTTGTCTTTGATTACTTGTGTTGAGCTTTTTTCAGGCCTATTTGGTCGAAAGGGATACTGGACAGTGGTAGATTTAGCTGGAATTGCTAGCAGAGATTTTTGCTCGTATTGAGTGGATTTATTTGAAGTTGAGTTGTATGAGGAGCTATTGGAAATAATGGGTGTTGGAGAAATAATTTTGTCAGCGTTTGTTTCCATGAGTATGCGTTTCTTTATGATTTCGGCTATTATTGGTTTACCGGTATTTCGTTGCCTTGGAGCTGAAAGTTGGTGAAGTTCGGGGTTATTGTTGTAAATCTGCCAGGCCTCTCGAACAGTGCGGCGACGATCAGCCTTAATTTTATTCACCGACTTGTACCTAAGAAAAGAGAGGCAAGCGGGGTCGTATGACGCATGGTTTTCCTCATTGCAATTAATGCAGAAGATGCGTTGGCAAGAAGTATGCAGAGGTGGAAGGGAGCATACTCGGCAAATCACCGAGTTTTTGCAGTGGTTTTTCGTGTGCCCAAGCTTTTGGCAGGAAACACAACGCATTGGGTTTGGAATAAACTCCTCGACTTTGAAGTTCAGCCAGCCAATTCTTATTTCATCTGGTCGTCGAATCAAATCAAAAGTAATTATAGCAGCACCCGTTGCTACTAGCTCGTTCTTGTCCTTTTTCATTATTTTGTTTACTCCGATCACCTTGAATTTTTTGAGTTCGGGCAATAGTTCTTCTTCTGACAGATTGACAATGTACCGAGAATATCGAAGAGCTTTCGCCGTATCCGCCGGTTAATCAGTGAAGCATTGAATCCTCGATATTTAAAGAGCACTGTAAAGCATGAAGAAGGAAACATTATGTTTTGGAGATATTTCTCTGGACGTTGAATTGGTCTCATACATAAAATAGATGGAATTATTGACCAATTTATTTACAAAAAGTACACTGGAAAACACTGGAATTTCCACTGAAATGCATATGTAGTAGGATAAAGATCGGAAGAATGGTTCAAAATAGTTCAAGAGTGGTTACGGGATTAGAAAACCAATGTTATGGAATGCCAGCCCAGTCGCTTGATCTCAAACAAAATATTGCAGATTTTTTTTTTTTTTTTTTTTTTTTTTTTTTATTTTTTTTTTTCTACTTATGAAAAACTATTTTTGTTTCTTTAATTTTGTTTTCAAATACGTTTACTTTTTCTGTAAAGAAAAACTTAATAAAACATAATACAATCAGTTTTACCGTAGAGGTTTGTATTAATGTAAAAGTTGTTTTAGTTTTGACCAACACTGTATATACACGTATGGATAATCAAAAGAAACCAAAAAAACATTGGTTAAGTCAGGCACAATTCGCATAGAGTTAAAAGTTGGTACAGGTGTTAAATACACTATTGCAAATGGAATGTCAAATATCCTTACCGGTCCTACTTCTGGTACAAATTTTACTCCAGGTCAAGTGTAAAAAATATCGGTTTTTCACATATTTCGCTTAAACAGTAAGTGCTATTCTAAAACTAGGTCAGAAAAAAGTTGTAAATCATGCAATTGTGTACAAAAATTGTTTATATAGTTTTTTCTCCAACTAATTACCATTCCACCTATGAGGTAGAGCGTTTGGCGCATTTTTTTTAATATGGTTTCCATAGCAGGCATACTCCACGGTCTATTCTAATAAAAGAAGTTTGATCAGATAGTATCCTACTATTGGTAAAAATCAAAGTGGAACGGATTATTCTTCATTTCTGGAAAACTTTAATATGATTGATAAACTTCAAATTCCACTTCACAGTCATGTCTTCATCTTCGCTTTCTCTTCCTCTCCTTGCTGGATTTCTGTACCTACATTGTTCTGAGAAAACTGATGCATCAGTTGATTCTTTATTGTTATCATAAGTATCCTCATCTGTTGAGTTTAATTCAACATTGGAGCAAGACTGGCCTTGACAATTAATACATACTGGTGAACAAAATAATCAGAATTTTTTACAGCCGCAAGTTTTGCAATGTTGTTGCTTCTGCCTTGGGTCCTTTTTGATTTTTCCCATCAAGATCCGCAAGATAACTGTTTACAACAGTCTTGCTTCTATTAAGGCTGCATGCAATTTCTCGGGCTGAGAGTTCTAACTCATTGAAAGCATCTATTTTCCCTCTTTCTGTCGCTGTCAAAGCCTTTCCGGAACCCTTTTTTTTTTAAACTAAATAAAATAAGTTCTTTTCAACACTTTTTTAAACATTCTTAACAAAACTCTGAAAAAAGTAGCTGATGTGAACTCCTGCAACGAAATATTCGCAAAGGCCTCATCCTAGTAGCGCATCTTTTTATACGCTTTTCTAGCAGTTCATTGTTTGGTCTTGGGAAATTCCAACGGTCGTTTCTTTATTTACCTGTTGAGAAATATGTACCTGTTCACCTCTAGCAAAAGTTTCCGGGCACAAAATTTCCAACAGGTATAAAGAGTGAAAATCGATGGCAAAATGTATGGCCTTATCCCAGTGATCGCCAGTGTATGTTTAACTATAGATACATATGTATTTTATGTATAGGTGAATTTCCTTCTGTGGAAATAAATGAATGAGGTTCTACTCGAACTCCAGAGTTGACAGTTTACTTTACGTCAAAGTGGATGTAGAAAGAAAGACCTCTTAAAAAAAGTGTAAATAATATAGTAAATGTGCAAATACTCACAAACACATAATTTAAACAGCTATATAAGAACACTATCATCAATTATGATAGTAATTTGTAGCTTTTATGTAAGTTGTAGCTTCTAAGTTGCCTAATAACTAAGCACAAATTCATCCACTAAACTAACCTCAATAAATGAGTAAGATAAGCCTGTTGGAAACTTCGTCAGATCAACCAAAAAAAAGAAAACCGACGTCCTACCGCCAGCTCAAGTCCTAAAGAATGTGCAATGGATAACAGGAATTACTATCCAGAAACTCAAGGAAATTCTAGATGAGAAAAATAAGGAAGTCGTTAAAGAATTGGCAATAAAAGCCGACTCAGCTGTTGTGCTCTGAACTGGCTGACTTAAAGCTAAAATATGAGGAAATTTCTGTTAAAGTTTACCAATTGGAAAAACGAAATAAACTTCTCAGTCTCAGATTGACAAACTCATGCAAAAAAAAATGCAACATCGTCCTACACTTACCTGCAGAAGGCAATATTGACATGAAGGAGAAAGCAAAAGATATTTGCGCTGAGATGGAGAATGGATCAAAAACCGACATCGAATCATCCTACAATATGTCAGGTCGAAATCCACGTACAACGATAGTGATGGTTAAGATGAAATCGCGACATGATGCCTGGAGCGTCCTGCGCAACGCGAGACGGCTGAAAGATACAAACATCCACCTCCATTAGAATATCCCACACAACATGCGCCAGAGAAAAGCGCACACACAAGCGCACGCACACACGATCTACGACAATGAGTAATCCCTGTCTACCATAACAATATTAGCTTTTCAGAATTACAAATCTTGAGTTATAACGTAGTAGGTCTAAAAACTAAATTAATATATGCGGAATTTTTTAACTATTTACAATAATAAAGAGTTTTGATATTTTTATTATATTGTATTTTAAACGCATGTGTTAGCAATCGAAGAACATAGGTTTAAACATTTATTAGTAAATTAGGAATTAGAATAGATTTACGCAGTGAAGCCAAATAACTTTGGAGAAGGGATGGGAGTGCCCGCCATACAGCTCCCGTAAAGATATAGGTGGTGCAGTTGTCAACCTGAAGAAAGTAGAAGAAGCATAGATTTTTGATTTAAAGGGAGATAATAAATATCTTACCATAGTGTCGATTTATCTAAACGGCAGTCACTGGCAACATGATTACGATAAACTGGTTTGTGACAACAAGGGAGTCCAAATTCTTGAAATGCCGTATGCATTAGACAAATGGAAGTTTCGAAGGCGATTTTTGCGGACAGTGTATTTTTATCCGTGTTCGATAATTGATTACTGCCTTATCTCTGGATATTGGAACTACCTGTTAAAATTTTTTCACATACGAGTAGGTACAGAACTCTTCTCAGATCACGTGCCTATCGAAATTAAATGTAAAATATCGAGAATGAAGGGAACACAAAGCCATTAAGTCTTCTTCCGAAGTTGATCTGGAATGACAAAAATCGAAACATATACCAAAATAATTTAAACGTGGAATTTCAAAGACTCTATACAGCAAACACCTGGCCAAATATCCTACCACTTACAGAAATCATTAAAAAGGTATACCCACCACCAGTGAATCATCAATATATACTATACAATAGTAGTCTATACAAACAGTAGTGGTTCGATAGAGAGTGCTCGAATGCTAGGGATAAGTCCTTTGGATTTCTAAGACTCTCAAGATTGTATAACACTGACATTTTCAAAACACACTATGTTACAGCGAACATAGACTTTAAACGGATTTGTCATGCAAAAAATGTGGCGCTTATGCAAAAACAGCATTGAAGTGGTTAACATTTCGAGATCAGAAAGATAAGATTTTTAAACGGGCGGAGAAACGTGATTGGTCCTACTCTAGAAGCTCCATTACTTAGTGATCACTTTAAGACACTGCTGAATCAAACACAAGTCTTACCTTCCTTCCAGTATGCAGCACCGTTCTTTTTCGGTGATTACCTGAATTCACCGTTTTCTCTACACAAAGTGCAAAATGTCATCAAAAAACTAGAAAAACGCCAGGCGATGACCGAATACCTTTTGAACATTTTAAAAATTGTGCTAACAATTTTGTGTTGGTTCTTACGTCAGAGTTCAATCGAATCTTTGATGACGCAGATGCTCCGGAAAGTTTCAAACAGGCAATAATTTTGCTACTGTACAAAAAAGAAGATTACGATAACCCGTCGAACTACAAAGGTATATCCTTTTTGAATACTTCGGCTGAACCGTTTGGTGCTTTAATTTACATCAGGCTAACTCAATGGGTCAGAAATAATAAAATGTTTCTGCCTGTATTGAGACAGAACTATTCCACTATAGACCAGATATTTACAGTGACTAATGTAACATAGCTTAGTCTTATAATAAGAAACACAAGAAGTTATATGCTTTTTTGGGGATTCCGAGCAGCATTCGACATCATAGGGTGTGTTCCCATGGTAATGGCTCCGTGCACTCAGTTGAGCGTACTACAATACAATAACTTAACTTACTGCCATTAAAGTAGGACAATTAATTGCATAGGAAGAAGGATACTATATATTTTCAGCCGGTCCCTGCTCGGGCGTCAGTTAACGTATTCCCATGCGGGAATATTTAAAAAAAAACGCGAACGAGGAGGCTGGAGCCTCACCCAAGCTGTTCGACTTACTAACAAAAAACAATCTGAGTTAATTTAATCTGGATTCTATATTCCCGGTTCTAATCTTTTACAATACTCGACCGCACGATTACAAGTCAAGCTTAAGACTAACTTACTTCTATGCAAGTTTTAACTCATTGACATCGTTTCAGTCATCCAACCTCCAGACTGCTGAATCGGCGAAATAGTTCACGTGCGTATAGGATGTCCAGTGCAGCATGCACGTCAATTGATCACGTTGCACTCGCTCATGGGAACCATTCCGAACTTGAATAAACTGGGTCAGCTAATCTGCAGTGATTCGCTCTCACCCTTATATGAGGTGACCCGCATGTGCCGTGTTAACTATGGTTATACACATGTGCGTTGCTACGACTTTAGGTTTTTTTTTAGTTTTAAATACATTTTACTTTAATAATCATTTACAAAAATGCTTAAATACTAGCTTAAAATTACTTAACAATCTTATACTAACTTAATGGCCCCACACAGGCACTCTAAGCTACTCTAAATTCTTATATCTATGTCTTTCGATTATTTAAATTTTATTTTGAAATATTTATTTTGTATACTTAAGGCTAAGAAAAAAAAATGTTAACAAAAAACTTAGCATATGTACATATTTTTTTTATTTTTTATAAAAACTTAATATCTAACTTAAAACAAATCTTAGCCTACTTAACCTACATACACAATACACATATACACACACATAGACAATAATATACATAAATTAGTATATACCTTTGTATATATCAGAATATGTATATATTTCTTAAATGCTAACCTAAACCTATGTAAGCTAGCCATCGCTATTTACAGAGCAAATAGATTGGTCAGCTCACTAATGAGGCCGGTCCGTAATTGACGGAAACGACGACGAAACATCTTCTCCATCATTCAACCACCAGAAATGCATGTGCTGCCGAACGACATACCTCTTATCGCGATTCCCCACCACCCTACTAAACCTGACGTGTGCGACATCTCTGTTGTCCATCTGTCCCCAGCTGTCCGAGCGACATGGAAGATTAACGGGACCGCTGAACTTTCCTGGATCAACCCTATCTGATCAAGGTAGAGGAATGCTATTAGTGGAACGAAGCCGTCAGAGCGCACACTCTCGTAGTAAAGGTAATTGGGGTAGTAAGCCCCAGATATCAGGTTATTCGTCGAGGTCTTTGTTCTTGCAATGTGCCTTCGAGTCAGCTTAATTACGAAGCTGTCCACTTATATTAGGTTCGCCCTGTTGTAAAGGACCTCATTAGGATAAAAAATTTTGTGCTGCTACTCTGGTGTTCTGTACACGCGAAATCAAGTCCTCTCAAACACCCGAATCTTTTCCATTAAGCTTTCTCGTACATAGAACCACACGGGACAACCAAATACTAGCATGGGCCTGATAAGGGCCATGTAGCAGATTACCTTTACCCTCGCATCGAGTTGGCTGCTATAAAACAGTCTCTTTGTAAGGGCAAAAGCGCCTTTAGCTCTGACCAGAGCAGCATCTACATTTTTGTCAAAATACAGAAACTGATCTAGCCAGATCCCAAGGTATCTGACTAAATTTCGACGGGCAAGAGGCTGTCCGTGCTCTCCAATGATCGAGAATTTTCGCCAGTTTTTTCTGGTATCCCTAGAGGCTCCAGACAACGGCGTCCTAAAGAGAATGGTTTCCGGCTTCCGAAAGTTGATTTTCAACTTCCAGTCATCCTAGTCAGCTTATAGAAAAGACCCTCTAACCATACGGTGTCGGAGGCCTTCTCCAAGTCAACAAGGCAGGCACCAGTACATTGGTTTTTGGTTTTATTCCATTGGAGATCAGACACCAGTTTAGATGCTATATATAAGCTATCATATCCCGTCTTAAATCGAATTGATTATCAGGAATTATATGTTTGTCCTCAACCCATTCAGTCAGAGCTCTATTGATTACCTTTTCAAACACCTTACTGATATTCGGAAGGAGACTTATCGACCGAAGATTCGCCAGATTGAAGATATCCTTTCCCTTTTTGGGGATAGGTTGAACCACTGCCGTTTTCCAATGCGATGGATAATGTGCATTATTAACAGGTTGGTGTAAATGTCCACCGCTTCTAGAGGAAGATGTCGAAGCACGATGTTTGGAATACCATCGGTCCCCACTGATTTCTTAACTCTGATTGTGTCGAAGATCTCATGGAGTTCTTCCTTCGAAATCAACGGGGGTAGGTAACCCTCTCTGGCAATGAAATTATTTGCCATATTTTCGTAGCTAAACCGGGTGAAACCAGAGCCCTCGGATCGCCAATTCTCTACTTCATTTCGAATGTAAAAGTTGTGCACCAAGACGCGACTAAAAATGCATATAAACTCAGTCAGTCAGTTGTTGACTGTCCAGGTCATAATTAGGGCGAATGGTATCAGTGGCCTTGTATACTTCCTGGTCGCCCCTATGGCCCTAACAAAGATGTCGTCATTGTCAGCGGCATCATTTGGATCAATACCTGCTATTGTCAGTAACCGTTCGTTGTCTGTTGTCCCGGTTATTTTAAGACAATGAAGGTCGTTTTAATTTTTTCTCCGAAATAGTTTATTTATTTGCGGAAACATATTCGGGTTGCTGATGTTTACAGCCCGAACCTTGTTGTTCCAGTACAAACTTAAAGAAATTCTGTAATCTTCTTTTATTAGGGTTTGAACATTTTTAATTGATGACTTCAGTGTCCTAATCTCCGGGTCTTGTCTGTCAGTTAACTGACATAAGTCTACTTTTCTGTCGGTGTAGTGCGTCAATTGTAGGATTGCGGAATAGATCTTCGTTATTCGTACGTCGATACCACGGTATTGTAGCGTCCATAGTTTGTTTAATTGTCTCGTCCATTCGTTTTAGGTACTTGTTGATCTCCTCGTTTGACAAATTCCTATTGGGCGGTGGGTAGAGATGAGGAGAGTGCTCTTGTCAAGGTTGCGGAGAAGCGTTTCAATCGAGTCTTACTGTAGATGTAAAAATATCTTTGGACAAACTCCTCCAATTCCGCAATTTCGTTGCTAAAACCGCAATAGTGGCTGTCAATCTCGAATGTGAGCAGACACTTTAGCGTTTGTAAATTCATTCCTGTCAGTCGTATACGTTCGTCGTATAGCAGTAGATCCAAATAACACCCGCCTCTGGGAAACGACGGGTTATCCGTCGCTTTAAGACCGAGTCTGTACATGACATCGTGCTGACCCCACCAATCGAGTAGTACATTCCTTCTAGTATTTGGCAAATTATTTGCCCAATCTCTGTGTTTAGCGTTGACATACCCGCCGATTATAAAATAATTCTCCCCCGATTCCAGCCTCAGAAGTCGAAAAAGCGTGTTGAGCTCTGTAATGAATAAAGTGGATTGCGAAGCCTCAGGTACATAAACAGAGGCCAAGTACAGGCACTTTCCACTGCGGAGCGGGATGTAAATGACGACTGCCTCCAACACCCGGAACCTGCACAACACTCTCTTGTACACTGTGAAATGTTATACCTTGTTTAATGAAGATCGCGACATCGCCTCCACGTTTGGATCTGGGCCGGTTTCTTCTTCTAACAATATAATTATTGTACTCCAGTTTGCGCTTATCAGTTAGCTTGGTTTCGGTAATGAAAAGCACATCAGGAGTTTTGTCTTGTAGCAGTTTAGACATCGCGGGTCTTCGTTCGATCCTAATCAGTGAATTAACATTCACCGCAAGGACCTTCAAAGTTTGCTCCACCATGTGCGTACCCATTACGACATGTGTTGCGTTAGTCCAGCTGCCGGGACGTAGACCTGGGCCACCCGCTTGGCCTGTTCTTGTACCTGCTGTTGCAGCTGAGCCATCTGCCCTTGGATTGCGAGCTAGATGGCCAGTTGTTCTCGGCATTGGCGCCGAAGAAGCAACAGTTGCCTGCTGTACCGTAGCCCTCCTACCTGATGCCATTTGGGCGTAGGAAATTTGGGACGTGACCGTTGGTGTTTGAAACCTAACAGGTGAACCTTTGACGTCCACCTTCTCCTGCCGAGCGAACTTACGACAACCCCGATAGTTTGCGGTATGTCCCACGTTCCCACATAACACGCACGAGGGCTGCGTCCTATCGGATGCTCCGTCCCTACCCAGAGCACACTCCTCGGAACTATGGTTCTTTGCGCACTTCACGCATCGAGGCTGCATTTGGCAGTTCTACGCGGCGTGCCCGAACCTCACATTGTATAACGCCTTCGCTACTTTTTAATTTTTCCCAGTGAATCACCTGGTAGTCTAGGACATTTATACTCCTTAGACTATCCAGACGGCTTTCGGGACTGATCTGCACCAGGAAGAACGGCAGACTCCGTTTCTCCCGCCTGGCTCTAGCTGTGGTAAATGGCTTTACCCTCACAAACTTGAGTCCTTCGCACTCCTTCTCTTTGAGCAGTGTCAGGATTTCCTCAGGATCAGAAGATGGTCCCAGTCCCTTCAGCAGCATAGATTGCCGCTTTTCACACTTCGGTGTGAATTAGTAGTGCTCCGTCGTAGTTTCCTTTACCTGCTCTTTCACTTTCGCCAGGCACTATGTGCCTGTTCACATTGGCGCGGGCAGGAAGATTGTCCGAAAGAGAGGGAACGCTTTTTATTGAAGTGGGAAGAAGAAGGGTTACTTCCAGCGAAAATCCTTTTCTTAAGTGGATTTTTGGGTGAAGCACGTCGTTTTTTTCCATATCGTTACATTTCTAACATATTTTCTCATTTTAGTTTTGATCGTTGATGAGAAAGGAAGTGTGAAGAATAGGAAAGAAGGTATATTTCAGGTGAATTGCTCAAATTTAAAAAATAAAAATGCTCCGATTCAAGTGTTCCACTTGTCAAAAAGTCTTTCAACCCCATGAAAATGTGATCACGACGTTCATGGAGAGGACTTTCATCCCGTCGCCAATGTAAACAGGCACTTTCACTTCAACGATATCTTATGTTTTAGATTCCAGCGTTCCCCATCTGTCAAAATTGCTTTCATTCCAATGAAACGTTTTTTTTTGTGTGTAGCTACTGTGTTCATGGGAATGAATGGCAAGTCAACCTTTTACACTTGGTTTGGGAGCAGAATTTTAGTTTTTATTATTGTTATATTAAACGAGCGGTGTCCCAAGAAAAACATTCCAGTAACGTGATCTATCCAAATGAGTGAATTTCGTTTGAGACTGGAAGAAAATTTTAGTTTTAACAATCTGAGATCTATTCATGAGATAATAATTTCAATGTTTTACTTAATACTCATTTTATGTTCAGCTTTGAAAGAAAACTTTGAGCAATATAGAAACCTATGGTTGAAAGTATTGAATATCTTCGAAAAATCTAGAAGTACTGAGTGAGCGATGTCTTTTTATCAAAAGCCGACCGAATTTCACTGGAAGGAGTGCTGATTTGCAACTTCGGTTAGAATGGTAATCTGAATAGCTGCTTTTAAGCAACAATTTATGCTTTAAATAGGCTTGCAATTATCAAAGAATAATGTTATCAAAAATTTTTGAGAAAAATTTAAGTATTGCAGTTGGCCTGCAAGATGTGCATATATATTTTTTTTTTCGATATTTAGACGATAAAGCACTCCATATCTTGGGAAACTATAATACTAAATACGTCTTCCTAAGAAAGTTCATCAGTATACCCACAAGCCCATTTTCGGACGTAGTCTAAAATATAGTGATTCGTTCCTAAGCTATACAACTCGCTTATGGAATGCCCTGCCGAACTGTCTATTTCCTAGTGGTTACAACTGGCAAACATTTAAGACCAATGTTTTGTACATCGATACTTCTCTTTTCTTCCTCCCTTATTTCCTTTGCCCGCGCTGTGTGCAGATATTTCAAGGGTACTAATATTCCCTTGTACGCGCGCTAATTAAGAAAAATAAAAATAAATATAACACGGAAAGGTATAAGAAAAGATATGAGTTTTGAGTTTTCGTCTATAACATCTAATTTAGTAGAATTTAAATTAATTTCTAATAAAGCCTTACATTCCCTTATAGAACTGAAATGTCGTTGCTATCCGGTGCTATAGGTGCAGTTAATGTTATATTGTTTTTAGAAGAGACGTTTAGCTAGTCACAGTCAATTGTTTCCATAAACCAAAAAAAATCAAACTTTACCCTATTCTTCACACCGCTTGATGTACCCATGTAGCCTATAAAAAAAAGTTTATATTTTCTCGTAGAAGGTGGGACAAGTCGGCCAAAACTATAATACTCAAACCTGGGTGCCAAAACGCCAAAAATAATCGATGAACAACTTGTTGTTGTAAAGTTTATGTCAAATTAGGCGTTTCTGCAGCAAGTGCTTATGCGGGCCGATGTATAAATACATATCCTTTACCAACCACATTTCCGCTTGCAAGTTTTGCTGAAGTGGGCTGCTGCTATTCATTAGTCCTAATTACTAGGTGGGGTGAAAAGTAACCTCCTTGGGATTGAAAAAAATTTTTCTTTTAAATGTGTTTTTATTTTATTCAACATAGTCCCCTTACTCCACTTATTCCAGCGATTTTCCAACTTCTTGATCCCGACCGAAAAGTAATTTTCCGGAAGGTCTGCGACATACTCCTCCGTGGCGTCGATGATTACCTCGCGTGAGCTGAATTTTTTATTGATGAGTCATCTTTTGAGGTTTGGGAAGATAATAGTCCGAGGGAGCCAAATCGGGCGAATACGGTGGATGCGACAGCAATTGGAGCCGTAAGTGATTGATTTTAGCCGTGGTTGCGATGCTCTTGTGCGCCGGCGCATTATCTTGCAAAAACAAATTTTTTTTTCGCTCCATGTGAGGCCGTTTTGCAGCGATTTCGGCCTTCAATCGCTCCAATAATGCACAGTAACACTCGCTGTTGATAGTTTTTCCTTTTTTGAGGTAGTCCACGAAGACTATGCCATGACAATCCCAGAAAACCGACGCCATAACCTTTCCGACCCATCGAGCCTCCCTCGGCCGATTCGGAGCACTCGTGCCGAATTCAGTCCATTGCCGGGCACTCACTCTGTTCTCTAGTGTCTAATAGTGGATCCAAGTTTCATCAACAGCTACCAATCGACGTCAAAAGTCCGCCCGATTCCGAATCAGCAAGTTCAAACACTCTTTCGAAGTGCACTCACGTTCGTGTTTTTGGTCAGGAGTGAGCATGCGCGGCACCCAGGATAACTTTTTCATATGCAGAATATTGCCCAAAATATGGCGTGTGCGCTCAGTACTAATCTTTGTGGTATCTGCTAGCTCGCGCACCATCACTTTCCGGTCAGCCAACACCATTTCATGTATTTTTTTTACATTGTTCTCTAGAGTCCGACCGAACATTCGGCTTCTGCTTCGGCTTCGGCCACATTCGGCTTAAATTTCCACCTTCGGCAAAACATTCGGCTTCGGCAAGAAAAGGCCGAAGATTTTGCCGAAGCCGAACCATTTTTCCGCAAAAATTAAACTATCATACGCACCGTGTTTTGGAGGTGATTTCGAGCAAGTTATTTTATGTTTGTTTCGTTTCTGTAGCAGGTAGCTACAAGGAATGCTGATATTTTTAATTATTGGGCCTTAAGTCCTTATACATACTTGAAAGAAGTAGCTAACAAATATTTATCAGCTGCTCCTACTAGTGTAGCGAGTGAGCAATTATTCAGTGCTACTGGACAAATTTATGCTGATCGGGGCTAATTTGCAGGGAGAAAATGTACAAAAACTTTTGTTTGTTGCATATAATACTAAGTTATTTAATTTTGATTATTAATTCTACTTCATCGTTTGTCTTCTCATATTAACTTTGTTTGTTGTATTTACGTGTTATCGAATGTACGAGTACCTAGGGTTTTGGATTTTTTTTACTGGTTATTTTTTACTGGTCTTTGCTAAACATTCATTTTGATTGTTCCGTTTATGTGTTATTTAAAAGAGTCTACTGCAATAATTTCCTTGCTATTTTGCTGTCTGTGTCTTTGTAAAATAAATTAATAAAAAAGAAAATATCTACCGATCAATTTTATCAAACTGATCACTATATTCTAGGCTCTTTAGAATTTTGAAATATAATCTCCATTAGATTCGGCTTCGGCTTCGGCTTGGGCCGAAGGTGATGAAGAAACCGAAGTTCGGCTTCGGCCAAAAAATTCACCTTCGGTCGGACTCTATTGTCCTCTTTAACCGCATCGGAGGGCCTGCCGCTGCGGACTTGATCGGTAGTGGTGTTGCGGCCACCACGAAACTCTCGAAACCAATATTTGACGTTGTATTCTGAGGGAGCATTAGCCCCATAATATTTATCCAACTTTTCTTTTGTTTCCATCGCCGTTTTGCCTCTCAAAAAATAATGTTTTATGAGAGAATGAAAATCGTTTTTGTCCATACTCAACATGATGCCAAACACGTCAACAACAATCAGCTGTCAAAACAAAACTAAAGACATTATCGCACCATAACCTTTTTTGCAGTAGCAGCGCATTCTGGCGGTCAAGGAGGTTATTTCCTATTAATTACATATCTTCTCAATTTCTAAAAACGAATGCTTGGAAATAGAGTTAAATTGAACTGTTACTACAAGGGTTTCGCTGGAAAGTTCTTAATCTTGTGAATACAAAAACAATTATTGTGATTGATTGACTTTATTAGTGCAGTTCTGTAGGTATGCTTGTTTAGTTACATAGACACTGAAATAGCTGAGAACGATAGAAGCAACACAAATTTAGTATTTCCCTTTAGTTTAAGACAAATCCAATTATGTAAAGACTTTGCATAGATCATTCTAAAACTTAAATGAAGAAAATATGATGATATTGATTTTCCCGTGTTTATAAATTTGGTTACCAATTATGGCCGCATAGCGCGAAAATTATGAGCCTAAGATTATGAAAATCCAAATTATGTCCAAAAGATGTTTTTTTTAGGAAACTGGAAAAACACACCAATCTCAACCTACCAGCTCCTCCTGAACCTTCTTACTTGAACAAAGTTCAATAGTAAGCAAAAGTGACATCTTTAGTGAACTATTGAAGGTCTCAATTCCTCAAGCAAAAATAACTCTATTGTCAGGATAAGGATTTATTACTGCGACTAACAACAGCGATAGTTCAGCCGGACGGATGTTAGCTAAAGGTGGCCCTAAACGACGAGCATGCTCGCCGAACATGCTCGTGCTCGCTATATTTTTCTCGTGTAGGGGCTGGTTCGCGAGCCGCTCGCTGTTGGCGAAAAATTTCGATTTTTTCGTGCCGTTGGCTTCAATGTTCACCATGTAGGGCCATGTTCGGGAGCAAACCTCATTTTTGCTGTGAACGCCGCCGAGTGAATATCGTGGATTAAACATAATGGCAACAGTAAATAAATAAATCACCATAAGCGCAACCACTTGCGCTTCTTTATCGCACATGTTCACAGTATGAAGAATCAACACGAAATGAATGCTCGCCAAATGTGTTCGTCGTGTAGGGGATAACGCAAACGAGCATGTTCGGCGAGCATGCTCGTCATTTAGGGCTACCTTAACAGGAAAATATTGTAAAGGGTCTGCCATCTCACGTTTTTTTTTTTAAACTAGTGCTTATTTCGTGAATGGTAACACTTAGCTCATGTCTGATTTGACAGATAATTAGTTTTATCCTTCCGCTGAACGAATATGGTTGTGCATACGCTTGAACAACGCTGGGAAATATTGCGACATTACCGTGAATATCATGATAATGTTGCAGAATGTGTGCGAAAATTGCGTATGGATTTTGGAAGAAGAGAAGCACCGTCAGCTCCGTATGTTCCTTATCTTGTGAAAAAAGTGAAAGAAACTGGCATCCTCATCGATAAACCAAAGCGTGAAAAGCCATAAACAGTGCGTACACCCGAGAATATTGCTGCTGTGGCAGAAAGTGTGCGTGAAGCGCCATCAACATCAATTCACCGTCGTTCTCAACAATTGAACATCTCGGAGACATCATTGAGACGAATTTTGCATAAAGAACTTGGTATGACACCATACAAAGTCCAATTGGTTCAGGAGTTGAAACCAACTGACCATCCAATGCGTTTTCGCTTCGCTAAGTGGGCCTGCGATCGACTTAGAGAAGATGCCGATTTTGCCAAAAAAATCATCTTTTCAGATGAAGCTCATTTTGATCTTGGCGGGTATGTAAACAAGCAAAATTGTCGCATTTGGGGCACAGAAAACCCACACGCATACATTGAAAAGCCGATACACCCAAAACGAGTCACTGTTTGATGCGGATTTTGGTCCAGAGGCATAATTGGGCCATTTTTCTTCGAAAATGAGCTAGGAGTGACCGTTACAGTCAATGGCGATCGTTATCGGGCCATGTTGAACGAATTTTTGTTCACAAAAATTGAAGAGGAGGATATTGGCAACATTTGGTTTCAACAGGACGGCGCTACGTGCCACACAGCCGAAGCTACACTCGATGTTTTGCGCCCTGTTTTTGAAGATCGCATTATCAGCCGCAGAGCTGATGTCGTTTGGCCACCTCGGAGCTGCGATTTGACACCGTTGGACTATTATTTGTGGGGTGCCGTAAAAGATAAGTGTTACGCCGACAAGCCAGAAACAATTGACGCTTTAAAGGACAATATTCGTGAAGCCATTGGTGATATACAGCTGCACACAATCGGTAATGTGCATAAAAATTGGACCGATCGTGTAGGCTACTGCATGGCCAGCCGAGGCAGCCATTTGAATGAAATTACTTTCCATTATTAACCGGAAGGATAAAACTAATTACCTGTCAAATCAAGCATGAGCTAAGTGTTACCATTCACGTAATAAGCGCTAGTTGAAAAAAAAAACGTTAGATGGCGGACCCTTTACATAACCAATTAAAGCCCCATTTACAATACTGTGAGATGCGATACGAGAGTCGCATTCGAATTCGAATGTGAGAGCTCTCTCATTCAGAGATCGGACGTCTGTTTACAATGATGCGTCAAAACACCACTCCCAAATAACAAGCTCAAAATCAAAGCAACAACAATTTAGTGTCACGCATTGCGATATGCGAGAATTTTCCAGATTTTCGAAATTGACTGCGATGCTCGCTGCGAGACTAGCATTATTGTAAACGAACACATTGAATACATGTTACGGAAATATTTTTGACAGTTCATGCGCTCTCGTTTTCGAACAACGTATCGCATCTCGCAGTATTGTAAGACACAAAATGTAAAAGAATAGAAAAGCGTCCTACCTATAAAGAAGCTATTACCTGTTCCTTGACGTTTCTTATTGGAAAGGCTGGTTGTGACAACAGTGTGAATGATGCAAATTGAAAACATTGCGAACGAAATGAAGGGCTGCGACCTGCATACATATGTATATAAATATACCTTATGGTGAAGTGCTCTATAATCCATGCAACATGCCTACTAAAGCGGTACCTACATCTTGCACCTCAAAATCTAGTAGGTAGAACGGAACGTGCACTAGATAGGAAAAGCTTGGAAATAATCGTCGATATTGTGTTGCTTTCGATAAAAAAAAACTTTCGAATGATTAGACAACCCGTCCGAAAAGAAGGCGTGAAAAAACCAATCGACATAACTTTGTTTGCGGATGATTATCATTGGAAAAAATTGTATTGTAATGAACTATGTATATGTAAGACAACACATACGAGTATATACACGTATATTATTGATCGTCTCTATCCGAGTGACACGTGTGAATTGTCATCAATGGCAATTTCCCTCCCATTTTACACAAAACCCACCTATTTTAATCAAAAAACGTCACCCACATTTCACACCCGCCTGCAAATCGTTCTAATTCTAGCAATTTTAGTTGTAAATTGCTCTCATTCTAGCACCTTTACTTCTAAATTGCTCTCATTCTAGCAAATTCTGACAGGTTATAGAGATGTAAAAGTGTTGGTAATTCACTTACAGTGAGTCTGTGCGAAAGTTAAGGGTTTGCAAAAGTATTAGCAGGATTTTCCATCTAGGTTAGTTTATCTGTGTTTAACATACGAATAGATCGCAAAAATACAGGAAATCGCCCATAACACCTGGTTTGTTGTACAAACCGAGTATTGAGCAAGTGAATACGTTAGTATATTTAATAAGTCCACAGGGTGATGAGCTTATTCTTTCCCTAAACTTGGAAGGAGAAAAAAAATAAGTCTACATGCTTTCGAAAGCCATTTCATCATAAAGTGGAACATCATCTACGAACGGACAAAATTCAACTCAAGAAACCAGATGGAAGGGGAGAAAATCGAGGATTTTATTACTTTATTTTATGAGTACGGTTCTCTTCGTGATGAAATGATTCGAGATCGTTTAATTGTCGGTGTTCGTTACAAACGGTTATCTGAAAAATTACAGTTGGGATTGAATCTCACACTCGAACATGCGGTACGCATTGCAAGGCACAGTGATGCAGTACATAGACAGCAAGAAGAACTCTTGTCACAAACAACATCAGTATAGCCAAGAATCGACCAGTTACCTGAAAGACAAACGAAGTAACCAACGAAACAAAATATGCAAAAGCTGTGGTAGCAGCACATTATATCCACGATTAGGGCCCCGCAAATGGTAAACAGTGTTTGTCGTTTAAAAAGTGGAACCACTTCCCAAGGCAGTACACACATTTTCAGGTAATGTCGCCGACAGCATATCCCAAGAACAGCCACATGTGACCACACGCGTGAATTTGCGTTATGTAGTACGATATCGAATACAAGGGCTGATAAAGCGCCTCCTTGTTTGACCCCAGAGTTAATAGCAAAAGTTCGTGATAGCTTATTCTTTATAGTACCTTTGGCTTTAGTTTCTTTAAGTGTCATCATTACCAAGTTTCGGATTTCCAAATATTTTTTATATTATATTTCTCTTGATGCTATCAAATGCTTGTTTGAAATCGATAAAAAGCATATGGAGATCTATGTTGAATTCATAACTTTTTTCTATTGTTCTATTGTTGACCGTCCATTTCGAAAGCCACTTTGGTATTCTCCTAATTTATTTTCGGCAATTTTATTGAATTTATCGAATAATACATTTGTCCTAACTTTATAACCTGTGTCTAAGTGGGTTATGCCTCTATAGTGTCACAATTAGTACATCCACTAATCGAACTTTTACGCAGCAACACAGCTTTTCAATGGGACTCTGTGCAGAATGAGTCATTTGAAAAAGTTAAACGGCTGTTAACATCTTATTCGTCTCTCATTCCATTCGATCTAAAACTGCGAACGATCGTTTCAGCAGACGCGATCCTCATTCGGAATAGGCGCCGTGTTACAACAGGATAACATGATGATGGTAAAGGCAACTTGAGAACAGTTGCTTATGCTTCGCGTACTCTTTCTGAAAGCGAGAAAGGATACGCTCAGATAGAGAAGGAGGCTTTGGCACTCAATTGGGCTTGCGAGCGATTTCGAGACTACCTGTTGGGGATGCAGTTTGAAGTGGAAACTGACGACAAATCGAAATAGTAGCTATATACGCAACGAAGAATGTCAATGACTTGACATCCAGGCTACAAAGAATGGTAATGAGAGCGATGCAGTTCTATGTTCAGGTCAGATATACAGAAGGAAAACAGTTGCTTCCAGCTGACCCACTTTGACTCTAGATGTCCGATCTTCCTGCTACTGACAAGAAGATTCAACATATCCAAGAGGTACAACAAAAAGACGAGCATCTTAAGATTGGCCAAGAAGACAGGCAGAATGCGAAAATGTGAAAGGGTTTTAGAATGATCGCTTTAGTTTTTCAATAAAAAATGGTTTGATCATGCATGGAATATGCATCGTTATCCCACATGTCTTCGAAAAGATATTTTAGAGCGGCTACACATCGAACACCTTGAAACAGTGAAGTGCAAGGCTAGAGCTAGAATGTCGGTATGCTGGCCAAACTGTTCGAGTGAGATAGACATTATATCTGCATAAAAGATAAAATCCCTCGACATGAAACACTAATACCATCAGTAGTTCCAGAACGTCCTTGGCACGGAGTTCCAAAAATTTTCAGAAGTGACAATGGAACAGAGCTCGCCTCAGCTGAATTTCGTAAATTCACTCAAGACTGGAACTTCAAACACATTACTGCAAGTCCTCGGTACCCAAAGAGTAACGGCTTCATAGAATCTATAGTAAAAACGACTAAAACACAAATAAAGTATCAGCCCGACCCATATATTGCTCACATAGATTCATAGATGTGCAGAACAGAAGAACAAATAAAAATATTATATTTACGAAGATGATTCTTTTGTCAACGCTTTATTGCCACTGTTCTAACATTCAATTTGAAACCTTCTGTATACCTATTCTTTACATAGAAACAGTGATATCGTTCGAAGTTGGCCATTTACTAATAAGATATTCGGTTATCGTATTACAAAAGCGAAAATGCAGGTGCACGGATTTAAGGTGTGGATAAATAGGTTTATTTTAATAGATTCGAATGGTCGCATAGTAGGTTTCCTACAAGATCTACTCCGTTAGCAGATGGACTATCACCAGTACAAAATCTAATGGAAAGACGTATAAAGACTTTTGCCAATCATCCAGACACAACTTCAACCTATAACAATAAGCTACGAAAAGCATAAACTGGCGAACAGCGGTACAAAAGCTAAACAAACAAAATATTTTAATAGAAAACACGGTGTTCTTACGAGGCCAAGCTTCCAAAAAGGAGATGTGATACGGGTGCGTGATATGAAGGTGTGTTGAAAGTTAACAGCTAGTGGTCCCACTCCAAGATGATACATCATACAAACGGCAAACGGCACCCTTCGACGAAACTCCGAAACGCAAGAAACCGATCTTCCATACGAACCAGATATAGAGGATATACTCGTAGACATGAACTAATCGATAGCTCAACCGAAAGGTACAGCTGATGAGAATAATCTTTATATTGCAACAAGTGGTAGGGTTATATGTAAGCCAAGAATATACTTTCAAACTTGAAATACTTTAACAATATTTATTCTAATCATATCATAATTTAAGGGTGTGTATGTGACATATCTTTGTAACTTAGAAAGAGGGATGTATTGTAATGAACTATTTATATGTGATACAAGACCTACATACACATATGTTATTGTTCATGGTTTTTTATACAAACCACGCTCATTTTAACCAAAAAACGTCATCCACATTCCCATGCTGGTATTTGGTTGTCCCGTGTGGTTCAATGTACGAGCAAGCTTAATGGAAAAGATTCGGGTGTTTGAGAAGGCTTGCCTTAGGGCTTGCCTTCGCTTGTACAGAACACCAGAGTCAGAGTACAAAAAATTGTATCCTAATGAGGTCCTTTACAATAGGGCGAACCTAATACGAGTGGACAACTTCGTAATTAAGCTGACTCGAAGGCACATTGCAAGAGCAATGGCCTCGACGAATAACCTGATATCTGGGGCTTACTACCCCAATTACTTTTACCACGAGAATGTGCGCTCTGACGGCTTCGTTCCACCGGAAGCATTCCTCTATCTAGATCAGAAAGGGTTAATCCAGGATATATCAGCGGTTCCGTTAATCTTCCATGTCGCTCGGACAGCTGGGGACAGGCGACTCAACTACAACAGAGACGTCGCACATGGCAGTATGGATCGTCTCAGGTTCAGTAGGGCGGTGGGGAATCGCGATAAGAGGATGTCGTTTGGCAGCACCAGCATTTCTGGTGGTTGAATGATGGAGAAGATGTTTCGTCGTCGTTTCCATCAATTACTGACCAGCCTCACTAAGGAGGCAGAGCGGACCAATCTGTTTTCTCTATAAATAGCGATGGCCAGCTTACATAGGTTTAGGTTAGCATTTAAAAAATATATACATGTATTGGTGTATACAAAAGTATATATTAATATATGTATATAATTGTGTATAATGTCTATGTGTTGTATGTTGTATTATGTATCTAGGCTAGGTAAACTAAGGTTTATTTTAAGTTAGATATTAAGTTTTTATAAAAACAAAAAATTATGTCCATATGCTAAATTTTTGTTAACAATTTTTTTTCTTAGCTTTAAATATAGTAAATAAATATCCATAAAGAAAATGTTAATAAAGTCGAAAGACATAGTATAAGAATTTAGAGTAGCTTAGAGTGCCTGTGTGGGCCCAGTAAGTTAGTATAAGATTATTATGTAATTTTAAGCTAGCATTTAAGCATTTTTTGTTAGTATATAAGAGTTAGTGTTAAGAAAATAAAATGCATCTAAAACTAAAACTAAAACTAACTACGTCATCCACATTACACACGGTCGTGCAAACCGCTCTCATTCTACCAATTTTACGTGTAAATTGCTCTCATTCTAGCAAATTTTGACAAAGTTATAGAGATGTAAAAGTGTTGGCATTCATTTACAGTGTGTCTGTGCGAAAGTTAAGGGTTTGCAAATGTATTAGTAGAGTTTGACATCTAGGTTAGTTTATCTATGTTCTTAGCATACGAACAGATCGGACGTGTCTCATATCAGTTCCGCGTACAGCACATGTATAACCCAAGTAACTTTTGCTTCTGCATAATACTTTCAATAGTCTATGCTAAACGTATGCTATGCAATGTCTATGCTCAAGTATATACAGATTCTGTAGCCTTCTTTTGGCTTACGCCTTGCAATTCCCCATCGTAAATCGCTAGAATGTAAATAATCTTAAAAACCCGATAAGGAAAAACTTGGTAAGTCTGATTCGCTTTATGATTTCTCTTGGACATCTGCACAAACCGATGTACCATAAAATATTCTTTTTCTTGATGTTAATGTCATAGAATGCACCTTTCCCTTTAAAATGTAATAATCTTTCATCTGGCTCGTACTGAAATTTCGATGACTTTGTGCGTCGCAAGTCACTTGCCTAATAGACTGATACCTAGCACAATGACATCAAAATTCAGACTTCTGTAAAAAAAAATTCTTCTATGTTGGCTTTTATCATAATTTCCTGTATCAGATACATTCGAATTTTAGTGAACACTTCCAAACCCAGGTACGAATATGCAAACCTAATTACTATATTGGGAAGAACTATTTTCACTTCCTTGAGGTGCTTACCTTTTTCCAAAACAACTATAAATTATATTCCATTATTTTCTTTCATATTATCACGCCCGTATATACTCGTAAGTTCTTGTTGATGAAAATAAATAAAACAATTTTTTTAGAACTTTTAGAACTAAATTATCATGGCAACAAGTTCAGACGAAAAAGCAAATCTTTCAATGTCAAGTTTTCATGAAGGTTTCATTATATTTAACTTACAAGTAGATAATCCTACGAAAGCATTTTTTCATTATAATCGTCCATAAAAAGTTACTCAAGTACAGTGTTACTGTAAGGTTTTTTTTTTAAATGTGTATTATAGTAACAGTTTCAATAATTTCAATAGATATAAATTATACTATTATATAACATATATGTATATTATTATTATTCCTGGCTAAACACAAAATATACGTGTTTTTTTTTTAACAAATTTTTAGAAATTTTTACACTTACCCGTAGCGATTTACTAATACGTACAGAATTACGCAACTACCCATAAACTTTCTACGAGGTTAATAAAGTGAATTTTATTTTATCGTCGTATTGAAATTACCAATCTTACCTAGCGTTTACACAGGCGAGTTAAAGTAGGGTTTACATGTACACGAGAGAGCGAACTGTTAGCCAACTAAGTATTATAGATTTAAAAGCAAACGAATTTTGCTTCCGAGTTAGACTGCTAGTTGGCTTGCTAGTAAATTGAGGTGTTGTGTGTTTGTGTGTTGTGTGTTGCTTTCTGATTTTTACTACTACAGGTGTTCTTCTGTCTCATTTTAGGATCCTCTTTTTTTCAATTAGTATGGAAATTTTGAAATATGTACTTGTTGCAGGGTGAATTCTGTTATGCATTTTGAGTTTTTTTTCCAATTAATAGGTATATTGCATAGACGATTTGTTTCCCTTTTTGGATGGAAATTTTGAAATAATTTTTGCAGGCTGGATCTTGTTGTGCATTTTGATTTTTTTTTTATTGCATAGACGATTTTTGAATTGAAGATTACCATCATCCCATAGACTGATCAAAAGATTGTTTTCCACTTCAAACTTCGATCGAGTTAATAAAAATGGATTTATCCACTTAGTTCTATTTGTCTTTCGATTATTTTCTCGCTTTTCAGCATTTTGAACTTCTTCTAGTGCTCTCAACTGGAAAATTTGTTTCAATTTTATCCTTTTATTTTTAATTGACAATGAAATTTTATTTTTTCCGCTTACTTTCCCTTGCTGATAACGACATTCACAGAATGAACTGGCACGCTAGTTGACCAAACTCACAATGATTTATTAGTAATACATACAGAATCTCCCAATTTAAGTTTTCGTCCTGATAGCTGAAGATTCCTGAAGTTATGGAAAACAAAAAATTTTATGGCAGGGGGGGGGGGGGGTCTATTTTCACCCACATACAAGTTATAGGCCGTTAAAGTGAGGTATCTCTGATTTCAAGGTAAAACTTCTTAAAAGGCCGTAGCTTTCTAACGGATTCGGGTTATGAAACCGTTGTGCATATTTTTGAAAGAGAATTTCAGTGTACATAAAATACTAAAAATTTCGTCGAGTTCGATGAACACTAGCTAAAATTATGGCATTTTAAAACTAATATTTTGAAAAATCGTTGGACCAATCTCATCAGAAAAATGAATTTATCTCGAAATTTTCAACTTTTAGGTTAACTTTTTTTATCAAAACTTTTGTTATCGGAGGTTATTGTAAACTACTATTTTATTCAGGCAAATGGATCACAAAATAAATAGTGTGTTCAAATAAAAAGAATTGACTGAAAGCTATTTTGTGGAATGGTTTTGTTTAATTCGGTGACAAGTTTTGAAATGTACCGATGTTACTTTATTTAATGATTAAAAGTGAACGAGTAAAGTGTTTAACAAATGTTTAAAAAAAAATGTTTTCGATTTGCGAATACGCCGATATAATTTTCATTTACGGTTTCTGCAATGGGGATGCAGGATTAGCTAGATTAGAGTGCCAACGGCGATATCCTAGACGGAGGATCCCTTCTAGGCCAACTTTTATCAATGCTTTTTATCGCCTTTCAACCGTCGGCTCAGCGTATGGGTTAAGAAGAGAAAGATTGTCTAACATAACAGCAGTAGAAGGGTAGAAAGAATTTTAAATGCTGTAAGAATGCAGCCATCTATTAGCAAACTTCAAGAACTACAATCCATAGAGTTCGTCAAGCCAGCCGCGATTACCCCTTTCATTATACGCCCGTACAGGAACTTTTGCCAGGGGACTTCCAAAAAAGGATTGAATTTTGCCAATGGCTGCTGCATCAAGAAGATGAGAATGAGCAGTTTATTCAAAAAAATTTATGGACTGACGAAGCCCAGTTTACGAGAATGCGCAATACCAACCAACGAAATTCCCACTATTAGGCTGTGTCTAATCCTCACTTAAAACGAATAACATCTTTTCAAAGCTCCTTGCCATTGTAGCAATAACGTAACTTCGTTTTTAAATGAAAAATTTAATGGACGGTGACCTGACCTAACGCCAATGGATAAACTATCACAACGGAAGATATCTTTCATAACAATTCAAAAGTTCAAGAAGCAACAGCTAGAATGTAATCGCTAAAGTTTTGTAATTATCTGGTAGCATCAATTAGCATTCCTAAATGTAAATTATGTGTCCATACAGCAGGGAGATTTACAAAAAAACAAGAAACATTTCACTGCGTTTGTGGATATGTGTGTGGTATGTACTCGTAAGTCCCACTTTACAGATTAAAAAATACATAAGAAAACATTTTGGAACGTGGTGAAAATTACCTTGCTTTGTATAATATTTGACGCTTTAGGTAAAAAAAGTATGATAATCCTATCATAGGTTAAATGTTATGCTGATTAACAAAATTAATTAATTCTGAAGTTATTAATCGTCCAGTAGTTACTGGATGAAATTGGATTTTATGGTTTTGGAGATTTAATTTAATCTCATTCTCTGTCAGATTATTCTGTTGCTAAGAGGATAGTTTGTCAAAATCTACTTTCCCTTTTCGTATATTTCGTATTTTTACGAGAAGGGTGCCGGAATGGTCTTTGTTAGTGTTTCTAACGTTGGAATGACCACATATTCGATGTCCCCAGAAATTCTACAAGGTTTCCTCAAGCGATGTAAGAAACATAACACCCCCCCTCTGATCTGGCCTCAATAAAAATATTGTATATCCGCCCAAAATTCGAGTACAATGCCCACATCTGATCAAGTGCTACTAAAACCCCTCCTATCTAGCACTTGCTAGATAGGATTCAAAACCGTGAGATAATACTCATAGTTGATGCTTATATCAACCACTCAATTGACATCCTCGAACACCGAAGAAATGCCTTCTATCTCACTTTGTTCTATCGCTATTTTCACCACCAGTGCTCCATTGAAATCGTATGTTGCATTCCGCCTTTCAAACCTTTAACGGTAACACCGGTCTCGCTATGAATGCTCATTAGTTAATTCTCAAGCCCACTTTCGGATACACATTGACATATCGTTATTCTTTCCTAAGCCGTACAACTCGCTTATAGAATGCTCTGTCGAGCTCTTTATTTACTAGTTATTGTAAACTTGAAAAGTTCAAAACCAAATTCGTTCGGTATCTCTCTTTCTTTCCTCCCTAACTTTACTTCGCTCGCGCTGTGTACAAACATTTTAAGGATACTAATAACAACTTGAGAGCGCGCAAATTAGAAAAAAAAAATAAGTTTTTCTGTCTGTGAACATCGAAGTGGAGCTGCTGCAGATAAGCACTTAATTTTGGGATATTACAATCCAGTTTTAAAAAAAAGCAGTTGTTAAGTCAGACACAATGCGCATAGAGATAAAGATTGGCACAGATGTTAAATTCACTATTGCAAATGAAATACTCGTATCAAATATCTCCACCGGTTTTTCGCATATTTCTCTTAAACGGTAAGCGTTATCATAAAAATCAGACAAAAGTTGTAGATCATGCAATTGTCTAGAAAAATTGTTCAGATGATTTTTTTTCCTACGAATCATCATTCCTGAGATATCACAATTCCAAATTTGGGGAAATCTTATTCTGTATAATATGCACACACTTCCGTTTCTCCTGAAGGCATGTTCCACGATCTATTGTGATGAAGGAAGTTTCATCAGATAGTATCCTACTGATTGAAAAAATGGTATTATTGATAAAGATCAAAGCGGAATTTCCGGAAAATTTTATGCTAAAAATCTCCTTGTTGGATTTCTGTACATTTATTTATCATTTATCCTCACCTACTGTATTTGATTCAGCATAGGAGCAAGACTGGCCTTGCCAATTAATACACACTGGTGAACAAAATAATCTGACTTTTTGACAGCCACAATTTTTGTCACTTTGCAATTACAAAGAATAGTAAATATTAGGCAGTTTTTCTGAAGCAGGCGAGAGTGGAGTTTGAATTGGCTCCAAACTATTATCTATTAATTTCCAGCCCCAATCTTCTAAGTCCATCTCATTACCTAGCCACACTTGAACTTACACAGGATATAAGTGTTGAAAAGCAGAAACAGATGTTGGAGGGAGACAAATTGTATTGTTTTATTGTTCCATTAATTTTTTACAAACCTTAAATAGCTATCTATACAATATCTATATAAATATCTATAGACAAATAGAATAAATTTTTTTTGGAGCTCCATATAAGAATATAGCAAGAAAAAAGCGAATTCCATTTGTGAGGAATACTTCCATATTTTTCCTTATATTGAACGTCCAATGGCGAATACAGGCCGTCATAAAATCTATTTTTCGAGCAATTGAAGTCTATTTCTGAAACGAAAGTAAAGTTCTCAAGTCAATTATCAAGAAAAAAGCCCACCGACATACTTGTATGCTTCGGAAGATCATAAAAAAATCAATTACGAAAATTTAACCAGATTTAAAGATATTCTTAATAGTCATTTATTCAGTTAAGCAGTCATTATGAGGAAAAATACACAATAAGTAACTATAATCCTAGATAAATGAATTAAAAAAAATATATAAAGCCATATATTAAACGGAAATTATGGAATTAGACAACAACATTACAGCATCAACAACTAAGTAACAGCTAATTCGCAAATAACATCTCAAAAATTTCCTTCTAATATCAGGTTAATATCAATGAAAAAAGGACCTGGAAAATAATCAATTTAAATTATAAATTAATACACTCAAACAATCTCCCCGACTATGAACTAATAGTAAGAGTATGCCTACAACATGAAAACAAACATTCACCATAATAGCCCAGTCAAAATAGACATTTAACTCAGGCACAATTCGCATAGAGCTAAAAATTGGTATACATATGTTACGAGTAAATATACTATTACAAATGAAATGACATTTGTATCCTACTTCTGGTAAATATTTTATTCACGGTCAAATGTAAAAAATGTGCCGAAGGCTTAAAGGAATATTGTTTGACATATTTTGAAAAAAAAATGGTTGGAGGGGTCGGAAATGCATCTCTTCCGAGATACAGAGTTTTTAAGCAAAGCCTTACGCTACCCTGTTTTGACGTTATTTTCAATAGGAGTCAAAACAGGGCAGTGTCAGGCTTTGCTTGAAACCTCTGTGACTTGGAGGGGATGCATTTCGGATTCCCCACCCATACGAATTTTTTCTCACAATATGTCAAGAAATATGCCTTTAAACTTTTCGACACATTATCCGGGGCACACTATATATATTTGTATGACAATTTCTTTCTAGTCGCCGAAATTCAGATAACGTGATAACTTTAATTTGGAGTTTCGGTAGTACCTACTATTACCGATTTTAGTAGACTCTCTCCGCGAATTGAAACGAATAGACGAAGATAGGTCTATTTGACCTAGCAAGATATTTTTCTGACAAGATAACATAACACTGATAAATATACAAACTCTTGAAAAATGTTCAAAAAGAACAGATGATTTTATTTGTTTATCGGCTGTTTGGTGAAAATGTTGACTGTCCTATTATGCCCTTAATTATTTTTTTTAGATTTTAACTCACTTGAAAGATAAATTATAAAAATTTAATCAAGTTAATTATCTCTCATGTAACTTCTTCAATTTAGGGATGGGGTAAATGGACTACAGGGCGGATATTTACACATAATGTAGGTAGTACATATTCAATAAATATGTCCAACTGCTGGTACATACGAGTATATGAAAAAGATATCGACATCATCGATGATTCGAGTGTACATTACAAAGGCTTTTACTGCAATCTAAAAATGGGAGAATCAAGTTGGTCATACTGTCATACAGGTAAACAACATTCATGATATCAACAAATAAAGAAGCCCTTGTGCACCACCTATGACAAAACGTCAACGTTGGCTACTTTCGAAATATTTAAGGATTATCAGCGCTGTGCCAATTTCAATCTGGCAACACAAAAGGGCTCACGTGAAATTAACAAATGAGTTAAAGAAACTAAAATCATTCTTTTTCACATTCGTGACTAATGCAAATATACTTCGAGCTATATATTTTATATGCCTGATATACACACTCGTAGTAGGTCAACGAAGAGCAGCTGAAAGATCTATAGTTAACGATTTTTGTTAGCTCAAGTACAATATACAAAATGTATCAATATAAGAGGAATCGTGCGGAAGGTAGTATTAAGTTGTTTTTTTTAAAAATAAATAAAAGTCATGATACTAATATTTTTTTTCTCTAAAAATTACATTTCCTTAATTTGAATTATATACAATATTTATTTCATGTACATAATTATATTCATAAATAATAGACATTAATTTTTTTTCGATAGAAAATCACAAACAGTGAAAGTTACCCATTTATCCATTCAAGGAACTATTGCCCTTGGATGTGCTATGGTTTTGCATAAAAAAAACACTGAATTGTACAAATGTTGCGTCTATACATCTTTCGCAGGGCATGTAAATCCACCAAAAGCGAGGATTTGTGTCCGGCACAAACAACTAACTACTCGCTTTGAAGGTATTCCTTTACGTATAACAGTACATGTACGAGTGTATACTCGTAAATAGGTACTCAAGAACATGTTGGAGTTCAGGTCAAAATAAGTTTTTTTTTATTTTCCTTTTTCACCCCCTCGATTTTTGGAAAGAAAGTAATAAACTACGTTTGTAGGGGGTTTGGGACAGTGTCCCTGTTGTGTTATTGTTAAAGTTGGCAATAGCAGTATTGGCCTTAGACTTATCTTAGATACATACGAGTATAAATATATCCGACGTTTTTTGTTATATAGCAGCTGCCCGTTGAAGAGGGTCACGTAAGTACTGATGACGCCTTGACACGCAATCTATTACATCATTCATTTTCATTGGTTGGTGAAGTGAACTTTTGAAAGACCTCATCAGCCGCCCCATTGGAAAACAAAGAAAAAACGACTCAAGAACCTGTCTCCGAAACTGGTATTTAATCATAAGGTATTTATAAATGCGTTTAGATTTTGAACGTTTGGTAGTTGTCGTTAGGACTAGTGCGAGCCAGTTTATATCCTTGTGTGTGGTAAAAGTTCATAGAAATATTTAAGCGATTGTTGGCGTTAGTGGAAAGGGCGGGATTCAACAGCGGTACAATAATCAACTGTCGTGAGATCGTTAATGTTAAAAAGTTTGAAGTCATTATACATAATTCAATCGGAAATGCCAACATTAATAAAAAATATATAAGCTAGGTGTTTAAGTTGTTAAGTAGTTTTCATGAAATGCAATTTGTCCTAGGCTCTATTGTACCCTAAAGTTAATGAGAACTTTTTATTAAAAAATTCATAGAGATGCGCTACTTCGAAGTTTTTAATTAAATGAGAAAGTTATTTATATCGTTTGTTATACGTTTTTAAAAAGAGAAACATTTATCAACAGGTAAGGGACAAACAGAATAATAAGCTTAAGAAATACTTTTAAAACATAAAATTTTGCATAAGTACGAACGAGAAATTGTACAGCCTCGATAGCAGATTGCTAGCACGGTTGTGAAAGAAGAGACACTTACTTACCTACTTACTTACTTTGATACCGCTACAGTCCAGGATGGACCTGAGCCTAAGAAAATAGCCTCCAACTGTTAGCGCACTCTTTTGCCAACTGCGCATTCCAAGTTGATTAAGGCTCCCTTCAACTTATGCGTGCCGCTTAAGGTGAAGTCTACCTCAATGGCGTTGTCCCCCGAGTTGATTTCGAATACTTTTCAGACTGGAGCGTTTGTCTGCATTCGCTCTACATGTCCGTTTTCCTATACAAAACCTTCTTGCAAATCTTGAGTTTGGAAACAACTAAGGGTATCTTCATCCGCCTTCACTAACGCCCATGACATAGGGTAGCCTTTGAATGAATAATTTCTTTAACGTTTATTGTCAAAGCGTGATATTACACTTTTAGTCCAAAGAGGAGCAAACAATAACTCTAACCATTAACTTGTTCACGAAAAGCTACAAGTGCGGATATCACGGCTGCCAAAATACCAAGAAGTACTCTAAGGGCCTTCGATGGTTAACAGCTGCAATCGCAAAGGATTATCAGACCCTTCTTTAAACGAGTCTTTTAAGAATTTTGAAAAGATTCTATTTCAACAGCACTAAGCAGTTTTCTGTGCAATGACGACATTGCAGTTCCATTGTATCTCTTTGTTTTGTCTTGTCCGAGTTCCATGCATGACCCACTGTTTCCAAAATAGTTTCCAGTGTCCTATTCAATGATGTTTTGGGTCTTCCTCTCCTGTTTCTACCTGATGCTCTCGCCTCCCAAATTCTGTTGACTTGTCTGTCTTCTTCCATCCTTATAAGGTGTCCAAACCATCTTAAATTTTTGTTTTCCATTATTACTTTTGTTGCTGATTCTAATTTTAATTCATTTCGGATATCTCCGTTTCTTATTTTGTGGATTCTTCTTATGCCTAATACTCTCCTTAGATATTTCATTTCCATTGCTTGGATGTTTGTAGTATGTCTATCTATTAGAACCCAGTTGTCCACTCCATGTAATAAGACAGAAAGTTACATGTCTTTGCCATAATTATTTTAAAATAAAATAATGTGGACTGTACGAGTATATTGTTACGGATGTAGATCATGTGACCTGTGAGAATGATTGTAACGGATATAGATATTGCGACACGTGAGAATAATAGTCCCATATGTACAGTGAGACACACGATCGAAAGCAGATGCTAATTCAGCAAGAAAATTGTAGAAATTTATCGGAAAATGGAATAACAAAATCATGTGGGGTCAACAGTTTAACTCTTTTTCTGAGGGTGAAATCAAATATTGGATGGGATGGTTTCGAGAACGTTAAAATTGTTAAGACGCGTAAACTAGAATAATAATCTTTATTTCAATAAACTTATTATTAACTTTTAAAATATAAAAGTGGTGCTTAGTTTTGAATAATTGGAGGTAAAGTTTTGTTGGTGACGTTTCTTGTTTGTGAAGTTCTTTGGAATCTGCGCGACATTGTGATTATTGTTTTCTTCATCGTGGGATTTCTCATTACCTGAAGGAAAATCCAGTGTCGACGAACTACAACATCACTGACCTGACGGTATTCTTTTGGCATATAAACTTTTTTTTTTGTGTAAAGCCCGAATCGAGGCATAACAATATACTATTATTTTTATGTTTTGAAATTATCGCCTACACATTTTGTGCAGCTCCAGATACTTGTATTCTTATTAGTGCTCTAGTCTTAATTCTGCAGTAAAAGATGAATATAATGGCTACAAAAATGGATACTAAAATTAAAACTGAAAAGCCACTGTGCTTTGTTAACTTTAACTTTAACCCTATAAGGTCGATGTTTTGTTTGTTGAGCTCTTCTATCTGTTGTTGTAATACCAATAACTGCTTATCCACCTTTATTTTTGCAGTCTTTATTGTCGCAGGACGTAGGCAAAAATTTTTTTTAGTTTCAGTCAGATTGAGTGCCTATTTACAAGGTTATTAATAAATTCATTGTTTCCTTTATACGTTGATAGCATCAATTTAATTTGTTCTGGAACTGCTGCGTATATTGGCCATTTGTCTCTTGGTCCAAGCCAACTTGGACCCTTCCACCATAATTTAAGGCCATGTAACTTAGTTGGGGTTATTCCTCTTGAAGCTACATCCGCTGGATTATCTTGACTTTGTACATGCTGCTATGTTGCTTGCGGTACATATTTTCTTATTTCGTCTACACGATGCCTTATAAAAAGCACAGGCTTTTTCGCTAAACCCATGAATCTCTACATGAGTGTATTTTAATGCAAGTAGCCATCAGGGAATGCGCACCTCTTCAAGTGCTTTAATCTTTACAAAAAATTGCTTCGATTCGTTGACATAACCTTCCGGTAACTCTTCGTCCTATGTTGTATTTTGTCCCCATAGTTTTTGTGTATAGAGCTTAGGGACAAATGTTACTGGTGATACCCATCCTAGTGGGTCAAATATTTACGCTATTTGTGATAGTACTCGTATGTTTCTTTTTGTTGGTGTTTTTAAAATATATTTTAAAGACAAACTCCTCTTCTTTTGGGTGTCAGTGCAACCGCAATTCTAATTGATTCGTTAATTTTATTCTGAACAACTTCCGCATAAGATATGGCTATTATTTTTTCAGTACCTTTGCAGGAATTTGACGACCACTTTCTTATAGGGCCCATACACTACACAAACTGTCGCTGCAGACATATATGTATATTTTGTTGTTGCAAAAATGTGTATCCATGTCGTCTGTTTGCAACGACTGTCTGAGCAAATACAAAATATTTTGAAATTTTCTTGGTCTGTGCAGACGTGTCTGCGTAGTGCATGGGCCCTATTAGATGAAATCCAAAACACTGAAGTTGCTTACTAATTGCTTTTTGTATTATTTGGCATTAGTGAGCTGAATCTGCGCTTGTCATTAAGTCATCTATATAAAAGTATTCTTCGATGATATTTCGTAGGCAATCTCAATCTCAGATATAGGAGTCCAACGCCATAGGATACGATGGTAAAGTCTATCCCTTTTACAAATTTGTATTTGTCTGGTACATTTTCTCCAAATCTGCTGTAAGTACTACCTTCTAGTATCTCCATTTTAGCAGTATATCAAATATATCTCGTTGCAACTTGAGTCCAGCATACATTATATCGTTGTGACTTTTTCCGTTAGATGACTTTGCGGAAACATTAAAAACGATACGTAATTTTGTGGTAAGATTTTATTCCTTTATGACTGCTTGATAGTAAATAAAACTTTCCTTCTGATTCGTCTGTGACTTTTAACATGTGCCCAAGAATAATTCTAAGAAGTTGAGCTGCTTCGGAAAATATCGCAGTTATTTGTGGGCCCTGATCAATAAGACAATAATTGGCATTTGAAATTTGAAGATGTTTTATAAGCCGAGCTGCACCTTCCTTCAAACATTGGCGTATGCCCTATTTTCATGAACTATATCTTTGAACAAATTATAAAATGTCGATCATTTAGGAATTCATGTTGGAATTTTAAATTTTTCCAATTCTAAATTTTCTCGAAATTTACAAGATGATTTAATATTTCATAGCCCGAGATTTTGTACATTTTTACGAGTAGCTTTCTCATGCCAAGCAATTTTAGTTCTTCAAATTTTTCATCAGCCTTTTCATTATGGAATACTGATACTTTTTCATTGTGTTCTATTTGTAATTCATCGAACATGTCTAAAAAGCCCTTACTGTCTTCTTCGTCGATTCGTTTGAGCTCTTTCAAATAGTTAGATAGGTTTTTTGCCTTTCTCAGAAATCTTTCTATATTCCGACTTTGTGTAGAGTCAACCAACTTTTTTTCTTGATGTCTTGATTCATTCAAATCGACTGTTTCTTGGATTTTTCTTGGGCATTTTCATAAACCGTATTTTAAAATAATCTGCATTGCCAATGCCATCTGCTAGTAATTTCATGTAGTTGGTATCTATAACTTTCCGATACTTTTCCACTTGTCTTTAAAGTTCCAAACATTGCGCTCGACGAAGTAGCTTCATCGTCAGATTATTATAGATCTGCAGAAACTTTTCTGCTCTTGCTGTGCATCAAGTACTTTTGCACGATTGATCTTCATTTTTTGTTATAATTTACACTTTCGCCTGGTTAAATCAGTTGTGACTCTGTTCACAACTGCAAGAGCGATAGTTTCCATGATGATAGTGCTTTTTAAAAAAAAAAAAATTGTTTCTGTTGTAATCGTATCAATAATTAACTGGATTGGAGGCCGTTTTGTTTTTTGTTTACACTACACTACTTTAATAAACTTTTCACTGCAATTTTTACGAGTATCTTAATTTACACTGAATTCAAAAATGATTGAAGGACCAAAAAATGTATGTTCGAAATGTCAATTCGGTTTGAACCTTAGATAAACTAACCTATGGCAAACTCTACTAATACTTTTGCAGACCCTTAACTTTCGCGCAGGCACACTGTAAGTGAATTACCAGCATTTTACATCTCTATAACCTGTCAGAATTTGCTAGAATGAGAGCAATTTAGAAGTAAAGGTGCTAGAATGAGAGCAATTTACACATATTCACAGACAGGGTCATATGGATAGAGGCGATCAGTGGAAAACGGGTTTTGCTTTTCCAATATCTGGAAAGTTTGTCATCTATGGTCTTCATTGAAGACTCCGTCAACACAATAAACGTAAATGCTGAAAGATATCGAGCTATTTCTCAATGATCAATTCTCTTCAAAGGTGGACATAAGTGACTGTGCCTTCAGCTTGATCCAGTTATTCTCAACCTTAGAGTGAGTATGGATCTGTTTGTGTATGTATCATAGTGTGATAACCACTTAAATGTGAGCAGCGACATCTAGCAGAAAATGTCGATACTGGAATAACAAAGTCTCGACTGGAGAGTGGAATCGAATTTTCTAGCAAATTGGAAATTGTATGGGACGCTGGATGGCGAAGTATGTCATTCGAGTATAAATACCAGCATCCCCAAGGTATGCAAGTTAGTTCTAAAGTGTAATTTGAAAAAAAAAGACGTTAGATGGCGGACCCTTTATTTATGTACGTTTGTGTAGTGTTTGTGGGTATGAGTTCTGTAAGTAAGTGTTTGTTCTGTTGTGTTAATGCACGGTTTACAGTGCTAGAGTTTCATGTTCTTCGCCTTCTTTTACGCATTTGCATGCCGTCGGATGCATATGAATTCGCATATGTCTACCTGTCTTGCTTTCGTTTCATTGGGGGATGGCCGGATGTGTTTTCCTCGTATTCGCTGCGTTCTTTGGTGCGTTTTCCTTGCTTTCTCGCCCTATGCTCTTGCATACATTTCGCAAGAAGAGGTTCACCATGTTCCACTTATTTTCCGATTCTAGCATGTGACGTACTATGTTCTCGGGAATTGGTGCTTCTTCCAGTATTCCCCGAAGAGTTTCCCTTTGTAGCTGAAATCTTGGGCAGATAAAGAATAGATGCTCCATGTCCTCGGGAGTATCACTACAAAATTGACAGAGAGGGGACTCATCGTTTTTACAACGGCGTAGATAGGACTTTTCCATTTTTGCTGTTTATCCAAGTTCCCTCGGCCGTTTAACGAGAGTCTCCAGCTTTGACAATCTTAAACTCGTGTTTCATTCCATAGTGTCGGTGTCACTATGCGAGAGCCTCCCATCTTCCTTGTTCTTTGTAAATCTTCTCTGCAGCTCTTTTGCAAGTATATCAATACGCGTTCCTGTGATAACACACGCCGCCTTGTCCGAGATTGAACGAAATGCGATGATTATTCTGACTGGACAAAGCCTATTCACCTTTGATTTTCGTTTTGTATAATTTTACTTTCATAGCTTCGGCCCAGATTGACGATCTATGCAGCACTACTGATGTAACTACTTTAGCTAGGAAAAGTCTCCTGCTATACACAGCCGCGAAGATTTGCAACTCACATATTCCAGGTGTTCCTTATAAGGCAATCTTGGGTCAATCATGACGACAAGATATTTTATTGCTGACTTGGATATTTGAATTATTCAATACCGCTTCTGTTTTGTGTTCAGCCAGTGTGAGACCACATGATGCCAACCACAGTCGTACAACTGAAATTGTTGCGTTACTTATTTGGACAACTTCTTCTAAATGTTTTGCTTTTACAATGAGAGCGATATTTTAGCTTCGCCTGATAGATCAAGATGAAGAATGCCATCGTACATTGCATTCTTCAGTATCGGCCCCAGAACCGATCCTTGGGGTACTTCTCCAGTGACCGTGTACTCCATTAAAAGAACGTCTGTATGGTATAGTAACACTCTCTATCGCAAGTAGTTTTTCATAATTTTTCGAATGTAAATTGGTAGTGTTATGTTACAATACAGCTGTACTGTATTGTTCATTTTCTCTAACGTCGTCCTTCAATGGCCACTTTTGCTGTATCAACAACCGCTTTAATGGCATCAATTATTGATGTTCGAAAACTGTACTGATGTTCTGGAAGTCCTCCTGCTTTTTCAATGGCTGCTCCTATAGATTAGATTAGTGATGTGTTGATACGCTCCAATACTTTCCACGCCATATCCCGCATACACGACGTAGGTTGATGGGCCCCCTGCGGGTTTGCCTCGTTTTGGTATTAATACGAGCTTCTGTGTTTTTTCATTGGTTGGGAAAAACTCCTTCGCTCAAGGAAGCGTTATAGATGTCTACAAATATGTCCATTAGGCCATCTGGCCCAGGGGCTTTTTGTTCCCAAATTTGTTGCAAGCGTCAAGTATCTCTTCGGCTGTGACTCTAGAAATATGTTGTTCTACTGTCAATAGCTCATCCTCCAATGAATTTCCCCTATGTCTTAGGCAAAGGTCTTTCACTATTTCCCGCAGTACATTACAACTTGGTAAGCATTCCCTCAAGGGTTTTCACCCACTCCATTGCACAATTCGTTGAAACTGCTGCATTTGCTGGTGTTTATTGCCACTTTCAGTTCTCTTCGCGCTAATTTATAATGTGATAGTTTTAGTTTTACTGACTTTATTTCATAAAAAATATTTAGATACATTTTTTTGTTATCTTAACTCTATTAGGTTTTGACAAGGCCGTCCACCAGGGGTGCCACTATAGGCCTTCCTAATCGACTTAATTGTCAATATTTTTGTTATGTGGGTATTCGTAAAGTTCTCTAAAGGCGCATTAAATACCTCTTCTTTTGTGGTAATCTCATCAAGATCTTTAACCTCTATCAATGATTCTTGTGTTGAGATTTTCACATCAGCTTGTTCAACCAGAGCACTTTTTACCTTATTCTCAAATTTTGTAGCTTGTAAGTTAGCAGCTCTTATAAGAACGATGAGTAGGTCTTCTTTCGCCGTTTTCTTAATGATTTTAACATTTTCTCCAAGTTCGTTTAGTTTGTTATCGCTTTTGTCTTTCCGGAGCATCTCTGCATATGTAAGCTTTCCTTTTGTTCTTAAGGTCAACGGATCGGGTCCAATCGGTTTGCTACGATTCTTGGTTCGACGCTTCTGTTCAATGCAGCCAGGTGCAGTTTTCTTACTTTCTTCCGATGGCTGGTCGGTGGTTTTCTTCGTGTTTTGGTCGATCTAACCCTTTTTTTCCTTACGGTGCAATTTCTTCTACAAGGACAGCTTTTTCTTTTTGACTAGTCGGAGTCTATAAGACGACAAGGCTGAGGGCGCTGAGCTCTTCGGTGTCGTATCCCTCTTCCTTTTGGGTGTATCACATATATTTCCCTTCTGTTCTACAGAGAATTTGGGAGTCTCTTTACTACTTATACAAGGATGCCGATTAGTTGTCACCCTTTTCTTCAGTGTCGTCTTTATTGCAGTTTTGGGAGCATAGTCTCTTTCCTCCCTAGTGGGTGTTACGTTTCCGTTATCGAATAACTTGTTATAAGCTAATCGTCTTCTGATCTCATGATGAACATTATATTTGCCCTTGTAGAAGCTCATCAAGTCTTTAATTCCTCTGTGGTCACTTTTAGTGCTGATCGCATCAGCATAGTGCTCTTCTGGAAAAGATTTAGAGTTAATGTGTCAGACTCCGGTCCCTTGTCCTCAGTATTTTTAATCGTTTTTGTGGTGTTCTTTTCATTTGTATCTCCATCCTGATGCGTATTCACCTCTATGATTTTATAGTTATCTATGCAAAGGTTGATACAGGGCCTTATGGGTGCCTGTCCGAAAGCCATATCGGTGCTAATCAGGAATATTACAATACATCTGTACATACACTACCAACTTAACGGCGACGTGATGGAAAACGTACTTTGAGGCCAGCCAGGGTTTTAACGGGACGGGGCGGTTGCAGCATTAGCCTGAAAGCCGTTTCAGTTAGATTTTTGCTTACTTACTAAAATAAAAGAATACTACAACCGTCAGCCCACAGCAATAAAATATAAATTTAAGGGTCCGGTATAAAATAATTAAGGCCTTATCGGTCTCGGCCTTAATGTCAAACAAAAGCTTCCCATGTTTGTACCCTCGTTGCGACTACTTGCAGTAGTGGAGTACACTTGTGTATAGCATCGATCTATCCCACCTTATAATTTGCACGGGTCTTTTTCAGTGCCACTCTCCAATTCTCTCCGTGGGTGATTTTACGTGATGAGTTCCGAATCCAACGTATCATTTCAACTGAGGGATTGCTTTGCCTCACACATTAGTTCACTACCCAACGGATGTTGGAGTAGCTATCCAGCGATAAGTCGACTGGATTCAAACAAGGATCATACTATGCTGCTGGTTAGCTAAGCATGATTCCAATACCCGCGTACATTGCAGTATATGTAGATATATAGATAGTCACGTCGCGGCATTTCGAACACAATAAATTCGAGAATACTTAGGGACCACCGCACATTCTTCAGCGAGATAGCGAAGCAGGGCAACATTACATTCTTGGACACTCGAATGTCCAAGTTAACTGCGTCGCTTATAAGCTGTCTAGATTCGGACCCCTAAGGAACAAATAGTAGACAGCTTGACCACGTCAAGACACCATCGTCCTACGCTAAGAAAATGACACACTTTCAAGCGCTTTCTAATACCACTCGTCAAAGCAACGCAACGGTGAGAAATCTTGATTAAATGGCCCATCATTGATCCTAATCGATCAAGAGAGCAGCTTAAAAGTGGCCTGTAGTAAACATATCAATACACAATATTTCGCTTTGAATTACTCTATGTATAAGATTGTTTATCTATGAAGAGAATTACTGCAAACTTTGAAATCTGAATTGTACTCGTATGTATGTATGTATTTATATTCAAAAAAGTAATATTAAAATTCTATATATTATCCGCTGTATTATTGTGAAATGAAGAGAAATCTAGAGATACGCAAAGTTCATATTCGTATTCAGAGAAAAAAATTAGTATATATTCGTACTCGTATATATATGTACATTTCACAATAATACAATTTGTTTCAGTTTATTCCATTAGCTTTTGCACATACCTTTAAAACCATGCACACAATTTCTGGCAATACCTTTCGATTGTAATGTCAAATTCCTAATCAGCTGGTGATTTGACATTTTGACGTTTCTTGCAGATGAAAACACCGGCCCTACCGAAACAATCTATTTGTTGCACGCATATTCAAGAATTTCTATTTTTAAAAATAACAAAATTAATTAGCCTCTTTAAAGTCATCAAACGATTTGAGCTAAATTCAATGTTCCTACCTACAATCTAGTCACTTGGCATTTCGTCACAACATTTGTTTACGTTCGGATGTGCATTCTGCTGTCGTCGTTGTCTCTGTCTTCGTCTTGTTGTGATTATAGTTCTATCACCGAGGTCGTTGGCGTTCGCAAAGAACACATTTTGTAGGTGACTGGCATCTTATAATTAGCATAAACAATAGGCAATTTGTTCAGCTCACACAGTTTTTTTTTTTTTGGGTTACGTCGACTTGAGAGTATTAAAAATATGCACAAGAGGCGAATTTTCAATGTTATTCATTTATCGCATTTATAGAAATATTAAGAATTTCGGATTGTTTCTGCTTGTTAAAAATATCGCCTGACTGCAAACTGAATGAAGTGCTATAGCCAACAAAGGGACAACTGTCTTAGGCACACTGCTATCGGCAATCTTGTATTAGTTGCAATCTCTTATATCTCGAGTTCAAATCAAATGCTGCAGGAACCCAACAGATGACAAACAAGCGAACCGTGTTCATAGTTGTTGCACTGGTCACCCTTGTGGTGATAGTTGTAGTTGCTAACGTTTACTTCATGTATTACCTGAATTCAGAGGAAAGCAAGCTAAGTAGTGTGCGCGCCCTGGAGAATATAATTCGCAGCAAAATGCGGCATTTAAAACCGGCGTATTTAAACCGAAATCCACGATTTTTCATGTATCGGAATAAACTTTTAAAAAATTATAAATTAGTGCCATACGAGAATGCGAGCATACTTTGGGATATTGCCAATTGGGTGAGTAAATCAGTGCCTTAGAAGTTGCTCCAGTTAATTGCTCAACTGATTTTTATTTACAGTGGCCACAAGAAAATGAAATCTACCCAATTTATGACTCGTCAATGGGGCAGTTGTTACAATCACTTCGTCTTGAGCCCATTACGAAAGCACAAAACCTACCCAGAGGCACACAATTAAAAATACTTCTTAAGTTGGCAAATCAGCAAAAAATTATTTTTAAGCCACAATGGTATGACCGGGATGTGGTCATCGATGGGCCTGTGTACGGTGGTAAAGATCGACACACTGCCGAGATATATGCCTTTTATTTGGGTGCAGTACTGAATTTTCGATGGACACCCATCGCTGTTGGACGGCGCGTCGATATGAAGGAGCTTTATGACAAGGCTGATATAGAACTGAAGAGTACCATGACAATTACAGGTATTGAGATCATTTTTGTTTGCTTTTCAATGTTCCTTGCAGTTCACTGTCAGGTAGTGGCAATGAAATGTGTGCCAAGTTAAGCGCCAATTTTTTGACATGCGTATTCGTTAATTATGATAAACAAAAAAATATTCAAAAATGGGAATGTCGACAAACAAGCATTAAAATAATATTTATATGTCCACATGGCTAAAATACCCAGCTGTGTTAATATTTTGTAATTCATTTTTGATCTGTTTAAGGTGTGATTTTGTGTATCATTATATAAATCAGCTGAAATGTTTGCAATTTGTGGTGTTTTTTTAAATAGGATTTTCTAAAAGCTATTTCAAAATGGAATGCTGGAAAACTAGAAATCCATAGACATCCAATCAAATGAACTCCCACCAAACTTATTTAGTTTGTTAAATTTTTTCTGTAAAATGTTGGTAATTTGAAAAAAGATTATAAATTTATAGAACAAAAAATTTTACAATAAATGTGCTATACTATAATTTATTCAATCAGTTTTCTCCCTACCGTGTAGCAAAATATTCAAATCGTTTTCGTCTCGTATATAAGTATATATATTTTTTTATAATAACCAAATAAAAATCATCAAAAAGTTTTGTGAAATAGCTGAATAAAGTTATTTCAACAACAAGATTTCTAGATGCGCTCATAAATAGCTGGTTAATTTACTCTAAATTCTTATTGTTATCCTCCTATAAGCCAAGGTTTTCCATCCAAAGTCACTTCTGACATCACATCTCTACTTTTGCTTTTGAATATGCATTTATCGCACGAAAATCCTGATAGAGAGTCTATTTCAAGAGTTATCCACAGCTGCAAATAACGAAGTCCTGCTTTTTCAACGAATTGCTTTGCGTCTGTGTAAGAGATAGTGTAACCCTCTTTCCTGAAAATGCTTCAGGGTAACAATAAAAAAAACGTACATATGTACATACACCGAAGAAAAACCGAACCTATTTTCCTTTAAACAGACCGATCGCAGTATAATATAAATTTGCTGACCGTAAGATTATGTGACTTATAATTTGCAAGTTATTTCTTTTAGTTGTGTCTACTATATTATTAGATAAAATAAAAAAAACTTTCTTGAGTATTTTTAAATTCAATTGTCAAGAAAATATAAACTAAAAAATAACAATATATTTATTAACAACATAGTGTTAATTAACGATTATTGTTACTCATTCATTGAATATTTGTATATATATGTACATCTCCATGTACATATGTATTTTTGTTTTTTTTTTGTAAAGAGAATTTAGTCACTTTTGTTTCTTTATTATTTATTATATACTTATTCATGTTTTGTATGTTTATTCACACTTGTTTATGTGTTTATTCATCGTTTTGTGTACATACATATACGTAAGTTTATCCCGATATGTATTTCTGTATATGCATATCCTTTTTGTATATTGAAGGTTTTGTTTTCGTTTTTTCTTCAAATTGTTGACCTGTTTTTTCTCATTCACATTCTTAATAAAATTAAAAATAATGTTTCAGTAGAAAGATAAAATGTCAAATCATCAGATCTCTGTAAGATGTGCAATAACAATATTTCTGTAATATATTTAAGTACGAAATAAAAATCTATCTATATTAACGATTGCTGTACAAACCCTGTAAGTGTTTTTATGATCGGTTAACTCTAGTGTCAATATCCATATACCGGGAAGACCTTTTGAGGTTATTAGATGAAAAATGCCTATTTTTTCATTTCTTCATCTTCATTTACAACTTTTTGAACTGAATTTATCTCCATTATTTTATTTATTTTTATATATATTTAAAGATATCAAAGTTAATAATAATGTACATATACTGGTTCATAATCCATATATGTATGTACATACACATTCTTATATATTTTTGTCCTGCTATAATAATGTTATATTAAAATTAATAACTTTATTTAATAATATGATAGTTGTTTTATGATTAAATAATGGTGCATGGCTTAATAATAATTATTTATTAATCATAATTTACTTATCGCATATAGGTGTATTGCATCCTCTGCACGAATTTAACGACTTTCTTCATTTCCTATTGAAAGATGATGCTGGTTGATATGTAGAGACTGTTGATGTTCCTGTACATCAGCTTTCTTATAACGCTATTGATTACATTCCGTGTGCCAAAATCGCTTGTCTCTTTTCCAGTCATTTGCTTGCATTGACTCTCAGCTTAGTTGTAATTCGAGTATTTGTCATTGATTAGTTTTCTGTTTGATCATTATCATTATCATCGGTGGTGAACGTATTATAACGGGTGAACAGATAGCAATGATTCTTTTTCCAATTATTATGTTCCATGTCATTCAGCTGTCTAAATATTTAGTAAGGTTTGCCATTTCATCATGCATTGTTTTACGCTTGCCGATAATAAAAAATATTATCGAGATTCCGGCTCCGTTGTAAATACGCAACGTGATTTTCGTCGTGGGGTCGGTCGCCATCATGGTTTTCGTCGTATCGTGGAAAAGTTTAAGCGTGAACACATCAACCAGACAGAGATTGGTGCGAAATGAAGAAAACATAGCCGCCTTAGCGGCCAATATTGAAGACCCTATTTCTTTCGGAATGAGGAAGGAGACGCAGTTACCGTCAATGGTCTCAGGTATAGAGCGATGTTAACCGACTTTCTGTGGTCAGCGTTTTATCATTAGTTGTTTTCGAACCTTCAATCCTTCAATTTTATTTGTAGTATCTTCGACTAAGAAGTCAACAATTTTGCTTTTTTGGCATTGTGCTTAACATTTGATTTTTTTTATAAAGTCACAATTATTTTATATGTAAACAAAAATTAACTGATTTTGACTTAAGACGCAATGTTGCTCCAAATATGGCAGAGTGCGTTCACATTTTGGTGCAAAAAAAAAACACTTTTACATTTTTACAAGACCAGATACAAGGAAGCGTGAAACCCCTATTATAATCAGTCATTGCAGTATACACTGTAATTATGCAAATGTGTAGTTCTTAAACACCGAATTGGCCCTCTATTTTTTTTTTTCATTTGGGCTTCAACGGTTAAGATGTACCTCTGAATCCTTTTACTTACACATTTAAGATTCAAATTATCCACTGATTTAAGGAACATGTTTTTCTTCTCGAATAGGATAGGTTCCTTCGTATAGTCTTTAGGCTAACCGGAAAACAGCATATATGAAAAATAAATACAAATCCCAAGACGTGGCTTCGACAGTATTTTGCTTTATGTTTTCAATATGTATGTGTCTCTGAGAATTTTTGAAATCCAGCATTTAACTGCATTTTACATAAAGCTAGGATTACTTAAAAAAACGAAGATCCATTACAAGAAATTCAAAGATTTCTATGATGTATGTGAGTTGAATGTAAAAACGCACGAATTCTATTACACTTCGTAGCAGCTTAAAAAATACTTAAAGCAACAACACTACCTCCAGGTGGTCACAATACATTTCTCACAGCACCTCCTTCTCATACAATTAATCGTAAACTCCTGTCTTTGTACGCTAAAGATACACTACGTAGATACCTACCTACGGTATTTTAATAAAATAAGGTTTGTCGTTTAAAATGTTGTATATACTACTAGTATAGGACGTAAGTCGATCGCATTCTGTATTATTATTGCAAGGTACTTACATATGTATGTATTGTAGTAAGCCCAAAATTTACTAGGGCTATAGGGACTAACTAGAAAATTTTAGTTTTTAAGTTCCTAAAATTGCATACATTTTGTTTTACAGAAGGAGAAAATTCAACTGAATACTGCGTCTATGGTAAATGTCATTATTGCAATGAAGACGAAACGGTATGTGGTGATCATGACAATATGATTGAAGGGGTCCTTCTTTACCTTATTCCCGGATCATTAGCTAAGAGACGATCACCATGGCAGAGAACATATAAGGAAGGCGTAAAAGCACCTTGGGAAGAAGATATGAACTATTGCAAGTAAGTTTTTTTTCTCTGGATTCAAAACTGTTGAAAAACCAAACATTTTCTGTTTAGATCGCTTAAAAACAAACTCGAAACAACAAGGCTTCTCGATCTAATCGATGTGGCTATATTTGATTATCTTATACAGAACGGTGATCGTCATCATTATGAGACCCGTGAAGAGCGTGTTGTTCTTATCGATAATGGCAAAGCGTTTGGTAACCCCAATAAAGATTTCCTAGACATTTTAGCGCCACTTTATCAGTGTTGCATGTTAGTTTTATGTCTTAGGATGAAACTGAATTAAACTGATAATTGAATTTACTTTCAGTCTTCGCAAAAGTACATGGGACCGACTTCAAGTATTTTCTGGTGGTGTTCTGACTGATTTTATCGATCGTTTAAGCAAACCTGACCCTCTATATCCCCTCATAACGGATAAGCACAAACGTGGTGTTGAGCGCCGTCTTTTAGTTGTATACGCTGTTGTTGAATATTGTATGGATATTTATGATGATAAGATGTTTAAAACATAAGTGTTATACATCAAAATTGAAGCTAACCCCTTATGAATTATTACGGGCAACAACAAATCAAAAGACATTATTTTCATTTGTGTATAATGTATATATTTAGGCTTTTTTTCTATTTTTGTTGCAACAGAAGAGTCAATTTAAATGTAAATTATGAAAAAAAACTCACTTCGGTATTATTTTATGTACAATATACAAAAATAGGCTATATTCATTCGTTTTTCTTTTAGTGAGAACTATCCTATCAGGGAAGAAAAAAACCTTCTTCTTTAGGCATTCTCCAACAAATATAAATTAAGTTTGCCGCGAAAAGAAGCGTCAATAACTCGATTTGGCTCTAAAACAAGCCATTTACCTAGAAATCATTAGTGACAGCATGCAATAAAAAGTGCTATCTATAATCGATTCAACGATAAATTTTCAAATATGCTGAATATGACAGGAAATGGGTGAGAGTCTATTCCTTTAAAAGAAAAACGAACGAAGATTTCCAATGTCGCTAAACAAAAACAAAATAATAATAATGATAATATTAATAATAAAGAATTATTCAGCGCGCTGACAAACATACATTCATTCGTTTTGTCTTCACTCACACAAAAATCAATTTTATTTTAACTCGTAATTCATACACACACGTTATCTCTAGTCCAGAGGGAACTTTTTTTAGGATGTTACTATACACATCTTATTGAAGCTTATTTATTAGTGAAAAAAATTTTTTTTTTGTTTTTGCTTGCCTTAGTAGAAAAATGTATCTACGACTCGAAACGAACTAAACAGATAGAGGAATAAAATACAACAAGGATAAGTTAATTTATATGTCTGTTTGCGACGATGACGGCTATTGATATTGTCCTTGCGGAGTGGCCCCAAAGCTAAAGCTTTTTGACGGATCACCTAATGCAGCTGGATCTTCAGTGGGTGGTGCCGGATTTCGAAATTGTTCTGCTGACATACGTGTGAATAGAATACCAACGCCTTCGATGAGTGCAAGCAGGACACCGCCAATTATAGCACTTCCTGCCATTGCGGGAATTCCTGTAAAAGGAGACAATGATACATATAAAAAAAAATAAAACTATAGATGCATGTTAATTAGATGACAAACCATTTCTAGCTGCTAAAATTCCACCAGTCGCAGCACCACTTATAATTGAATTCCATGGATCTTCCTTTTTCCTGAAATGCACCAATGTGCAGTCAATGGTACTGAACATTCCACCCCAGACAGCGAAATTTCCAGCAATTATTGGCGAACGAGTCTTGATCGCTGATAAACTGCCCAACTAAAAGAAAATAATACCATTATTTCTCTGCACTCTTAAAATTTTACGTCTTGAAAGTGTGTATATTATGGACTATAAGCCATCGTTTTCAGCTGTTAAGTCAATTGATGAAATCGACAGTAAAAATATCACGTTCAAAGTAAATAAAATAAATTTTTAGATTTTTTTGTTTGGCTTCATTGATTTTGATAATATCTAAATATTATGAAGAAATTCAATATATTGTTTAAGATATAAAATTCTAAGACTATGAAAGCGCGCTCGGAGAATTATCTTCCGGAGCTGTCTATTATGATTTTAATTTACCGTTATTTTTAACAGCAGATGTTTTTTTATGTAAGTATAATTCAAGGCTTAATTCAAGATAAGTAAAATTTTTTTATTATTAAAACTTCAATCGGTGGGCGTGATTACCAAAAAGAAAAAACAACCAACTAATTAACTTAATATTTTCTTCAATCTTAGTAAGAATGGACGAAATTAGAATTAGGAGGCTTAAGTCATTATGGCTTGACCATTATTTTTTCGGTTGCTGTATTTCATAACATAAAACGAATTAGGTATAAAAAGCAATAGGCGACCTTTTTATCGACTATCAATGATCTTAGCTAAAAATAAACAATGAATACAGGGTATCCCAAAAATCAACGTCAAGCCGGAAATGGGTGATAGGTCAAGTGGTGTCGGTTATCATAAAATTATAAAAAAAATGTAAGTCAGTTTTAAAATTATTGGCACTCAAAAAAAAATCGAGAAATCTGACACCCTGTGACGATCTTTCAAGTACTGTCAGCGCAAATCTTTACTTTTCTTCGATTTTTTTTGTCACGTAACTCTGAGTAACTTCTTACAGTCCAAAATTGAAACATAACTATTAGTGCTGGTCAATATTTTTTCGCAAAAAGCTTCCACCAGAATCGGAATCTACGATGAATTCTAAGAAAATTTCACCTATGTGTCTAAAATCAATTCCTATATCCCGCTGAGAAGCATAAAGATTTCAGGTTGAGGTATTTTAATGTATTGAAAAAAAAAACACATTTCCAATCATGTTAGGCTCAATTCTGATTCATCTTCTTACAATAAATTTTATATATATTTTTTTTTTAATTAACCAAACAATTTTTTTTTAAATTTGGCGAAATGTGCGGAACATGCCATGTACTGAGGCTGATTTAAGAAAGTGGAAGCCAAAAGTCTGTATCTTTTTAACGAAGTGAGGCATCGGTCTAAAATTTGAACTACATATCCTTACAACTCCAAGGAAGATTCTGAACAACAAAATAAAAGTAGGCGTGGCATAATAAACGGCTTAACTTAACGGTCATAAATTTAATTTGATTCAAAAAAAAAATATATTGTTATTTTCATACACTAATTACGAAACTTTTAAAAGATAAACTTTAGAAATAAAATAACAAAAATTCTAAAGAAAAAACAACTTATTTGTCAGTTTTCAGAGTCTTTCTTAGACTCGATTTAAGGATTTTTGGAACGTCTTTCTAAAGTCACTGACATAACATCATCTCGATTCTGCGGCCTTACACGTAGTGAGACATGCGTTAACAGGTGCACACATCGTTCGGTTCCCTGAATATGCGATGGAATTGCTGGATCTGGCAGTGGTATTTCAGCAGAATTTATGTACTCCGACAAGTGTTCGTGTGGGATGCTTGCAGTAAATGGAGGTTCGAATAAGATGTCGTCATTATCCAAGTCAACTAAATGCATATAATCTGTGCAATCGAAATTAATGCGAATCTTCTTAAAATTCTGAGTTTAGTTGGGTCATATAAATGAAGCAAATATGTTCGAATTGATTTTAACTTCTACCGCAAGCATCGAACTTGTCGAGTTTTAGAGGCTGAGTAGGGTAATGAATTTCGAGAAGAAATTCTCCAGACGAGTCCTGAAACCAAAAGATGCTCGCCCCCTGCCCCCCTCCCCAACAACCAAAGCACTCATTTCTTCCTCTGGGCTGGATTAAGGTGTCATACGAACTGTGCCGAAGTTCAACCTGGCTGAGGGCCCAGCATCTCCTAAAATAGCTCAGTCGCGAACGGAGTATCCGGATACCTGGCGACCTTCGGATTAGCTAGCCTTATCTGTATACAGCGGAACACTGTACGAATGGACACCCCATTTTCCGCTACTCGTGGGATCATTTATAGGCAAAACCTCTAAAACAAAATCCGAGGCCGGTACTCCTTTAATACCGGGCGGTAGAACGGTAATCCGGCTCAGTAACCCGACTCTTCCGACTCATGACTTCTTCTCTTCTGACACCCTGTCGGAAATAGAAACCGATGACGAAGCAAAGAGAGGTCCTACACGATCAGAAGTAGAAGATGAGCTTTTGGGCACATCTTCAGAATCGGAGGACCTCAAGAACACTGTGGTGGAGGCGACTCTGGAAAACTGTAGCAATGATACGGTTTCTCCAGTCAGATTAATCTCCACCACTCAAAAAAGGCTTCGACCGCACTCATTCTGCGTCTTTCTAAAAACGCAGAAGATATTATCCTAATCCAGGAACCATGGATTGTAGAAGGCGTGGTTCGTGGGCTTAGGACACCCGCATACGCTCCGCTCTATACAAAAAACAAAGGTAAGATCAGAACTTGTATATTAGTGAAACGTAGCCTTAATGTATTTCTACTTCCCGTTGCCAGACTAGAGACTGCAAAAGGCTGGCATCAGCTTACCTTGGCCACGACCATGTGGACCCTCTCCCTGGTGATAACCTAGAAAGGGTGGTACTGGAAGCTGGAAACCAAAAAACTGGCCTCATAATCGGATGCAACGCTAAGGCACATCACACGGTACGGGGCAGTACCGACATCAATGATAGAGGTGAGTCACTTTTTGACTATATTTTAAGTACTAACCTCTTAATTTGCAACATTGGCCATGAGCCCACTCTTATAACTAGAAACCGACAGGAAGTGCTAGATATTACTCTTGTCTCCGGCAGCATCACTCAAAGGCTAACGAACGGGATGGTATCGTCTGAACACTCCTTTTCAGACCACAGATACATCCAATTCAGCCTGAGTGATGCTCCCCCCAGGCCAACCAGCTTTTCGGAATTACCGGAAAACTGATTGGCCAAAATACAGAGGAATACAGAAACGCTATCCTCTGAAGTATCAAGTCCCCCGCGTGACACCAATGAGCTTAACATGAAAGTCAAGGAATTTACTCTGACTCTCAATCAGGCTATGGCCGCTTCCTGCCCTCTTATTCAACCAAGAGGCAAGAAAAAGCCACATTGGTGGACATCGGCACTGGGACTGCTCAGAAACTCTTGAAGAAAACTTTTCAACGTAGCAAAAAGCACAAGAAAATTGACTGACTGGGACTCATACAAAGAATCCCTCAAATTATACAAAAAAGAACTGAGGAAGGCAAAGCGACAATCCTGGAGGTCATTCTGTGACAAAATCACAGAAACCTGTGAGGCATCGCGGCTAAGAAAAATCCTCTCTACAAATCCTATGATGCCTAGCTGTTTGAAAAAACCGATGGCTCTTGGAGAACCTCAAGTGATGCATCACTCAACCTGCTTCTGGACACCCACTTTCCAGATACCTCCTAACTCGCGGCCAGTAGCAGCCCTAACAGGCCTACTGAAACCGCGACCAAAATTCATGGTCTGATTACGAGAGACAATCTGCTCTGGGCGCTGCAAAGCTTCAAAACATACAAGTCTGCTGGTCCGGACGGTATAATACCTGCCGAGCTACAGAGGTCCGCAGATATTATTCTACCAGTGTTAGAAAGTATTATGAGGAGCTTTGTAGAACTTATCCACATCCCACTGTTATGGAGAGAAGTCAATGTAGTATTTGTTACCGTCAAATAAAAAGGACTACTTTTGAAACTTTAGTTACAAATTTATTTAAAGAAAAAATTCATGTGCTTTTAGTGAAACTAAAATTTTCAGTTTTCTTTCTCCGTTTTCTTCCTTTAGCGGCAACTTTGGTTCTCTTTTTTTTTGTTTCCGCTCAAGCCATTTGACGTCTTAAGAGCTCGTAGCCTTGAGCTAGCTTGACTAAGAAGTGCTGCCAGGTTTGGCAACAGTATTCATTCCCAAAGCCGGAAAATGTTCTCATGTGGTCCCAAAGGACCTCAGACCTATAAGTCCATCATCTTTCCTTCTGAAAACTCTAGAACGACTGATTGATATCCGTATTCGAGCTAAAGTTGGTCCGAGGCTTCTGTCAACGGCTCAACATGCCTACGGTAAAGGAAAGTTGGTGGAACCGGCTTTGCACTCTAGATTACTCTGGGAGGAAGATGCTTTCATGAAGGACAAGTCAATCCATCTTTACACAGATGGATCTAAAACCGATAGCGGAGTCGGTGGCGGTTTTTTCTCAGATAAGCTAAATCTAAGCCTCTCTTTCCGTCTTCCAAATCACTGTAGCGTGTTCCAGGCGGAAATTTTGGCGATTAAAGAAGCTCTGTCCTGGCTGAAGAAAAACGTGATATCTACAAAGGATATCCGGATATTTTCGGATAGTCAGGCCGCCATCAAGTCCTTGGACTCGGTCTTATTACATTCTAAAACCGCTCTTGAATGCCGATCATCTCTTTTGGAGATGGCAGAGCAGTTCAACATTAACCTTTGTTGGGTGCCGGATCATAGAGACATTCCAGGGAACTGCAGAGCCGAACATTACAAAAAATATAAGTAAAAGGCCACCAGAACAGGTAAAAAAGTTTAGGGAAATGTGAGTCTCATCAACACACATGATCACTAATGGGATTCCACATTTTTCGTAAAAATAACGCTTAGCTTCGTCTTTTTCTTCATTAGTTGTTGCCAGGCTAATCGACTTCGGACATAATTTTCTTTCAAGGATGTGAAGTACTGCTGTTAACCACTCGGAAAATGTTGATTGGGATATGCAAATATTAAAGTCCTTTCCCACACCATGCTGATAGTTTCTTTCGGCAAAGAAAAGTAGGCAGGCTGCTAACTTCAGTTTTGGTGAAATTGAAAAGGATTTTGTATTTGGAGCCATTTCCAATTATTTGTATAAAGAGGCTGCTTTATTAAGCCGAAATTTTTTAATAAACATATTGAACATATTGAACTTTATTAAAATCAATAATAATAAAAAAGTTTCTAAAAACACATTTCATCCGGAAGTTCCATGAAATGATCCGCTGCTCCTCTTAGCCTCTCTCGTACTCTTCTCTGGGAAGACGGCTCATCTCCTTCTTCCTCTTCTGCTTCTAAAAACAGATCTATCGTATCCATTATTATTTTGCGTGCTTTATTTTTTATTTAAATCACTTTTTAAAGAAACTTTCCTTTCTTGCCTCGAACGAATGTAGCTACACAAAAACCTGTCGATAAGCAGACGTTCTCGGCGGATTCCACAATAGCAGTAGAAAGTGAAAGGGAATCGAATAGGTGAAGTGAAACTCAATTCCGACGGATTCCACGATAGGGGTGATTGTGTAAATTTAAAAAAAAAAACTTAGCTACCAGGGCCAACATAATTAAATATTTGTCTTCAAAAAACTGTGGGTCACATATCAATACAAATACCAGAATCGTTAAATCGATTATCTTATCAAAGATCGACTACGGTCTTGTTATATACGAAAAGTGCAGCAAAAAATCACTACAAATAATAGAACCCGTTTATCATGCAGTGCGGTCAGAGCTTTTACAACCACGCCGATAAAAAACATGTTAGCAGAGGCCGTTCTGCCTTCAATTGAATAAGGGTTGGGGTATCTTACATTCCTTCTTATTCCAAAGACCATTGCAATTCAAGAAGATTCTGTCCCGTAAGAACCCACCCAAAAGAGCATCAATCATCTAAAATGCTCTTTATTCCGCGCAAGACTTGGACATCTCTATGATCTGCAACCCCATAAAACAACAACTTACCCACCGTGGCTACTGAAAGAGTCCTCGATCATAACCGACCTACGTTTATTCCAAAAATCTTCCACAAACAGCCATTTGGCTGTTAAAGAAGTATCAAACAAATTTAGAGAAAAAAATTTGATTTGATTTCACCGAGGGATCAAAGACAGAAAACTGTACTTCATTTGCTGTTGTGGACGAGAACGGCAAAGCCCTTACGAAGGGAATACTACCACATCAGCCTTTTCGGCAGAAGCTACATCGATTCTTGGAGCTAGCTGTACAACAAAATGTGAATAAACCCTTAATTGCACTGACAGTCTCTCCACAGTAAATGAATTATAAAAAACCACAACAAAGCCCCTATCGTCGAAGCTATTCGAGATAAGCTTATATCGAATGTGGACAGACGCAAATTAGTGTATAACCCACCCCAACAATAGCAGAGACACGCAAAATAGAATAAAATTACTCTGGGACATCAAGAGGTGCAATGAATAGAGCCACAATAATCACCACTATTCGCACATTAATCCGCTGTCTAATATCCATCCTATCCAACAAACTGTTCACAAAAAATGTTAACATGCTTTCTTCGCCTTCGAATGGGTCACACACTCGTCACTCACGCATAGCTGCTCAACAAAAACCCACCACCCACCTGCCATCTATGCTAGTAACACAAATTTAACACCTAATGGAAGCCAAAATATCACGGACATGTTAAAAACCAACACTTCTAAGAAATTCCCTAAAAGAACTTTTAAATACCCCAAACGAAAATAACATCAAAACTATATTCAAATTGTTACAAACTTTAAAACTAAGCTCCTTAATATAAATGTTAATATTATATTAGCTATAACTTATTTTAATCTTGAATGTAATTCCTATATTTTAGTATATCAAGCCGAAAGCCCTGGTGGCTAGTGTTATGATCTCTGTTAATATTATTATTAATTGTAATTTGTAATTTAATAAAGCAATAATATTTATGAAAAAAACATTGCAAAACCTGTTGAATGCTACTGAAAATTCATCAGTATCAGTCAAAGATTTTTGGAAGAAAATTAATAACAAGGACGCAGTTTTCTATATTGACGAGGCATGTAAGCAAGTTCGAGAAAAAACAATGGAAGGTGCATGGAATAAGCTTCTTAAAAGAGAGACAGTTAGTGAAGAGAACGATCAAGAAAATGAAATCAGAGCAGTGACCCAGTTAGCAAGAAAGGTTGCTGGAGATGGGTTTGAGGATGTTACGGAAGAGGACATGAGAAAAATATTGGGATCTGAAAATGATGAAGAAAAATAAGAATGGGAGCTGAAAATGATGAAGAAAAATAAGATTCCTCACATGAAGTACAAAATAAAAAAACACGACCAAACAGCTAAAAAACCTGTTAGATAAGGTTGACAATGCCATTGCTGCAGCTAACGAAATGTATGATGATATTGAAAGGAAATAACAATTTAAAAGAAACATGATAGTGGCTACAATGCCTTATAAATTACTTTTCGAAGAAAAATTAAAAAAAAATCTAAGCAAAGCAGAATAACGTCATTCATTAATCAATAAAATGTGTAAAACGCAAAAAGATTTTAATTAATCAAATCGAAAATTATGATTTCATATTTAATTAAATCGAAACTTGTCGTAAATTAAAAACAAATATTTTTTTTGTAGGTATATTTAAACTTTCCTCTTTTTTTTTTTGTTCCTCTTATAGCGCGGTTTCTTATAGCACGGGGTTTTCAAGGACAGTAACCCCCGCGTTATAGGACGGAGAAGTGTATTTGTATTTTTGACATATTCATTTACGAGATTCCATACACACATAAATTTGAAAGATGTTATTTTCAACAGGAGTCAAAACAGGGAAGCATAAGGCTTTGATTAAAATCTCTGTATTTCGGAGGGGATGCATTTCGACCCGCCTCTTTCAGGCAAATAGGATTTTTTTCGAAAATACATCAAGGAATCTCTCCTTAAAGTCTTCGACACAATATCCGGAACACCCTGTATATAATATGTGCAGTGATATCTGGTTACTTAAATTACAGCCATGCGAATAATTGTTAAGTGAAGATAAGAGCTATGTGGGGGAATCCCAACCTCATCAATTAAGAAACAGATCGGATTTCAGTTTACCAGATTATGCTAGTAGTTTAACACAAAGCCGTTAATTTATAAAGGTTGTTACCTATTTAATTCGCTTCCTAAAGTTATAAAAACTAAAAAAATTTTCAATTATTTAAAATAAATGTACTTGCATTCATAAAATATAAGTATCCCCATAATTGAAATTAAAATATTGTATATGTACCTCAGGTTAAGTTAAAATAGTAAAAAAAAAAAAAACTGAATTTAAAAAGCAAATTTTATTTCTGATCGACTATGAAAACCATATTTAAGACTGGTCATCCCAGGTCTTTTTAATTCTTTTAGAGTTGGCTTTATTGGTAAGGAAATGAAACCATATCTATAATATCTATATAACGCTAAAAATGATTTTTATGTTCAGCATTAACACTAAAATTTTACCTCACAATTTTCTCGACTACACATCAAAGAAAAACAATGATTCAGATTTTGCCCGACAGAGCAAAATTCAACAAAAGAAAAATGTGCCTTTCCTTAATTCAGCTCTCATTTTTTTTTGATTTGGACGACGCATCACGCATAGAAGCTACTACCTACTTAGTGTAACAAAGATGTTTGTTTCAAAGATTTGAAAGAAACATGAAAGCACGTCGAGTGCAATTGGAATGTTTATGAACAACTTGGCATAAAAGTTGCTCCCTAATAAATAATCATTTGAAGCATAGAAACTTAGAATGACCTGATAACTGAATGCGCATCTTTATTTTTCCTGCAACAGACAGCATATTAACCACCAATAAAACTGAAGAATCCATCTTACTGATAACAAATGAGCGATCAGTAAAAATTATACTTTACCATTCTTCTATTGAATCCAGAAGGCGCATTTCGAAAACCTTTGATCGCCTGGAACACGCCACCACCTATGCATCCCATTGCAAATGCACCACCGCAATCGTCAACAATTCGAAAAGGGCAAGGCTCTCTGGCGTATTCCTCCATTGTTTCGTTTTTATTCGATTATTCTAAAAAGATTTTGAAAAAACACATTGAGTTTTTAACCTGATTTGTAATATTCGAATTTTCTAGTGTAGTTCCGTCTGGTAATGCATGTTGAGATTACATAATTATTTCGCCAATTACACATGCAACTTTTACTGAATTTCATGTACACAATTGTACACAAAAACAGTTCAAGTAAAATATACTAATGAAAACAATTATATTAAATGGTTTTTGCGTTTTAATTGATTAATTATTCACGATGTTTTATAACCTAATGGCATAATAAAAACACATGCACCGCAATGCAGACAGAATTGTGAGGATTTATTTAACATATGTTACGTACTTTTTTCTTCAATGGTTTCGTTCAGTAATTATTTATTATTTATCGTAAATACGAATTATAAAAATGTTACATTAAAAAAAACAAAGCGACCAATGCTGCGAGACAAAAATTCTAAAACCAATTTTCAATGTCAAATTGAAATGGGGTGATAGGTTAACTGTGCGATGATAAAGTTTTTAGTTCTGATTGTTGGTAGACCTGAAATACATTTTTATTAAATGTAGCGGCATCTGTTGCAGAGATATCGGCAACTGTTGAATATTTATTATTCTACAGAAAATGAACGAGCGAAATTTAAAAAATGTTAGTCATTCAGTATATGGTATTAACACTTACATTATGAACGTTTGAATCCAGTGTCTGGTTTGGTTGTTTGGTTCATTTGGTTTCACCCGTACATTGTTCAAAAAAATAACCCATTGGGAGTGTCTTCACACATACGTAGCACAGTGTGACAATTCGCACATTTAGCGGGATTTAATTCAAAAATCGACATGCACAAATGTAAACAAAAGGTAAGTTGTTTTTGGATAAAAAGTGTTTTCGTAAAAATTAGGGGTGCTTGAGAGTAAAAAATTAGTGATAAATTATGTGTTTTATGTGTTCAGTAGACCAAAAGTGTAATTGATATTGAATTGTTCAGTGTTTTTCAAGGTTGAGACCATTTTTGTTTTAAAGCCTTATAAAGGGTCCGCCATCTAACGTTTTTTTTTCAACTAGTGCTTATTTCGTGAATGGTAACACTTAGCTTATGTCTGATTTGACAGGTAATTAGTTTTATCCTTCCGGTTAGTAATGGAGCAAAATTTATGTTTGAGGTTTGACGAAAAAATTGCCAAAAATGGTCGCCATAGAGAACGCTTCGAAAACAATAATTGTGCCTGGTTAAATGAAACTTTAACATATCACAAACTGTTTTAGATGAAATTCCCTTTTCATCTCATGGCACCATGGTATTAGGAAGACCAAGAAAAAGCTTCAAAGAGTGGTGTGAGAAGACCAAGAAGAGAAAAGTACAAACACTTCTAGATTCATCATTTAGCGCTGAAGAAATCTGAACTGCGAATGAAATAAACCTTAACAAAGCTGGAAAGAGAAATACTGGTATTGCAGTTAAGCAATTATCAATACGTTCTCCAAGAGGTTAGTTTTTTGCTTAAGTCAATTTTGTTTTCATATAAATTTTATCATTTATACCTAAGGTTGAATTGTAAAGAAAACACTGGAAACACATACTTTTTGCCAATATCTGCTGATGATGCATTAACAATGATAACAGACGCACAGCTATCCACTCATCAGTACGATATAATACGTCAAAAAATTAATATAAAGATTCCAAATCTATTACCTTCGTACCACAAAATTAAAGAGGCTAAGGAAAAATGCTATCCCGATAACAGAACTGTGAGTGAGTCTCCTGCTGAATGCGGCTTACAAAGCTTGGGAAATCATAGCATTGAACGTTTATGCTTAGCTCAAAAAGATGTTTTAGATTCTGTTTTGGATTTTAAAACTGGGCTTAAAGAATGGTTCCTGCTCATAAAATGGGGTTGCGATGGTGCTCAACAAAAACAATACAAACAAAAATTTTCATCAGGTCATCATTTCGATGAAAACCTCTTTAGTATTTCCATGGTGCCAATTCAGTTATATTTCTTACAGGAAGAAAATAAAAAAGTGGTTTGGCAAAATCCAGCTCCATCATCCACAAGATACTGCAGGCCTATTAAATTGAACTTTGCAGAAGAAACTACAGAATTGATCAAGTTGGAAGTAGATTCAATATAAGAACAAATTAAAATGTTACAGCCAGTTGAGGTAAATAATGACAGCTATCATATCCAAATAAAACCAATTTTCGTACTTACGAAAAAGCAAAAAAAAACATTAATTGAACACGAAATTCTACAATTGTTAAATATACCAACTGAGTAATAAAATGCAAATTATTGGCTGTTGTATGTTTTTTTTTTTCATCACAACTGTTATAGATATGTTTACAAAATTTATTACATTTCATTCTATACACAATTCTCATAAAAGTAAGTAAAAAACATTTCACAAAAACATTTAAATCTAAGCGCTATTAATTTAATTCCGCTAAATGAGGAATTGTCACACTATGCGTAGGTGTTCACATTGGCCCGAGCAGGAAGATTGTCCGAAAGAGAGGGAACGCTTTTTATTGAAGTGGGAAAAAGAAGGGTTACTTCCACCGAAAATCCATTTCTAAAGCGGCCTGTAAACGCTAAATCATAGTACCACTAAAACACGCAGACGCTGAGACCAATTCACTCCAACATAAGTAAAAACATCTCTCCATTTGTCAAAAGCTGTCGAAAAATTCTTTCCAAACATCAGTATTTGGAATGTTCGCCATTTTTTCCCCAATTATTTTGTGTTTTCACACGATGAAATTCACTAATAAAATGACTTGGTCGAGTAAATGTTGACAGATGAGAGCGCAGCCACTCAAAAATCAAACTAGGTTTAATTTTAGTGAGACCAAATTCTGATGTTGGTGAGACCAAAAAATTGGTACTCATAGCAGCCCGCAGACGATCAACATCAGCTAAAACTTGGTACTAGTAAACATGTAAAACAAACCAAGCTCCTTGTGGCACCCCGCATTTAACTGGCAAGAAGGACGAGGACTGTTCGCCTGCTACAACTCCTTACGGTCTCCCTTGCAAATAGGAGATTATAAGCCTCTTAGAGGATATTGAAAAATTATACTCTTTCCTAATTTTTGAGCAAAGAATGGAGTAGTTGACTGTATCGAATGCTTCAGAAAAATCGAGTAGTGTTAAGATTGTATCAGCTTTTCTGATATCATCAATGACCAATAACAAAGCAGCTATGCAGCTACGTTTTGAACGGAAGCCAGATTGCTTTTCACACAGAAGCTTTTTACATGAATTGTATTTTTGCATTTGCAATGATACGGTTTTCTCAAATACCTTCGAAAGAAATGGCAGAATTGATATTGCATCACGCATAGAAGTAACCTGTTTTTAGAGCTTGGTGAAATTATACATATTACTTTCATTAGTAATTAGTACGAGTAGTATGGGTTTTTGTCAACCTAGTTGAAGAGATACGTCGTGGAGAAAACGATTTGTGTGCCATAAACTCCAATAGTAAGTCTATTTACGAACACATCACTCGCATTTAAAAGAAGTAATTACTGTTTGGCAACCATCGGAGAAAGTACATTAAACTATATGTGAATGCAGGTGAAAATATTACCTCAGGATGTGGTAGAGTGGAGCAAAGAATGAAAATCTACTTTTAATGTACTTATAAGATATTTGGTGTACTGTCTGTTGACTCCACTAGTGATGTGGTAATTCATTCATCATTCATTATCTTCTAATTAAAACTTCTTCTTCTAATAAAATAACATTGGCTAAAGTTACTCTCCACATTTGGCAAAATATTGCGAGTATACCTTAATTTCAGGAAACACAGATGTTCGGTAAAACTTCCAGCCAGTCTTCGCGTAAGTTCATCAATTGTTTCAAAGATATACATAAATAACCTGGCGATTACTATAAATAAATATATAGTGTCCTACCTCAAAATTCACAAAATCTTCCATGCACCCATCAATTGTTTAACACTTCAGGAACAAATAACATTTAGGGTATATTCACAGTCCGACAATTTATTTTTTGTACATTTAATTTAACAGACAAGTGACAATTTTACTATTCCAAAAGCACATAATATACCTGTGGATTAATTTAAAAAAAAAAACTCAAATTCAATTAGTTTTTGAAAAGAAATCAACGATTCGCTTATTTTTCCGCGAATAAGCGAATGTTCTTTGCAATCTGTCACATTTTACTCGCATTCCACACATGTCCAATCTACATTCGCATGACCAAAGCATTCCCACGAATTTAATAGAAAAAAAACACCAACAATTTCTTTGTATTCAACAAGTGCTTTATTTACATTTTTTAACGCAAGATTCTATATATTTAAACTAAATTATCTCAACACATCACAAGCACTTATTTCGAAACTCACGTATTTTTGCTCGACATTTTAACTTTACACTTATCAGACAAAAGTAAATACTTTAACAAATTTATTTATTTTGTTCCATACCGAAATTAAACTTCATATATGAATTTGCTCCCGCCAACGAGCTGTCAAAAACCAGTCTACGAGTGAAGTTAAACAAACGCTACCAACCCAACGAGCGCTGAAAGCACTTTACCGAGTGTTAAAATACATATGTATCTTGGCTGTTTTGTTTCTGTTTTTTTTTTTTTTGCAGCAGCAGTATTTATGAAAAAATGTTAAAATTTGAGAATATTCGTTCTTTTGTATTCTTAGTTCGCTGTGCTGTAGACCTTTAAATTAAAATACCAATCCAAAAATACATCTTTTAATTCAGAATAATTAATAGCAAAACTAAATCAGATAGTTGGCAACGACCTGCATTGTCATGCTTATCAGGTTTTGTTTTGCTTCATCTAACCTCACTCTTTCCAAATTTCGACATTTATAATTTATCCATCGTATTTGTGTAGTGTGGATTTTGTCTTATTTTTTCCTTAAAACGATTTCAACAAAAGGCAAATTAAAAGAACAAAAATGAATCAGAAAAGACCAAAAAACAAATTTAGACAAGATTTTGCTAACAACACACCGAAAAAACCAAATACACAACATGAAATTGGACATATGACAATAGAAGAGTTTACAAAGGTAAGAGTAATAAGAATAAAACTGTAAATGAACTAAAATTTCACTTTCAGAACGGGCTTAATGAAATAATTGAAGCTACCAAAAGCATCAATACATTTCCATCAGGTGCATCCAGAGACTTGTATTGTTCTTACCCCACCTTTGGGAAAATTGTGGACTCTCAATCATATCGCATCATGGGTGTTATATCAAAAGTTTTAAAATTTCAAAATATAAAAGGGAATATTCAAAGGTACAGGAATAACTTCTATTTAAATTAAACAAAGCCTTAAGTATATTAACTTCAAATAGACGTCAACAAGATGAACAATTTGAGATGCTTTTGGAGTGTAACGATTCTATCTTGGAACGTGTAAACTCTCATTTGGATGAACTTTCGGGAATTAAAAAGAATCCACAAACTGTGGTCGTTGAATCACGGCTAACAGAAACAAAACCTGGAACAGGAGCCGGAAGTTGGAATACAAAAACAAGAAATGAATCGGGTCCAACAACTGCAAGGTAAATATCAAGAAACAGCTTGTGATTGAACCATGGATTATTTGAATATATTCGCAGGTTGATTACGGCTAGGAATGTAGCACGACCACAAATTAAATTTCAAATGTCAGTGGACAACAGCGCTAAGACACCTTTTATTCCACGGATCAATAACAAACCAAATTCTCTTAAACCTTTAGCTGTGCTTCCAGAGTACGATGAGGATGGAAATATTGCAAGGTAGTTCAAAATAAACTAAATCTCATGTGCTCTATAAAAACCTAATATTTGTAGCTTTCTGCATCCTTATGAATTTGAGTTATTAAAATTTGAACCACCAAGTGTTCAGTTAAGAAAGAAGAACCCAATTCCTCCACGATCCCTGGAAGAAACTCAACTTGTATATGTTGATACAATTGAAAAGCTGAATTCCACTCTGCGCGATTTAAAAAAGTTTAATGAAATTGCAATCGATGTTGAACATCATTCGTATAGAACATTTCAAGGCATAACGTGTCTGGTGCAAATTTCTACACGTGAAAAAGATTACATTTTGGATGCACTTGAGCTGAGAGAGAGTTTACACGTGTTGAATGAAGTCTTTACAAACCCGAAAATAGTTAAAATTCTTCACGGTGCTGATTCAGATATAGAATGGCTACAACGAGATCTCTCGCTTTACATTGTCAATATGTTCGATACACACCAAGCAGCCAAAACTCTTAATTTAGCTCGCTTGTCTTTGGCTTATCTTCTTAAACATTTTTGTGACATCGAAGCCGATAAAACGTTCCAATTGGCAGATTGGCGTATTCGACCCTTGCCTGAAGAGCTAATTACTTACGCACGTCAAGACACACATAACCTTATCTACATATATGAACGACTAAACAATGAGCTTTTAGCGCAAGCAAACAATCAAACCAACATTCTACGATCAGTCTATCAACGAAGCACAGAAATCTGTAAAAAGCGTTACAACAAGCCTAAAATCATTGAAGACTCTCACATGGACCTTTACCAGAAGTCAAAAAGGGTTTTCGACAACAGGCAGCTATTCGCATTAAAAGAGATATTTCGTTGGCGAGACACAATCGCAAGACAAGAAGATGAGAGCTATGGCTATGTACTTCCAAATCACATGATGATGCAGATATCCGAAAGTTTGCCGCGTGAAATGCAAGGTATATTAGCTTGTTGTAATCCGATTCCACCTCTCGTTCGTCAGAATTTACACGCCTTACATCAGATTATTCACAAAGCACGCGAACAGCCTCTTGTAAAGCCCATTTTAGAAAGAGATAGCGTTCATCGATCAGTGGTATCGAATGTGAAAGATTACAACAGCAAATTATACTGTCCGCATGATTTGTCACATTCGGCTGAGTTTCGCGATGATCTTCCTACGCTTTTTAAATCTAATAGCACTAAAGAAAGCCCTTTTGAGCAAAACTATCTATGTAAACCCATATTAAGTGTTTTCGATACTCCAGAGAACTCAGAAGTAAACAACAGGTTTGTAACAATGAATATATTTAGTATATAGTTTTTTTTTTTTTTTTAGGATGAAGAAATCAAACAAAAATTGCAAAAAGTTCAACAAATACAGTTTGTCAGTCCGTATGCTCGGTACATAGCCATGCTGCCACTAGCTGAACAGGAGAAAAAGGAAGAACTTCAAAGGATCGAAGCTGAAAATCAGAAGAAACGACTTTGCCCAACAAAACATGAACATGTAAATGTAACTACTACTTCCTTTTAAAGTAACTTAAAATACTCATAAATATTATTTTCTAGTCTTTAAAGGAAGATCAATCAAATGAGAGAAAAGTAGAAGATATGTACAATGTTCCTTTAAAGGAGTCGCTAAAACGAAAACATCCTAATTTATCACCAAACCACGACCAGTCGACACAAATAAAGAAAATTAAAACAGAGAATTTAACTGAAACTGGTGGTGGAAATTTGGATCTAACAAAACCCTATAGAGAACATCTGAACACATCAGCTGTCATTGAAAATTTACAAGACACACAATCATCCTCATCAAAAGCAATCGCTTTACAAGGCTCAAAAAAACAAACAAACAATAAAAACGTGAAGAATAAAAAGAAATTTAGAAAATTTAAAGGAAATAAGGTGGGCCAGTCGTCGGAGAAACCAGTAGCGTTTGACTATAAAAATGTTGACTTTAAGAAATTTCAAGGTGGTGCACAGAAAGCACAGGGCACTGAACTAAAACCAAAATTTCATGGGAAGGTAAGAAAATGTTTGATATTTCCTTTTGAGATAGAAAAAGACTTATATTTTGTTTTCTCACACTTTTTAGGGCCCAAACAACAAGGCTAACAACAAAAAATTCAACAAGCTCTTTACATTTAGTAATGTAAATAAAAAGAAATAATTTTTTATACAATAAAATTTAATATTATGCCTTATCGTATAGACAATTTGCTAAAGTTCTTCTAATAAAATAAGAAATTGAATCCTTTGCAAAAATAAATTTCGCAAACATTGTTGTCATTCTGATAATAAGAGAACTAGTTGTCATGATTTGCAAGTTGCATTAAACATTGGTGATTACAGTAGCCTGAGTGATAAAAATATCTTATAAATCGCAGAGAGAATATATTACATGTGTACAAATTAAAAAGCATTTTCGATGCATGTGTACTGATGAAGATCCTCTCAGAGCTAAGGCTTGGATTGACGGAGCTTAATGCAACGTATTACAAACTACTTTAAAATTGATTGTCATACTTATATATGAAATTTGTGAAAGGTTTTTATTTAATTTTATTTAATCAGATCCTCGTGATGAATTTTCAAGTTCTTATAGGTGGGTTTTGTACGATTAGTGCAGGCACATATTTACGGCAACCTGGCGATGACCAGTGCTATTTTTAACTGCATATGAACTGCTGACCAGCCAATGACGTAAAAGCCACATTATTAGGAACCAACCAAAAGCTTCACATAGGGACAGATCTATAGTTAACAAACCGTAGAAACGATGCAGCGACAGCAAAATTAGAACCGGATAGTTCCGTGAATAGACCTCACGCTGAACACTTAGCTGACATCCATTTATGAAGTGCGATTGAATAGGCTGAGGAAAAGAGAGGAAAAAACATAAAACGGCGATTGCTACCAATAACGAAATCACCTCTCATGTGGATGCGGATTTGTTATTAGAGTCAAACTAAAGCAATAAGTCTGTTTGGAGATGTTGACATAAGAACAAGTACCTCATGACAATTCGTATTGCATTTTACTACATTATCCTTATATATGCACATTCCCTCACAGAGGATAAAAACGACGATGCCAACAACAGCCCACAGGGGCCCCTGAAGAAATCGTACGAGCATTTAAGTGCAAATTTAGGGTATCATCGGGAAGGTCAAGGAAAAACTAAATATATGGTATCCAAAAATAAAAAAAGCGGACAGAACATCACTTATACGGGTCTTTGTCTGATTAAACTTCGCTATTAATTCTGATAATGACACTAGCGCTGAGATTAAACAAAGAACAACTCTTGTCAATCGCTGTTTCTTTAGACAAGAAGGCAATTGAGTAGAAAAACCCTGCCTTGTACAACTAAAATGACATTGTATATAGCCCTAATCCGCAGAAGCAAAAATATATAGGGCCACCCTACTCTTTTTATTTTTAAGTAATTTTATTTAGTCATAAGAAAAAATACAAAAAGAAAACAACAGTCTATCGATGAAATTTTTTCGCTCGCCAGTCGGGAAATTCGTCAAATTTATCATCCTCACCTCCACTTTCATCACTTTCATCCGAACTCCCTTGTTCCATTTTTATTGCACGCTCTTTCAATCTGCACGAAACAACTTCCTTCTTCTTTTCAAGATCAAGAACTTTGGACCATTTTTCGATTTGTTCATCGATCTCTTTAATTTGGCGTTCCGCTGTCGCTTCCTCTTGTTCGCCAGCTATGATAGCATTAGAAAGTGTATTTTCTTCTCTAATTTCACGTTGAAATCGATCCCATTCTTCATCTTGTGGATCTTTATATTCTAAATTTCGTACTTTTGCATCTTTAATAGGATCGTCAAAAAATCCTTCAGGCAGAATTTCGTCTTTAGCATCAACTTCCATCTTTGAACCATTTTCCAGAGGTTCTTTTTTGAGGATGGATTTAATGTTCTTTGAATTGTCAAAAAAATCACTTGGAATTGGATTTCCATTAACAATGCTAGCTTGCTCATTTTCTAGTTTTATTTTCTTCTCCTTAATGGCGGGATTTTCAGGTAATTGATTTGGTCTCTTGAGATATTGTTGTGCGGTGGGATTTGTAATTAACGAAGATTGTTTTAGATGATCCTTCAGTTGTTTAGCAATTTCGACATTTGCTTTGTGAGCTTTTGTATTAATATGAACTTTCCAAACTGATCCTGAGCGTACTACGCTTTTGCATAGTATGCAAGTGAGTTGACCTTGATCGTTGTACGTGAAAGAGAATAGTTAAGGAAAACATTTATTAAGATAAAATTATATAAAGCAATCCAAGTTGGAATTTTAAAAGGATATTTTGCTAAAGGCGAATCAATTTTATACTCGACTACACGCTGCTGAGTCTTAGATTTTTGCTCCTGCATCAGACGTCGTAAATCATTTTGAGTATATTTTTTTTTAGCTGTTTTGAGTTGTGTTGACATTTTAATTGTTTTTAAATAATAACAAGATAGAAGTTCTACAGTAATAAACGAATATTTGTTTTTGCTTCTTTGCAACAGTACTTAATAATATATGAGAAATGTCATTAATGACTTTCGAAGATATGTTCGTTTGATAATACTCCGATGGCCTTTTCCATTGGTTTCACTCGGAATTCTCTTAGCCAATATTTCAATTCAAATAGTTTTGAAGTAAATTTATTAGTCAAAAATCGTTGGCCTTATTTCCTTTGAGTTTATAAAGATTCACATGAAAAAAATTGGTTGTCTCATATATGGAGATATTTTTTTCGGATGTTATTTGTACTTAATTTACATTCAATTATTTGTCTCGTTAGGACATACGACAACATTTGACATTTCACTTAAGATGTGACGGTGTATTCTGAGCAAATTCTGAAATGAAATCTGGAATTCGAATTTTCTTCTGAGAATACACAGAAAACAGATAAGGAGACATTTCCGGGAAGTACTTTTGGTTTAGAAGGACAAAATAATTTATACTATGGAATATGCCACTAGATATGACAAATATTTCTGGTATTTTCCACGAGCGAATGAATTGCCATCAATACCAAAGTATCCCGGGAGACACAAAGCTGTGTCGAGGATCATATGACGATTCATTGAAGCATACGGTAGGAAAATTCAAAATTGATCTCAAACACAAAACATCGGTATCAGTAATGGTTACCCCAATCTCCCAACCTTAATCACCATCAAAAATCTGTGAGAAAAGAGATAGCTGAGAAAATCAAGAGAAGTATCTAATATATTCGTATACTGTTTATTACAAAAGAATCGATTTAAGCAGTTCTCAGGCGTTGTTACTCATAGTATAGAAACAGATCTATGATAATTCAAACACTTCCGACTACACACACAAGTGTCACTTTTGACGTAAAAATATTCCATTCTATTAACCTCGCTGCTCGGTAAATTATTCCAAATTAAAAATATTTAACAAAAATGAGTGAAAATACAGAAATTAATGGCACCGACGAAGTACAAGACAAGAAACAAAAAAAAGCTACAAAGCACGATGGTGGAGCTGCTGATTTAGAACGTGTTACAGACTATGCCGAGGAAAAAGAAATCTCTGCTGCTGATATCTCAAGTGTAAGCAATGTTGCTTTCTAACCTTTAATAAGCCACCAAATACACCATTCGAATTGTTTGATGAAAAATCACGTTCCGTTTCTTGCAAATGTATCCCATTTCCTTAACTTAAAGTGCAGTTTCTATTTATAGTTCATTTGGCCAAATTAAAACGTCTTCGCCTTTTTTATGTGATTTAGGCGGACTTAAGTATCTAAGTTACTACTTCACAACGTACTGCGTACAGTCTCATTAAGCTTTTTCATTATCAGGCATAGTCGATATATTTAAAAAGCCTACTTTCTGTTTTGTTTTATTTTTTTGTTTCTCTATTGTGACATGATAGTGACACAATATTGAAGAATTCCACTTACTAATCGCTGTTTCTTTAGCTTAAGGCAATTGACTAATAAGGAATTGCCAAGAAACATTAAGTAGGGAAATACCTGGCGTTAGGTGATCCAGACAAGTTGAAGTAGTTCTCAATAATCTTGTGATGTGCAATTGCGGGCAGTTTTGTAAAAATCGCAGTGATTGGTTGAGATGATCCAGTTTAACACCGAGCTTCATCAAAGTAAGAAAGTAAGAGCTATCTTTGAAGTCTAAGTACATTAGATAAATCACTTGATTAATATACTACAAAATCAGGGCATCTACATATTTTGGCTATTGCTCTTTCCATATAAAATTTTCGTTGTTTAATCTTCAATAACAACTAGACCCATTTTGCCCCACTTTTTGCAACTTTGAAACGTGAAATTAGTATTTACAAACAAAAAGAAAAATGTCAGGTCATTTCATCTAGAGTCAGTAGTTTTCGGGATACGACTCAATTGATTGAAACTGATAAATCATTAAATTAAATGTTGTTAAAAATAAAAATACCAATATTGATTGCACCTTTTATTTTTATTTTCTTCATCAAACCTTGTATCCTATCAATTGTTCAAAATGCAAAGTTGATTTGTATGCATCTTTGAAAGGCTCTAAGAATGTTTATTCTGTCCCATTCTTCTCGGGCTGTCGCTGCCTCGTCAATTCTATGCTCCAAGTCTTCGAACGTTTTTATTTCTGATGAGTAAACAATATCCTTCATCCGTCCCCATAAATAAAAGGCCACATAATGGATCCCTTTTGCTGGAACACAATGTCTATTCTTTGTTGCAGTGGTATAACACCTATAGTTTGTTTCACAAAAATTACAGGTAAAGTTTTAAATTAAGCCTTTGTAAATTGTGGAAATTAGTGATTCCATTTCTGGTGAATTAGGACACATCCGTTCACGGAATCCGGCCAAAAAGAATGTAATTGTAGAATTCCAAACGCTTCTCTGAGTCACCGGGTTGTAGCTCCTGTACTGGTATATGATGGAATGCATGCATGCCAGATATAATTCCTGCTTTCTGCGTAGGTGCCTAAGATTTGGGTGATTTCTGTCGTAATATAAAACGGCTTCATAGCTCAAACGACTTTTGCTAAAGTAGGATGTGAGTCACTCGACGATTTCGGTGTTGTTCCTGTCTCTCTCAACATGGAAAATTTTCTAATAAATGTCCTGCCACTTGAGGTAGTCACATCTGGGTATTCCAATCTTACTCGTTGATCGTTATTATTGCAGAAAACATAGGCATACACCATGTCTGCGTATTGTTGTGTTAAAAAGACAATTATCGAAGATATTATGAATTAAACGTCGATATCTCGGTTAAAAACTACAAACTGATTATGCAGATAATTTCGCATTCTTTCCATATTATTTCATAAGAGGCTTGCTTAATTCTTTTTTCAGAACTACCTGCAATTCTTTTTCTAACCTGAAAAAATATGCGTTACCTACACAAGGTGGTCCCTTTTGCCCCTTTCAGGGGTAATAAAATGAACCTTTAAAAAAAATTATTGAATTTACATATTCAATAATAAACTTTTTTACAAGAAAAAAATTCCAAACCCTCTGTTAACTACGATAATTTTATAGGGCTGTTGCAAAAAAATATCCCATTTTTTGAGTTTTATAGTTTGAGCAAGTTGGGTCGTATTATCTCTTGTAAACTACTGACTTGAAATGAAATAACGTGATTTTTTTTTATTATTGTAATAAATACTAGATACACCTTTCAAAGGTGCAAAAAGTGGGGGTTGATGAAATATTTTTCCAAAAAATGATGACAAAGTTACGCTTTGCTTAAAATTTCCGAACACAATTCCTCCACCCATACGATTTTTTTCTCAATATATGTCAAGGAATCTTCCCTTAAATTCTTCGACACATTATCCGGAATACCCTGTATATATGTCTACAATAAATAATATCTATCATTATTATTTTCTTTAAGGCCGTTGAGCAATTTGGTGATAAGCGAATCAAAGAAGATGAAGAAAAATTAGCGAAGGAACGGGAATTGCAAAAAGTTCAAGTGAAAAAGGAAGATATTGAACTAATTGTAAGTACTTAACGTATTCCACTCGCTACATTTGTCACATACAGTTTGTTTAATTTTAGATGAATGAAATGCTAATACCCAAACAACAAGCGGAAAAGGTTTTAAGAGAACAACGTGGCGACGTCGTAGCTGCGCTAGAGATTCTCATTGCAAACTAACAACCAAATAATAATTATTCACTTATACTGATTTTTTTTAAGAACGAGCTTTGTGAAAATGTTAAAATTTTCACACGAAATAAAATATTTATAGTAAAAACGAAATCTTGTAGTACAAAAAGTTTTATTAGCTTTGTTTGCTTTTAGCCCTAATATACCCAGTCGATCAACGTTACCGAACAATGATCATTCATTTTTCTTTCGTGTACTCCCGCTGTCATTTGTTTGCGCGAGTTTGTTATTGTTTCATTTTCTTTGATAGCGTTTTTTTTGTTTCGCGTTGGAAATGTAATATGTTCAAGCGAAAAAGAGTAGTGTTGTCTCTTCAAGACAAAGTGAAGATAATTGAGAGTATAAAAAATGGCGAATCTGGCAGTAAGTTAGCGCAAATATATGGTGTAGGAACTTCTACGATATCAGATATTAAAAAAAATTCTGATTCCATAATGAAATTCAATTGCGCGGTTGAGAAAGAAAATGGAAGCTAGCAACGTTAAGTCATGAAAAAATCTCAAAATGTAATTCTGGAGAACGCAGTTTTTACTGGACCTCTTTTATGTGAAAAAGCATTAGATTTTAATCAAAAGCTTGGTGGTGATACTTCTTTCAAGGTGAGCTGTGAATCGTTAGCAAGATTCAAATCTAGATGAAAAAGAATACGATTTAGATTTTGTATACAATGCGGACAAAACAGGTCTTAATTGGAAAGCTCTACTAAGCAGATCATTAGCATCGCGTCGTGAAAATGCACAACTGTGAAATAAAAAAGATGTTAAAGTTTTTTAAGGAAATTAATTTAAAAGATTTTTGTTATATACTGGTAGAAGCGTGGAACTCTGTGGAATCGCAAACATTAAAAAGGGCATGTTATAAATTATTAAAATTAACTCCATCTAATTCTTCAATTAAACCGCATGACTGATGAAGAAATAATTTACGATTTGAACAGTAAATAGACAGAGAAGATGAAGAAGAGACTGAAACTTAGGAGGTATGTCAAGTACCATCTCACTCAGCAGTTTTTGAAGCTTTAGATGTTGCTTTTAAGTGGTTTGAAAGACAGGATGAATCGCATCCCATACAGTTCTTACAACTGTAGCGCATCAGGGACTTATCCGCAATGAAAAGATGTGATTCATTACGGCAAAGATCAATAAAAAGTTATCAATCAAAAATTTAAATTACATTATCGTTATAGCTCGTATTTTTTTATATCGTATTGTCTAAATGACGTATGTAAGACCCATTGCATAATAAAAATTGATTAAAATTGAAATATTATTTAATTTTTTAAATCGATTATCCGGATTTCCGATTATACAGAATATCGCTGGTTTTATTTTATCCGGATAATCGGGATTCTACTGTACTGTTTTTTTTTGCTTGTAAAAAGATGAAGCGTCTTTACATATTTTTCTCTTACGTCACAAATATTGTACTGCCCATGTTGTTTGTTTAAAAAGTATTTATAGCTAATGGTCAATCCATTCACCTGTATACATATGTATGTATTTCCATAAAACCTCTATGATATCATATGATGTCGATAGTTTTACGTAATTTGGCTTCTGGACGCATTTACTAAAGATAGTCTACTCATACTTGGCCTACGACCTACTATCTCTACAGTTCTACAGTAAATAAAACAACTCAATGCCGAACTATCACACCTTCGCGCTGGATAGTCCTGCATCGATCATCATTAAACAGTGCGTTGAATATCCCTACTTTACCTGTCGTTAACGGACTTCAAAAAGGCGTTCGCAACTGTTAATATAGAGTTGATCTAGCATTCACTGTACAGCAAAGGTGTTCCAGATAAAATAACAGCTTATGATAAATCAAAATCACGTGTTGCATAGGGAAATGCTTCCTGAGGAATTCGAGTAGTGTATGACAAGGCTGCAAAATGTCACAAATATTGTTACAGATAATCAGTGGTTTGCCCCATGTCAACTTGCCATTGACAAAGGAATGAATTCTATGATTCTAATATTGGGATTGAGCTGACTCATTGATTGATTGATGCTGATTAAGCATATGCAATGCATGCTTATTTCCTCACAGTATAATGGATCTTCATGAATTGGTTTCAAGTGTAGGAAGAAAGTTAGGTGTCGTGTGGCTTACGAACTTACGAAGTAAAGGCAAAAGTTATCAGCTTCAGAATATCCTTATCATTTGTGGACAACCAATAAAGCTTTTAAGTATGGTCTCGTCTGATCTGACAGAATATTGTCAGCCGTATCGGCAAAGCAGTCTGCATTGAAAATGTTGCCCCGGATAGCAGTCTAATACAATTAAACATCAAACTGCAAGCGTTCCGCTCTAGCGTTGTATTCGTGATTTTATATGGGCATAGTGATTATGCCTAGATGTCAAACTCTACTAATACTTTTGCAAACCCTTAACTTTTCCACAGACATACTGTAAGTGAATTCCAACGCTTTTACATCTCTATAACTTAGTCAAAATTTGCTAGAATGAGAGCAATTTACAAGTAAAATTGGTAGAATAAGAGCAATTTGCACGAGTATGTGTAATGTGGAAGACGTTTTTTTGACTAAAATGGGAGGGAAATGGGCATTGATGACAATTCACATGTATTCACAGGCAGGGTCACACGGATAGGGGCGATCGGTAGAAAACCGGTTTTGATTTTCCAATATCTGGAAAGTTTGACATCTAGGGTAGTTTACCTTTGTATATGGGTGCAGTACTTGGAAAACTTATAGACACAGCCATAGACTAACTATATATATAATAGACGTGGGTGGCCGTGGCGGAATTGGTAGTGGACCGGCTTCCAAATCGGAAGGTTCGGTGTTCGAATCCCAATTTCATTTTATCAGTTAACAAAAATCAAATAAGATGAGTAATTGACTAGAAATCAACAACAAACCAACTTCCACCAAGAACTTAGTCTCCCCACTAAATGTTGGATGCCACCCATGGAGCAAAATAATCACTGAGCCTAAACCTCTTTATTTCTCTCTGTGTCCCATTTTCCAAAAAACTTAACACATGCTGAGGCATTATAAGTATATTCCTACCCACTTGTGTTAAGTTCTTAAAAAAAAATTAAAAAAAAATATTTCAACAATTTGTTTATATATCGTAGAATTACCAAATCTGTATAACTAATTTATACTAACTATAACTTCCAAACTATGTATGTATTTTATCTCGATTGTTATCAAAAATGACACTATAAAAGTAAACATGGCTTCGAGGCACAAATGGGAAAATTAATCAAATAAAAGCTAAAATATCTGTTTTTTTTGTTTTGCTTTCAATTAGCGAAGAGGAATTTTCGTTTAATTTTGTGGGCTAACCGATTTGTCTTTACAAATACATAAATACTCGTAAACAAGATGGATTGCTTAATTTCGTAGCCTTATATGTGGATTTTATTTTATTTTATTTTAAGTCTATGAAGAAGACGTAATAAATACGTCTTATGGTATGACTGCACATACCATATCTCTGGACAAAATATAATTATTTTGGGCGTATAGAACTAAAATTGTAGCATGGCAACACACATTTATTCTAAAATAAATAAACGAACAGTTCACTTGTTACATTGACGTTTATTTTCAATTTTTGTTTGTTATAGGAATACCTTTATTAATAAAGTTGAAAACATGCTAAAAAAACATATAGATTATTCCGAGAAGCTTAAAAGGAAACTTATCCAAGAACAACAGAAACGAATCAAGCCCGGAGAATGTCAAAAGGTACTCCAATTTCATTGCCTCATAAATGTTTATCTCTAATTGGAAGCAAATTTAGTATATTCGAGCAGTTATAGACGAAGATATCTTACAACCACCAGTAGGACAATCTTTACTACGCCAATTAACCGATGCAATGGTAATTTATATAATTCGCAAGCAAAAGTGTAATGGAATAGTTATTTGGGAGCGTAATGTTGGCCAACAAATTTTTAGCCAGACTGGTGACTATCCACGTGTATACAAGGAAATGGTTAAAAAGAAATCAAATTTTAGAACAGTTCTTTTTTAGTGTAATCTTGCCGAAAAGTTCGAATTAGAAACTCAACTTCTTCGGTTGTTCAGTGGTAAAGAGTTTGATGCCTGTATTAAAGACAAAACTATACATGAAATTATTGCAAATATCAAGATAAATTTTCCTGAAATGAAAATCACATTGGTTGTAGCGGGAGCACTTCCTAAATGCAGTAGTCAAATTGAAAGAGAAAGTTCGTTTGTCGAACTTCAACTTCTCTACGAGTGTAGCATTCATTTCGTCAGTGATACGACTAAACTTGCTGAACTTGTAATACGGTTTACAAAAGCAGTTGCTGAAATTCCTTACAAGTAAAGCAAAAAATATACATTAAAACCCCTAAGTTTTGAAATTTTACTTTTTATTTTATTATCCTTTTTAGAAAACAAAAATCAGCTGTGTTTGGAGGATCGAATCACTTCCTTTTGAATGATAATAAAGATTGTGTTCGGGTAGAGGCAGGCAATGGCTTGGGAAGGCTATGGCAACAGCATCTGAACAGGTTGCCTTTGCTAACTTTGGATGTCGCTCAAGCGATTTTGAACAAATATCCTTGCCCTAAGAAACTATTGGAGGTAAGTCTCATATAACAAAGTCAAATGTTTATTTCACATATAGTACTTTAAATTCTAGGAATTTGAAAGCAATCCCGATGGCCCAATTACTGTGGCAAACTTAAAAATAAGTCGGGGAGCAGTACCATTGTTGTCCGAACGACGAATTGGTGAAGTTCTTAGTAAAAAACTTTATACATTGTACAATAGCACTGATCCGAATGAAGTTCTCTAAAAGCATATGCAAGCAAGAAAAGAACAATGTCTGAGCGATCTTATTATTACAAATCGTCGTGTGAGAATAACAAGGTCGCATGTGAAAAACTGTGAATTCGAGATGCAGTTAAAACAAAATGTCACACTTTTTTTTATTGCAGTTGCAGTTAATTAGGTTCGCTGACTAAATGCTTACATGTTAATGTCATATAACCGAACAAAAATACCCATACAGTTTATATCAAATACATATGTCCAAAAACGCAATAAATGAGCTTTAAAAATGAACACACCTACGACTTTGTTGCGAAATACTATTTCTCGTTTCTGAGTTACTAGGTTATATGTCGGTACATACGACTTTGAACTAAAGATAACTTAGACATATTTAAAACACCCACAAAGAAATTAAAATATTGCAAATATTTTATTCTGAAGAAAACTGAAACTAAACAATATTATAATCAATTCATTCAACATTTGTTTAAACTAAATAATAGAAAAAAGTAACATAAAATAAAATGTAATTCAGTTCAAAAAAAAATATAATAAATACTAATGGTTGTAAATAATTTAATTAATTGATGTTTTAAGATTGTTTTTTTGAAGGTTTATTGTTTAATAAAGAAAGGCAAAATATTTTGTCCACTTCCGTCATAAATTTTAGCATTGAAGGAAAACATTTTATCTTTTGTTCAGACATTTCCGTACGTAGTTTTAAGTTTATTGGTTTCGGTAATTCAAAGGGGTCGAGTTTGCTCTGGTTGAAATTTTAGTGTACTTTAAGTCGACTTACATGTAATCAGATTCGAGATATGATGTTTTATATTCCACTGAAATCAGTTTTTGTGAAAACTTTAGATTTGTTACCTTAATGTGATTGCAAAATAAAACTAAACTAAAATAAAGTATCTGCTTAAAGTTTAAGGGTGAGGAACAAGCTTGGAAATCGGAAAAGTCTTGAGCAATATTTTCAGTTTTTGTCCCTTAATATTTGTCTTCACTAAAATGGGCAACAAAGAAATTGGAGAATAAAATTCTCTTGGCTTCAGGGTTCTCTCCAAAACACTATGCACTGTATCAATAACTTGGATACAGGAATGGCCAGGAGTACAAAAATTCATTTTTAGGTCCACAATCTGGCTGTTGGATTCCAAAAATAATAGTATAGCCATACTCATGATTGAGTTTCTTTGTGGTGGAACGCAGGAATCACACCAAAGAATAGGTTCCTTTATATAGGGTTTTCCAATAATGACTTGACAGCTTTTTTCTTAAATAAAACGCAAACGATTTCAGATATTTCAAAATCTTTATTATCGGCTTGAAGTACAATCAAAACATTTATGAATGGAACTCGACTTCGTTTATATGGCCACCGCGGGCACGTTTGCAGCGGTCAATTCATTGGACCCAGTTTTCAACGACTCGGCCACACGTTTCGGCCGAAACGGCAGCTTTTTCGCGTTCAATGTTGGCTCTGAGCTCTTCCAACGTCGGCGTCGTGTTGGCATAAACCAATGACTTAACGTAGACCCACAGAAAATAGTCAAGCGGCGTTAAATCTTGAGATAACACGCTCACCATACTTACTCTTCAATAAATCGATTGTAGCGTGTGCTGTGTGGCTTGTGGCATCATCCTTTTGAAACCACATGTCGTCCAAGTCCATATCTTCCAATTCGGTTCAAAAATAATCGATGATCATGGCGCGATAACGCTGACCATTCATAGTAACGTGACGATCGTTATCGTTGACGAAAAAATATGGCCCAATAACGCCGTCGGCATGTAAACCGCACCAAACAGTTATTTTTTTGTGGATGAAGTGGTGATTCATGAAGCACATGTGGATTTTCACCCATTGTGCCAAAAATGAGCTTCGTCACTGTTAGAGTGAGAAGAACAACCAACTTGCACACATTGACAACCAGCTGCCTCGATGGAGAGAAGTGAGTTGAATTTGATCAGTCGAGACGGGCAGAAGGCACACAATAAAGAAACTTGATAAAAAGAAGAAAATAATTTGTCAGCCACCATCTATTGTTTCGTGAAATTAAATATTTATTTTTTTTGTAATGTAAATTAATTATAATAAATAAAAGCATAAAAGAAAAGTGATTAATTATTTGCCAGCCGCCGCCAACATTACATGTTTTCCTGATTTCGGTCGTCTGTCTCCAGTCGAACGCAAATTCACAGCCGCCAAGATAACGATCTTAAAAGCCAATCAGAACCGCCGTTCTATCCAAAACTTAAAATTTGTCGCTTGGGTGACAGATGCCAACAAAAAAGAGTAGAGATAATTTGCGGAACAGTGTCGCCACAGAAAGTGTAAGTGAGAGTGGAATCGAGCGAGTAGTAAACGAATCAGCGATGGAATCAGACGCGATTACAACCATTCTTCACAGTTTAAACGAACTTCGCACATCTGTGCAGGAACTAAAAAATAGTGCAAATGAAAGTCAAAAGGACATCGAAAGATTAAATATTAAACTCCAGGAAAGTAGTGAATCTAGTGTTCTTGCCGCCACCGATTCTGCAGCTAATGCCAACGCCGCGGAATCCTTGCAATACCCTCGAGATTCTTCAGGACTGCCTGGAATAAGCCAAACAAATTCCGGAGCCACAAACTTTCCACCGACCGCCATAATAAAACTTCACGATCTGCCACAGAAGATTTTAAATATAATAATCGCCAAAATTTGCAGAGACTCCAGAAGAGTTTAGTCGGACCAACCCGAGAAGCTGTTGCTTCTATGTTAATAAACACACAAGACGTACCGGATATAATCGACGAGTTGCATTTTCGTTTTGGGCGAGCAGATGTACTTGTACGCGCCCAATTAAACAAAATCCAAAAATTCCCAGCCATAACCGAAAACAAAGTGGAACAACTTCTTACCTTCTCTACACAGGTACGTAACGTCGTAGCACTGCTGAAATCTTCGAACAACGAACATAACCTCACAAATTCTTCCATCTTAGATGAGTTGGTCCTGAAATTGCCGCAGGAAAAGGAATACGAGTGGGTAAAGCATTCATTGACCATCAAACCATATCCGAACATAGCTGGTTATGTCAACTTGCAAGGATTGTGTGCCTGATGCCGCCATCATCGAATTTGAACAAGCGTCCTGGAACAGCAAGACCGCAGTCTCAGCCAAGACGTATTTTGCACATAAATAGAAACACTTCCGCCTTACAGAACCACGATCTGGAGAATCGAGTCCTTGTGCACAATTTCTACCTTCGAAATGAAATTGTGAATTGGCGATTCGAGAGCTCGGGTTTCACCCAGTTCAGTGACGAAAATATGGCAAATAATGCCATCACCAACGATAGGCTACTACCCCCGTTCATTTCGAAAGAAGAGCTCCAAACGATCTTCGATTCACTTAGAAGAAAGAAATCGGTGGGAACCGATGAAATACCGAACATTGTGCTTCGACATCTCCCTCTAGAAGCGGTGAACATTTATACTACCCTGTTTAATAATGCGATGAATAATGCACATTATCCAGCGCATTGGAAAACTGCGGTGGTACATCCCATCCCCAAAAGAGATAAAGATACTTCAAATCCGGCGAATCTCCGCTCGATCAGTCTTCTTCCAAACATCAGTAAGGTTTTCGAGAAGGTGATCAATAGAGTCCTGACTAAGTGGGTTGAGGACAAACATATAGTTCCGGATAATCAGTTCGGTTTCAAAGCGGGGCATGATATCATTCATGCTGCGTCTAAACTGGTTTCTGATATCCAATGGAACAAAAGTGCACTGGTGCCTGCCTGATTGACTTGGAAAGGGCCTTCGATACCGTATGGTTAGAGGGACTCTTTTTTAAGCTGGATAGGTTGGGCATTAGTAAACCACTGCTGTATATTCTTTTTGATATGCTCTCCAGTAGACAGTTTATCGTGAAGAATGGCGATGTGACTTCTGTTGGAACTTTTAACATTAAAACGGTCTGCAACAAGGTGCTGTAAATTCGCCGATCCTATTCAACATTTACACGAGTGATCTGATAGGTTCACTTCACCATGCCATAGGGTACGCAGACGACTTAATCGCGTACAGATCGGGTCCAAAGATTGAGGTCATTAATATGCTTTTGCAACGTGACTTCGACAAAATTAAGCGATATTGCGATGACTGGAAGTTGAAAATCAACTTTCAGAAGTCGGAAACCATTCTGTTTAGGCCGCCTTTGTCTGGGCCCTCTAGGGATACCAGAAAGAATTGGCGAAAGTTGCTCTATAGATGTTGCTCTGGCCAGAGCCAAAGGTGCTTTTGCCCTCACAAAGAGACTGTTTTATAACAGCCAACTCAATGCGAGGGTGAAGGTGATTTGCTACATGGCCCTTATCCGGCCTATGCTTGTATTTGGATGTCCCGTGTGGTTCAATGTGAGAGCAAGTTTATTGGAAAAGATTCGGGTGTTTGAGAGAGCTTGTCTTAGGACTTGTCTTCGCTTATACAGAACACCAGAGTCTCAGTACTTAAAATTCTATCCCAATGAGGTCCTGTACTATAGGGCGAACCTAATAAGAGTGGACAATTTCGTCATTAAGTTGACTCGGAGGCACATTGCAAGAGCAATGACCTCATCGAACAACCTGATCTCCGGGGCTTACTACCCCAATTATATGTATCACGAGAGAGTTCGCTTTGACGGCTTTATTCCTCCAGAAGCGTTCCTCTATCTAGATAGCAAAGGTCTGATCCAGGACAGATTGGCGGTGCCGCTAATCTTCCACGTCGCTCGAACAGCTGCGGACAGGCGGCTCAACTACGATAGAGACGTCGCACATGGCAGTGGGGAGCGTCTCCGGTTTAGTAGGTCGGTAGGGAGTCGCGACATGAGGGATGTTGCTCGGCATCACCAACAATTTTGGTGGCTAGTTGAAGGAGGGGAAGTTTCGTCGTCCAATTCTTCCAGTACTAGGTAGCTTTATAGGAAGCAAAGTCGGTCGTCTGACTATTTTATTAGTCTTGGCCGGCTTACATAGTTTTAGGTATGATTAAGATAGTTTTTAAGAAAAAAAAAATACATAAATACAAAAAAAAAATTAATAAAACAAAAAAAAAAATATATATGTATATATATATGTTTACATGTATTTATATATTTAGTATATATATATTATGTATATACATATATATATTGTATGTCTAAATTTGTATTAGATATAAGTAGGTTAAGTAGATTAAGATTTATTTTTAGGTAGTCTGTAAGTTTTTAGTTTTAAGTTTTATAATAAAATAATCGTAAAAAAAGGTCATGGAACTAAGTTTTTTGTTAAAAAATGTTTTCTTAGTTTTAGTATTAATTAATGTTAAAATACAAATAAAATTAGACTGTAAGATACGTCGAAAGACATAGATTAAGTGTTAGGTTTAACTTAGAGTGCCCGCATGGGGCCAGTAAGTTATAATAAGATATTTCTAAGTTATTTAAGCTAATTTTTAAGCGTTTTTTTGTCTAGCAAGTAAGAGTAATTTAAGTGACATAAATAAAAATGCATAGAAACTGAACTGAACTGAACTGACTTCTGCCTTACAAGGTGCACAACAACTAGAGTGTTACCAGTGCGGTGCAAATCATTTCATCTCTAAGTGCAACATTTTCAACCACTCTCTTAGTGTTGAAGGACGTTGGCAAAAGGTCAAAACACACTTATGTTTCTCATGTCTACGTAAAGGCCACAACACTGCAAACTGTCGCAGCAAGAAAGTATGTGGTATTCGTGGTTGCTGTCGCTATCATCACACCAGCCTACATGATGAGTAACATCCGGCCAGCTCCACAACTGCCCAGCCATTATTAAGCTGCCGAACAATTCCGTCTGTCGGCCCTTTATTCAAAATTATTCCTGTCACTTTACTTGGACCGAATGGAAGACTCGATATTTTCGCAATGTTTGACGAAGGCTCATAGGTTTCTATCGTAGATGAGGATGTCGCAGCTAAATTAGGACTCAAAGGTCGTTCGCAGCTATTGACTCTTCAATGGTATGGCCAAAATACTACAACGGAACCATCCAAATTGGTGAACTTTGAAATAAGGGGTGAAGGTGAGTCAATTTCGTTTATTATTAAAACTTGAATCTGCCAGTCCAGACGTTTAACAAGTCCGAGTTCAAACACTTCGAATTCTTACCAGTGCGAAGCTACAAAGAGGTCAAACCACTAATACTTCTCGGATTAGACAACGTCCACCTAGGAATCCCGTCCACTATTGTCAAGTCTGGGATTAAAAGGCCAATTGCTGTGAAAACAAAACTAGGTTGGACAGTCTATGGCCCAAATAACAATATCGCAACATCAACACCAGTAGAATTACATATCCAAGCAAGACAGCCCTATGAAGACTTGCACGATTTGGTGAAGGAATACTTTACTGCTGACAACTTTGGCTTTCATTCATCGTCTACAGTTCTAGAGTCAGAAGAAACCAAGAGAGCTCGCCAAATTATGCAAGAAACAACACGTCGTATAGGGAAAAGTTTCGAAACTGGTTTGCTCTGAAAGAGTTCTCAGCCCAATCTGCCACACAGTTTTAAGATGGCGGAAAACCGTCTATTCGGAGTCGAAAAGAGGATGTCTCGAAATGCAGAATTTGCCACCAAGTACACAAGTGAAATGTCAAAATATATTAGCAAAGGATACGCCAGAAAACTTCATCAGTGGGAAATCGAGGATACGAGTAAGATAGTTTGGTACCTACCGCATTTTGCTGTGCAAAGCCCGCACAAGCCTGAAAAACTTAGAATAGTCTTTGACGCCGCAGCCACAGTAGATGGGAACAGTCTCAACTCTGCTCTACTCAAAGGACCGGAGCAAGCCAAACCATTAATGAGCATTTTGTTCAAGTTTCGGGAAGGATCAATCGGAGTAGCTGCAGACATCAGGGAAATGTTTTCCCAAATACGAATTCGCCCAAACGACCAGCAAGCACAAACATTTTTGTGGAGAAATGGAAACATAACCCAACCTATTGATCATTACGTCATGGTTTCAATGATTTTTGTGGCTATTTGCTTTCATGTAGTGCTGAATTCATCAAAAACTTAAATGCTCACGATTTTCAACAGCAATATCCCGAAGCCGCCGAAACGATCATCAACAAGCATTATGTTGATGATTACGTCGCAAGCATTCAATGCGAAGAGGAAGCCATCCGGATCTGCACAGACGTTGTGAAGATCAATAAGGAAGCCGGTTTCGATTTGAGAAACTTCATATCGAATTCCCCTAATCTGCAGTCAACTATGAACGATGAAGCCACAAAGTGTATCAACGAGGTGAATATGGAACGTCAAGCAACATAAGAAAAGATACTCGGGATGTTTTGGAACACTTCTACTGATAGCTTCGAATTCAGAACAAAATTCCATCGTATTCCAAAAGAAGTTTTAGAAGAAATTCGGCCACCAACTAAAAAAGAACTCTTAGGGATGGTGATGGCAATTTTCGATCGCTATGGACTCCTAGCAGAATTTCTATTATATTTAAAAATTTTGGTCCGCGACACTTGGACAAGTGGTATAGACTGGGATGATCCTTTAACCACCGACATGAACAAGAAATGGCAAGCATGGTGGAAAGAATTCCGAAAAATCAAGGTATTTCAGGTAAAGCATTGTTATTCAATGCACTTGTTTCAAGCAAGTGCAATCGATTTACACGTCTTTACGGACGCAAGTCAAATCGCCTTTGCCGCCGCTGATTACTTCAGAATCATCCATTCGCAAGGAATTCACGTTGTTTTTGTTTGCGGAAAGACACGAGGAGCACCGCAAAAATTGCTGTCTGTTCCAAGACTAGAGTTACAAGCTGCTATGCTGGGTAAACGCTTCAGCAAAATGATAGTTCAAAATCATAACATCAAAATTTCTCATATTACCTTCTGGACCGATTCAAAAACATTATTATACTGGATTAACTCAACTGGTGGGAAATTCAAAGCCTTTGTGGGACACCGTATTGCGGAAATTTTATCAGTATCACAACCATCCCAATGGCGTTGGACTCCTACCTACAAGAATAGTGCAGATGCAGCCACTCGTCCAAAGGGTTCTCCAAGACTTAAATTAGATAGCGTGTGGCTTTTGGGTCCAGATTTCCTTCAACATCCAGAAGAACACTGGCCAGCCACAATAGTCAATCCGCTCCCAGAGGATGAAGAATTCGAAGAAGTTAAGTCATGTTTGTTGGTGCAGTTCCAAAAAGGTAATTACTTAATAAATTTTAATCGATTTTCGTCTTTCTCAAAGCTAAGAAGAACAATGGCCTATGTTCTGCGCGCCGCCAGAAGATTTCGGTATCAAGGGAAAGTTTCGTCAGAATATAAAACAAGCAGTTTCCTTACTTTAACTGAGATCAACAACGCCGAAAACCACATATGCCGGATGGTGCAAGAAGACCAGTACCGTAATGAGATCGCTGCCCTAAAGTCTTCAAAGCCAATTTGCAAACGCAGCTCAGTATATGCCCTTACACCCTACTTAGACGAACAAGGCCTTTTGAGGGTTCAAGGTCGAATTGATGAAGCCCGTTATCTACCTCTTCAAGCCAGATGCCCAATTCTATTGCCACAAAAGCATATCGTTTCTGAGCTCATTATGCAGCACTACCACAAGAAATTCCATCATCAAAATTCAGCAGTTATTCATAACGAAACCCGCCAAAAATTTTGGTTTCCACATGTCAAGAGTCTTCTAAATTCCATACAACGTAATTGCATGGAATGCAAAATTGAAAGGGCCAAACCAATCACGCCGCTTATGGGTCAGCTACCGGCCGCTCGTCTAACTCCGTATGTACGTCCATTCACTTATACTGGAGTCGACTTATTTGGCCCTCTCAATGTTGCTGTTGGCCGACGACGAGAAAAGAGATGGGGCGTCATCTTTACCTTTTTAACGGTAAGGGCAGCGCACCTAGAACTAGCCGAAAATCTGTCCACAGATGCCTTTATAATCTGTCTTCGTAACTTCATAAATCGAAGAGGTGTACCAGTAAAAATTAGAAGCGATAATGGCACAAATTTTATTGGTGTCCAACGTGAGCTTAAGGAACAACAGGATTTGTTCGATATTGACCGCATACGTGATGAAGCCGCAAACCAAAATATCGAGTGGGTATTCAACTGTCCTTCCAAACCAAGCTCAGGAGGATGCTGGGAACGCCTCATTAGAATAATAAAACGTCTGTTAAATAAAGTTATACAGGAAGAAGCAACTAAGGTCGAAACATTGAGAAGTGTTCTGATTGAGGCGGAGAACATTATCAACTCACGCCCGCTTACAGATATACCAATAGCCATGGTAGATGATGAGCCTCTAACACCAAACCATTTCCTGTTAGGATGCGTGAACTCAACACAAACGCCGCATCCCATAAGCGAAAAGGTATGCCTCAGAAAACAATGGAGGATAGCACAGCAACTTACAGATCGTCTGTGGAAGCGGTGGACCATAGAGTACTTACCTCAACTCTTGAAACGACCCAAATGGCGGTTACGCCCATTACAAGTCAACTTGGTTATTATTTGTGACTCCAACCAGTCCAGAAGTCACTGGCGTAAAGGCCGCATCATAAAAGTTTTCCCGGCTAAGGATGGACAAATTCGTTTCGCCGAGGTTAAAACCTCCTACGGGTCCATTAGGCGTCCAGCTTCAAGACTTGCTGTTCTTACAGTTGATAGTGAACCTAGGGAGGATTCACGGGGGGAGGAGTGTTAGAGAGAGAAGAACAACCAACTTGCACACATTGACAACCAGCTGCCTCGATGGAGAGAAGTCAATTGAATTTGATCAGTCGAGACGGGCAGAAGACACACAATCAGGAAACTTGATAAAAAGAAGAAAATAATTTGTTAGCCACCATCTATTGTTTCGTGAAATTAAATATTTATTTTTTTGTAACGTAAATTAATTATAATAAATAAAAGCATAAAAGAAAAGTGATTAATTATTTGCCAGCCGCCGCCTACATTACAGTCACTGAAGATGATTTTGCGATGAAATTCATCATCTTGGCGCATCTTCTCCAGAACCCAATCGGAGAACGTACGTCGCTTCAAATGGTCCATCGGCTTCAATTCTTGAGTCAGCTTGATCTTGTATGGGTGTAAACCAAGATCCTTACGCAAAATACGCCATAATGTGGTCTGAACGATGCCCAAGAGTGCGTTCACAAATTAAATTCAAAGTTGCCAAATCCCTATTGGAAAATCCTTTATTAGGGTTATCAGCAATAACGGCCTTTATAATTATAGTCAATCCACTAGCAATATCATTGGCGCTTCGACCTATCGTGGTTTCGTTCCATATTGCACAATATACTTGCTCAGAACTTGATAAATTGGCTGTGAGATTGTAGACGTTTAATTTGCTAAAATAGTAAATGGACCCAATTTCACTTTTTGGACAAGTAATTACATTTTGCAGGTCGAAACATAAAACGGGAATAATATTGTCCTTATCACATTTTCTTTGATTACGGCATCCTACTTTTCCTCATTATGTTTTTGAAATTTGGCCTCTTCATATAAATTTGGTTGAATGTTCCTCGAGTTTTCAAGTATTTTGAAATTGAATACGAGTATTTTCCAGTATAAACTTTCTTTTACATAACATTCCCCATTCTCTTCATACTGAGCCTTAGTAGTGAGACTGAGTAGTGAGACTCTACCTATGGAAAAGAGAGTATATGCTGCCTTACTTTGTCTTTCAAGTTTGGTGACATAATTTTTTTTGTATGCAATCCGCTTTGAGATAGGCTTGGTACTCCTGTAACTTGATCTTTATGAAGATGGATGTTTCGAATGGGTTTATAGCTCATGCTTAGAGTTCCAAAATAAAATTTCTTACACACTTGAACTGTGTTATTAGAAACATTGAAGAAATATTTAAATGTATATTTTTTTCTACCATCAGTTGTTTTTCCAACTCTACCTCCAACACATTCAAATTTCTCAGGTGTTGATGAAATAAATTCTTTTTTCTGCGGCGCTCAAAAGATAGTATATGCCTTGAATAACTGAAGTCTTTCGTTTTCCGTTATATACCTGCACTGTAATTTGCATGTAACTGAGCAATTTTGGTTGTTTTGATGGATATAGCTTCTTTTTTTTTTTTCATAGGCTTGACCAGCTTGGTAAAGAGCTCTACGTATGTTCTCTTTACACTTGGTAGTCTCGCTTTCTTTTTGTTGTTGTATTCTTGGATTGTCAATAACATCTATCATAATGCCATCAGCAGTTATTTGGGAACTCGGTGGAAGACTGCCAAAATCCAAGTTAATTTCAACTTCTGTCTAAGATTCCATTTTTTTTTAAAGTTACTACACCAACGAAATTTATGTTATGCCCCTTTAAAAACTAAATTAAGTACTGGCTTAATTACGGGCTTTTAAATTTATTAATTTAGCAGTAAATAACTTAAAATTTGTTTGTTGAAGGTCTAACAGTTCTTTATTTTTAAAAATACATTCAATACCTGCAACTGCTTAAACCGACTGAAAGAATTACGTTCAGTACCGGCTGTCAACAATGAAATAATATAAATCAGAGCAACCATTTATGAATAACATTGGCGAATGTAGATAACATACGACTTTGTTACATTTTGTTTTTTTTTTTTAAATCTTAAATCACACAGTTGCATGTAAACATACGACTTTGTTCTAAATATTCGGTTAATATTCTTTTAAAAACCACGATTTTATGGCATTTTCCTTCCTGTTATATGTGCTGCTCTCTCGTAGAAAGTAGGAAAAACTTCTTAAATGAATTTTGAACGTTTGTGCATTAAAATGTCAAATTTGTTTTTTTTTTGCAACATACCACCTTGTTATTCTCGAAGGACGAAATGTTAATTTGACGCTGGTTCCTTTTTATTTGTCACGTTCATACAAACATATTGGAAGACAAGTCCATATTTATTTGAAGAGCTGATGTGTTAAAATTGTTTGATGGCCATGTTGTCCTAAACACTATTATGAACAGCGTTTTAGTATTAATTAATGCTAAAATACAAATAAAATTAGACTGTAAGATACGTCGAAAGACATAGTTTAAATGTTAGGTTTAACTTAGAGTGCCCGCATGGGGCCACTAAGTTATAATAAGATATTTCTAAGTTATTTAAGCTAATTTTTAAGCGTTTTTTTGTCTAGCAAGTAAGAGTTATTTAAGTGACATAAATAAAAATGCATAGAAACTAAAAAAAAAAAACTATTATGAACAGCATGAAAACACTTTCCAAATTTCCTTATATAGGGTGTCCCAAAAATCAATGTCAAGCCGGAAACGGGTGAAAGGTCAAGTGGTGTCGGTTATTCATTGTACTTTTAAAATTATCGGCACTCAAAAAAGAAGAGAAATCTGACACCCTGTGATGATCTTTCAAGTGCTGTTACCGCAAATCTTTACTTTTCTTCGATTTTTTTTTGCCACGTAACCCTGAGTAACTCTTCTGTAAATTACGGTCCAAAATTGAAACATAACTATATCGGTTTTAACTAAAATATTGGTTTTCTGTCCATCCATGTATCAGAAAATCATTAATCATCCAAGTTGAACTGGCTGTACTAACAAAAAAATGTACTATGCCATTTTGGCAAGTAACTTTAAAAGATGGCGTATTTAGTCTGGATTACAAAATGGCTTAATTGGGGACAAAAAAAAATATTTTGTTAAAGAAACCCGATCCATAGTTAATTATTTTTAATAAGTTAAAATGAGTATCAAGTGTGAGCGAGATAGACAGTGACGCCGTGATTGAAACGGATAAGCACGTTGCGCGACTAAACGCCATCTACGTATCTTGTATCTTACAAAAAATGTTCAAACTGTTTGCCTTCAGCGGCAATGCAAGCTCTACATTTCTTACAAATGATCTGGTAATATCCATATTTCGCCCCGTTTTGGAGTTAAGGGCAATTTTAGAAAAAAATGACTTAAAATAGGAAAGAAATTATTAAAAAATAACGGCAACATACACAATAAAGTACTGTACAGGACTTGAAAGCCTAAAATTTGCTCTTTAATATAAAATTTACATCAAATTATTCGTGTGAATAGTTTTTGAATAATTCGCATTCAAACTTAAATTTTTGGTAAAAAGTGAAAAAATATTTTTTTTTTAAATCAATGGTATTCAAAATTGTGAGAAGATGTGCCCAATTGGTTTTTTGTATTAATATCAATTCCGAATCGAACACAAAAAACCGCATGGCTTTATATCTTCTAGTTTTTGAGAAAATTGAAAATTACTAAAACTATTTTTTTTTTTATTAGACTTTTTTTTTGTATTTATGGTGATCTCACTTTGAGGATTAATACGAGTATTGATGATAGGGTCATCTTTGTAAGTAAAGTACAGCAAATCATTTAGCGTGACCCAGAGGAGGTAGATTTGCATTGCATTCCGCGTCCCAGTCAGTCAGTTTGTGAGTAAGTTAGGTTCAATGTTCAATTTAAATGTTCAATGTACGAGTACATATTAAAAAGGTATGTAAGTTTCGTCAATTAAGTCATTGTCCGTACTGGTGTCAATGTCGAGTTCGTCGATGATGGTGAAGAGTCGAGGCTGTTTTGGTGGTAAAATACTGTAAAATGTTTGTGTGGGTTCAAATGATAGAACTTATTCTTTTCAATAGAAATCGCTTTATTCAGTACAGTTACAATTCACTATTTTAAATATTTCTCTCAGTACAATCCAATTTCTCAACCGCTTATACTTTTGTTATCTTTTACTTAAACCACTTAATCACTTCTCCTAATTAACACTTCAAATTTCACTTTAGAACTGATTTGCATACCTTGGGGATGCTGGTATTTATACTCGAATGACATACTTCGAGAACAATCCTCGCCATCCAGCGTCCCATACAATTTCCAATTTGCTAGAAAATTCGATTCCACTCTCCAGTCATCAATGGTCGAGACTTTGTTATTCAAGTATCGAAATCTTCTGGTCTTCGAGTATCGACATCTTCTGCTCTGTAAATCTAAATGTCGCTGCTCACATTTAAGTGGTTATCACAATACCTTCTAAGTGCTCATTGTGAACGGTCGGAGGGTCGAAATCCTTCAGTTGCAAACCCACACTTTCTTTACCTTTGACAAAACCTGGGTACACTTTTTTTACGTCAATTAAAAATTGACCCATTTCAAGGTCAAACGAAGGTCACTTTTGATTTTTCAAATGATAATTCCTGATTTTCATTGCTCAGTCGTATTGCTCGTTGGCATTTTTGAAAAAAGTGTTTCTTGTAAAAGAATTGTAATTTTTCACGCAGATTACGAATCTGTCAAAAAAATAGGGGTTCCCATTAAAAAAATCAAAAGTGACCTTCGCTTGACCTTGAAAATGGGGCTCAAGGTCAAACTCGTGGTCACCTAAGATGGTGACCGCCCCTTCAGAACCTTGCGACTTTTGTCTGAAACATTTTTCGCGATATCGCGTATTTTTCGAGTAATTTGGATGTCTCAAGTTAAAAAACTCACCCAGTAGATATTTCGAAAAGAAAATAATTTACTGCAACATTGGAACATGTGAATTTTCTATAATGCGAATTAGTGAAACTTTGTTATTGATGGGAACATTGTAATTTTGTGATGAGTACTGTGGATGAAGAGTATTGATGACATAGGCGCCTGCCTGACGAAAAGCACATACTCCGAGCGGAGCAACGAAGTTGCGTGAGCGGGACCTGCCGCCTGCGGAAAGAGAGTTGAAATCCCTTAATCCCGCAAAGCGTGTCACCCGTGTACTCTTAATTAAGAAAACGATTCATATAGGCGTCTGCGAGATATTTAAATAATACTCATTATATTGTGATAACCACTTGAATGTGAGCAGCGATATCTAGTTTTACAGAGCAGAAGATGTCGATACTCGAAGACCAGAAGATTTCGATACTTGAATAACAAAGTCTCGACCATTGATGACTGGAGAGTGGAATCGAATCTTCTAGCAAATTGGAAATTGTAAGGGACGCTGGATAGCGAGGATTGTTCTCGAAGTATGTCATTCGAGTATAAATACCAGCATCCCGAAGGTAGGCAAATCAGTTCTAAAGTGAAATTTGAAGTGTTAATTAGGAGAAGTGATTAAGTGGTTTAAGTAAAAGATAAGAAAAGTATAAGCGGTTGAGAAATTGGATTGTACTGAGAGAAACAATTAAATAGTGAATTGTAACTGTACTGAATAAAGCGATTTCTATTGAAAAGAATAAGTTCTATCATTTGTACCCACACAAACATTTTACATTGGTGTCAGAAGTGGGATAGGATTTATTGTGTGTAAAAAAAAAGAAAGTGTTTTCTGACTATTTGAAAAAGCTAGAATGGGTCGAAAACTATTGCAGTTGACCCTCGTCCAACTCAAATCCGAGTTGAACAAGAGAAGCCTCAGCGCCAGTGACCTGGTGCTCCGTCTTCAGGCGGCTTTGAACAACGAGGGACATGATCCTGATGCATATTCCTTTGATGTTGACGAGGATGAACAGACAAGTACCGGCAATGACATGGCTGCGATGATGCAACTCCTCTTGTTAAAAATGGACGAACAGAAGAACAGTCTGGAACAAAAAATGGATGAACAAAAGAAAAATCTAGACGAGCAGAAGAGCAGCATTGAACAAAAATTCAACGAACAAGCCAACAATCTGCACGGTCTTCAACAGAAAATGGATGAACAAAAGAATAATCTGGAAGAACAAAAGAACATTCTCCAGCAAAAATTCGAAGAAATCGATGACAATTTTGAAAGAATAGAGAAGAAGAAAAGAAGAAGAATGTTGGCGAAAAATTCGAAGAAATGGACAGCAAAATTCAGCAACTGACAAAAGAGCTCGACACAGTGCGAAAACAGAAACTGCGAGAATGTTCTTTAAGCGGTCCAAGGAGAAAAGATTTGAAGCCTCCCTCATTCGATGGCCAGACCTCATGGTCTACTTATAAGAAGCGGTTTGAAATGGCTGCCTGTGCAAACGACTGGGACAATGAGGAAAAGTACTTTGCCCTAACAATGGCCTTGCACGGTCCTGCAGCAGAATTGTTGCAAACAGTAGACATCGAAAAGCATAAAGATTATGTGACTTTAGTACAGGCTATCGAGAAACGGTTTGGGGATAGCCACATGCAGGAGGTCTACAAGGTCCAATTGCAAAGCCGAACGCAGCAACGAGGAGAAACACTTCAGCAGCTCCAAGCAGACGTGAGTAGACTGGCACATCTGTCATACCCCACCGCAGGCCAGGAAATTATCGACGAAATGGCAAAAGATGCATTTATCAGGGGAATTGCAGATTCGAAGCTACAGTCAGCAGTAAGGAAGGCCGGGAAAAGAACCCTTGCTGAAGCACTTGCCTTCGCTCTGGCGATGGAAGCAGCCAATCAGGCTTCCATGGGAACACATTTCGTCAGGGAAGTAACATCTATCGAATGCTCCTGCACAAGAATTAGTGCCGAGGAACGAGATACTCGACGGGATAGACGGATAATGCGCTGCTGGAATTGCAATAAAATAGGACACCTTCAAAGGCAGTGTAAAGAACCGGTGCGACGAAAAGACTGCCCTCACTGTGGTGACAAGCAAATAGAGGAAGAAAACCGCAGAAACAGCTATCAAGAAGCCGGTCAACTTTCCCGAAGTCATCAGTCGGGAAATGCTTAAGCACCAACTTCGCGGGGCAGAAGTTGGTAGCAGGAGTCGACGGCCCCAGGACCATCATCCAAGTCTCGCTGGCAAAACGATGCAGCGAAAGCCTTCTAGTAGAAGTAGTCAGTGGAAAAGAAAAATGGATGGCAACAATAGACACCGGTGCCACGGCCTCAATCATCAGGAGGAATCTTGTGCAGAAGTCTTGGCTGCATAACACTAGCAGTTGCAGCTTGCGAACAGCTACAGGAGCAACGATTAAGGTATATGGTGAAGTCCGCATAAAAATCCAACTGGCCGGAATAACATTCACTCACGCGTTTCTGGTAGCTGACATATGTGACGAGTGCATCATTGGTACAGACTTCATGAGAGAACATGGACTTGTAGTCGACTTGGGGGCACAAACCCTGAAATACGGAAACATGGAGATACCAATGATATACGGAAACGCCAATACCTCAGTCTCAAATGTCGTCATCTGCAGCAATCAGAGTCTAGAGCCTTCGTCAGAAGCAATTTTGTGGGCAAAAGTGGAAGGTGGTCCTGGTAGCCACCGATTCTATTTGATGGAGCCAGAAAAGAAAAGAGACTTCATGGTGGGAAAGACCTTAGTGGAGCCAAAGAACAACATGGTCCCTGTAAGGATTCTAAATCCAAAGACATTCAGTGTAAAGGTGAAAAAGGGGGAGATAGTGGGAAAATGCGTACCTGTTGAGGCTATATCGACCACAACGGAAAAAAGGGTGCAAAACCGGTCACAACAGTTCAGAGCATAAAAATCAAGAACAAAATTCTCAGCCTCTGTAATCTGGACGAAGATCAGCGAATCCTGGCAGAAAAACTAATCGGTGAGTACGCTGATATATTTGCTACACAAGACGGAGAATATGGACGTACGCATATTGTTCAACACCACATTGACACCGGAGACGCTCGACCAATCCGTCAACCTGCAAGGCGTCTTCCATTGGCAAAGCAAACAGAAGTTGCCGAAATGATGTCGAAGATGAAAGCTGAGGGAGTGATTGAAGAATCGCAAAGTCCGTGGGCATCTCCAGTGGTCCTCGTGAAGAAGAAAGATGGCAGCACGAGATTTTGTGTAGACTACCGACGTCTCAATGATGTCACTAAAAAGGACAGCTACCCACTTCCGAGAATCGATGACACTTTGGATATGCTTTCTGGAGCGAAATGGTTTTCAACACTTGACTTGAAGAGCGGTTACTGGCAGGTAGAGATAAATCGTGCGGATCGTGAGAAAACTGCCTTCACTACAGGAAGCGGTCTTTGGCAGTTTGCAGTGATGCCGTTTGGACTGTGCAACGCTCCGGCCATTTTCGAGCGACTAATGGAACGAACATTGCAAGGACTCACCTGGAAAACCTGCCTAGTATATTTGGACGACGTTATCGTCATAGGTAAGACGTACGAGGAGCACCGCGAAAATCTAAAAGAACTGTTTGAGAGGCTACGAAGTGCTCATTTAAAGCTCAACCCGGAGAAGTGTTTCGTCCAGAAGTACAATATCTGGGTCACATTATATCAGCGGAAGGAGTAAGAACGGATCCTGACAAAATCGAAGCCGTGAAAAGTTGGCCTTCTCCAAAAGATAAACACCAACTGAGAAGCTTCTTGGGCCTCGCCACGTATTACAGAAGGTTCGTAAAGGATTTTGCTGGCATTGCAAAGAGCCTGCATCAACTTACGGAAAAAGGCCGACAGTTCAGGTGGTCTGGAGAATGCGAAAAAGCGTTTCAAGAACTGAAGCGACAGCTGTGCAAAGCCCCCATCTTAGGTTACCCCACGCCCGGGAAAATGTTCATCGTGGACGCAGACGCTAGCAATGTTGGGGTCGGAGCTGTGATCTCCCAAGTTCATGACGGTCAAGAGAAAGTGGTCGCATATTACAGCAAAGTACTCTCCAGACCTGAACGGAACTACTGTGTAACCCGGCGCGAGCTTCTGGCTTTAATTCTGGCTACGAAGCATTTCCATAAGTACCTCTACGGACAAAAGTTCATTCTCCGGACAGACCACGCAGCTCTGAAATGGCTACTCTAATTTAAGAACCCTGAAGGCCAAGTTGCAAGATGGATCGAGCAGTTGCAGGGCTACGACTTTGAAGTGCAACACCGCAAGAGAACACTCCACTCAAATGCTGATGCTCTCTCTCGTCGACCGTGCGGAGTAAAATGCGAACACTGCAATCGTAAAGAAGCAAAAGAACAGGCAACTATCCAAATGATCAGGACTGAGCCAATAGAGGGTTGGAGTATAGACGAAATCCGTTCCTCCCAACAAGCAGACAATGACATCGAACCAATATTGGCCTGGAAAGAACACGAGGAAAGACCAAGCTGGCAGCAGATATCAGATCGGAGCCAAACTCTGAAGGCATACTGGGCACAGTGGGACTCGCTTTTTGTGCAAGATGGATTGCTGAAGAGAAAATGGGAAAATGCAGATGGGACAACATCTCGTATGCAGCTAATTGTGCCACGATCCAGAGTCAACCAAGTGCTCCATGAAATACATGACGGAATTTCAGGAGGCCATTTGGGATTAAACAAGGCGTTGGAAAAGGTAAGGGAACGTTTCTATTGGCTAAGCGCTAAACAAGATGTCGAGAATTGGTGCAAAAAGTGCATAAGATGTGCAGCTGCCAAGGGTCCAAAAGTAAAGCCACATGGACAAATGCAACAACACAATGTCGGAGCACCTTTCGAACGAATAGCCATCGACATCGCTGGGCCGTTTCCCGAAACCTTTAATGGAAACCGATATACCCTCGTAGTCATGGATTACTTCAGTAAGTGCACTCTGATCAAGGGTGAAACTTTGAATCAAAAGTCTTCCAGGAAATATGCCAATATTTGGGAATAAGAAAGACAAGGACAACGCCACTACACCCTCAATCTGATGGAATGGTCGAGCGATTCAATCGGACCTTGAGCATCTATCCAAGGTTGTCAGCAATTGCCAGCGGGATTGGGATCGACACATACCCCTCTTCTTAATGGCCTACCGAAACGCGGTCCATAGCTCAACAGGGCACACACTATCCGAGATCTTATTTGGTCAAACAATTCGGTTGCCAAGTGAAGCAAAATTCGGATCCCCACCGACGGAGCCCAAAGAGGTGAACGAGTACGTGAATGACTTACGCAGCAGGATTCGTAAATTGCATGAAGACACCAGAGAAAAGATGAAGCTAGCAAGCAGACGCATGAAAACTAGGTACGATATCAAGGCGAAATCTTCCGGTTTCAACGAAGGAGATCTGGTTTGGCTGTATAATCGTCAGCGTAAGAAAGGCAAATCACCAAAATTGCAACAGGATTGGGAAGGTCCATACAAGGTGATAACCCGCATTAATGACGTTGTCTACCGGATCCAGCGGGGGAATCGAGGAAAATTGAAAGTGGTCCATTTGGATAGAATGTGTCATTTCAACGGGATGCTGAATGACGAAGTTGTTCGGGACGAACAACTGTAGGGAGGTAGCAATGTGATAACCACTTAAATGTGAGCAGCGACATCTAGCTTTACAGAGCAGAAGATGTCGATACTCGAAGACCAGAAGATTTCGATACTTGAATAACAAAGTCTCGACCATTGATGACTGGCGAGCGGAATCGAATCTTCTAGCAAATTGGAAATTGTATGGGACGCTGGATGGCGAGGATTGTTCTCGAAGTATGTCATTCGAGTATAAATACCAGCATCCCCAAGGTATGCAAATCAGTTCTAAAGTGTAATTTGAAGTGTTAATTAGGAGAAGTGATTAAGTGCTTTAAGCAAAAGATAAGAAAAGTATAAGTGGTTGAGAAATTGGATTGTACTGAGAGAAACAATTAAATAGTGAATAAAGGGATTTGTATTGAAAAGAATAAGTTCTATTATTTATACCCACACAAACATTTTACAATATTATTCAAAGGAAGACTACGTACATAAAAGTAGTAATTTCAATTTCAATTTGCTCAAAAACTAGAGGACATAAAGCCATGCGGTTTTTTGTGTTCGATTCAGAATTAATACGCGCATTGAATACAACCAATTTGGCACATTATTCCACAATTTTGAGTATTATTGTTAAAAACATTTTTTTTTAATTTTTTACCAAGAATTTAAGTTTGAATATGAATTATGCAAAAACTATTCACACGAATAATTTGATGTAAATTTTATATTAAAGAACAAGTTTCGGGCTTTCATATTCTGTATAGTACTTTATTGTAAGTGTTACCGTTGTTTTTTAATAATTTGTTTCCCATCTTAAGTCATTTGTTTTTAAATTGCCCATAACTCCTAAACGGGTGTTGATGACTTTGATTTTTGGGACACCCTGTATGTAAATCTTTACGAACCGCAATGCAAAAGTAGCAGCAATATTAGGTGATTATTTTGTAAGAAACGTACTTCCTGTCAGCAGCTTTGATATACTCGTAGAAATTCATTAGGAAGGGTTTTTTTTATTTAAAACGTGTTAATGTAGTCGTGTCAATCTATGAATAATGGAAATAAAAAACTGTCCAGGAATTAATAACATCTTTAAATTGAATTATTTATTGGTGTTTTTAGTCTACATACATGCTTATTCTTATTTTTTGAAATGCCTACCTTCCTAGATATAGTGATGAAAAACTTATTTGTTCGCAATTAACATATCTTCCGAACAATATTGCATCGATATTTTCTTTGATGAATTGATTTCTTGGGTTTCGCCATTTGGGCACTTTTCTCAATTTCTCCAAGTCTAGAAACTTCATCTTCAAACTTTAAGAATCGATTTCAGGGTTCCTTCTGTACGTAATACATTTAGGGGCTCAAATGACTCCATGCATTTCAATTTCAATTTGGTTAATGCAGTGAAAAGAGCTCGGTAGAGACAAACCCATCTTGATTTCGAAAGGCTTATAATGACCCGGTGTAATACTTTATTATAGAATATCTTACGCCATCTCAACAGCAAAAGCAAAATCAATTATTACATATGGCAGTGCGGTTTGATGGCAAAAAAACTTCACAGATAAATAAGAGCTCTAACTATCTGCATGTACTTAACTACTAGTGCTGGACATACTACGCCTTCATTGTGAAGCGGCCCTTATAAAACTTTTAAGTTAAAGTTGGCTGAGAAATACCTTACCATACTTATGTACCATGCAAATGTGACAAATAGAAAGGATCATTCACAGAAAATATATGAACTACTCTTGCCTTTAAAATGCATTTTAAGTTTTTCCAAAATCGTTGCCCTCCCCGAGAAATCGCTACTTGAAATGTACGAGTTGGCCATATTAGGTGGTATTCATCCACAACTTTTTCATTTTCTCTAGATTCGGAGAGCGGGAATATGCAATGGAGTTATGTAAAGGGACCCCAATATTTCGATATTTTTCAAGGCGAAAAGCAGTACCACGAGTTTTTTGGAGAAAATTTGCCTGGTGATATATGATAACCTCAAGTACAACGAAAAACCAAATGTTGGTTTTTTAACCATTCACCATTTTGCGAAAAAAATTTTTGTTTGGTTTCTCTGAGATAGGGGATATGACAACATATCCATAAATAATTAATAGAAGAGTTGAAATCGTGTCAATAAGGACGCACCCTTTTTTTTCAATGCACCACTTTACCAAACTGAATTTTTTTTTTTGTAAAATTTTTTTTCATCAAAATTGAAAAAAAACCCTAAAATTTGTGCCTCTAGACCAGAATACCCGCTAGGGCTCTACAGCTATTTTGAAAATCTAAATTACATTCGCATTATAATAAAAAGCACAAAACTATACCAATAGAAAGAACCTTACTTCGGAAGTTCCACTCCGTGTGAAAATCAAAATTACGTTTATCGTAAACGCATATGACAGGGTATGATGGTTGAGCACACAAATATTTTAAAAAATATACATAAATGATCTCAGACCAAATACTTTCAATTTGAATAGAAAAAAAGCCTGGGTAGATTGGTTTTATTTAAAAAAAAAATAAAAAAAATAATTTCATCAAAATATTAATTTTTTTAGATCAACAGACAGCTAATCAGTTTATACAATTTTAAGCTTTTATGCAGCAACGGCTATCTTATGTTTGGAATTACCTTAAATACACATACATATATTAATGATAGAACTGAGTTTATCATTCTCAAGAAATCGCTTGTGTTTAAGAATTGCAATGAAAAGCATTATTGAGAAAAAATTTGATCAAAGGCCAAAAATGAGTTTATTGGCAGAAAAAAGCGATGACCCAGTTCTATAATCCATTATAACATGCAAGCATTCGAGGTGCATTTCACTTGCAAAACAAAATAAATAAATAAAATTAAACGCTCATATTTTATGCTAATCGTACAAAAAATTTATTAATATCAAAAGTGTTATGTTTTTTTTATTAAGTCTTTTTAAATTGCTTGTGTTTTATCTTGATTAATACCGTCATTTGTTTTACTCTTATGCATTTATATAAATAAATTGACACACATCAATTGCGATTGAGCGCTTTGGCATTTTGTGAATACAAGGCCTATTTCTTTCTTTAGAATCAATTATTTATTACTCGTACACAAACATTTATAATAATTTGTACACAAAACCAGTCTTGCTTAGTAAAAATATTAAAACAACAAGTTTTCTTCTGCACCCATTTTTTCCAATAGAACCATCAATATCATGCATAGTCTTCATTTACATTTTGTTTTTTTCAGATCAGTTCAGATACTGCTTTTAATTTAAACAAAGATGCATTTTTTCTTTTCGAGTGAAGATATTAGCAAAGAACGATAAGCTAAATGAAAACAAAATGAGAACATAGAAACTAAAAACGTGCCTCAGTTTTCTTTTTATAAGTAGGTAAATATCGTTGTTAAAAAAAATAATAAAATTATGTATTTTCGTAGTGTTGTCGATTTCAAGTGCCAGCCTCTACGCAAAGTGGTGCGCTGTGTCAAACAAAATTCTCACTAACGTAAATCTCAATGGGGCTGGAAAAAGCGCCATTTTCTATGGATACATTTTTATTTTTACGCTTCAGCTCGAGTAATTGCTTTCGTTGTGCTTCACGTTTCTGTGCCATTAGCACAGCGTTTGGAGATGTCTTTGTAGTAGTCACAATATTGATATTGCCATTCTTGAGAACTGGTCGCTTTATTAGTTTAGATCCGGTAGGTATAAAAGGGGCTGTTATATCTTTAGTGGTTTGCCAATTGTTAGCCTTAATACTGTGTAGGTCTTTAAATAACGAATCGACATGTTCAATTTGTAGGTTTATCATATCCCAAAATCCCTGAAGATCTTCAATTGTTGTAGCAAATTTATCATCAGCCGTGGGATTTAAATGGCTATGACAAAGGCCTTCGAATTGTTTAAATTTCTGTGACACCAAAAGTTTTGTTTTGCCAGACACCGAACGTAGGATGCCCAAAATTTCATCCGAAATCTCTGTATTTTCATTTGCTGTTAATGTAAAAATGTCACGCTCTGCTTGTTCGGCCATAGTAAGTAAGCGCGTTTGTTCACTTTTTAGCAATGCTAGGAAGTAGTGTCCATCTTTGAGGTAAGTTGAATTCCCTGGAGTAGGTGTTGCTTTTGAATTATTTTGATATTGTTCTGATGTATAGTTAATTGTGGGAGTAAGTTCATTGTGATTCTCTTTTTGCGCAGCAATAGCACAGTCGATGGCATCACCACCACACGAAGACGGCTGTGACATTTTAGCTGAAAGTGTCTTTGTCACTAACGTGCTGTATGTATCTCTATCTGTGTTTTGTCCACTAAGGCCATGAGCTATTTCTGTTTGTGGGTATTGGTCGCTAGCTTTTGGTTGTATATTTGTTATTGTCTTATCTGCAATGAAAAAAGGCAAAGTAAACCATATATAGTTTTCTTACTCGACTTCAAGGTCAGTGTTATTTATATTTGCATATAATTATCATTTACAGTATAAATGAAAAGTTTGAAAACAAATGTATATACGTAAAGTACGACTTTTGTTTTAATATACAACCTACTTACAATTATTTGACGCTAGGGAAAACACAAAATTATTATCATTTGGGTTTTGAATATTCAATTTGTATCTCTACACTCTCGATAAATTTTTATTACCATTTATTATTGGATGCTTTTGTGCTTGGTACGACCACTTTCATTAGGAATTATAATAAAAAAAAAAAAAAAAAAAACAATACAGTGAAATAATTTAATTAGGTTTGCTTTGAAATTGAACGCAAAGGAAATTAGAATTATTTGTTGCTTCTGTTATTGTTGTTCCAGTTGAATGCTTTAATTGAAAAATAAAATCTGAAAAGCTTCTCGAATATTCTTCCAAGATTTTAAATTGAGGCTGTCAATAAAGCGAATAATATCCGGAATATCGCTAATCTCAAGTTAACTTACGTAATACATTATCTAATCACTTGATGCATTATGTTTCACATACTATGTTGCATGCAGCCTAGCATTTCCATCTTATAAATCTTTTACCTTCTATTATTCTACTTGATTCTCTGTAAAAAGCTTAGAAACAATTTCGGATTTTCTCCTCTCGCTGTTAAACCATTGCACTCCTATTTAATAGGTCGTCAGCAATGTGTGGCAGTGAGAAACCCGATATCTTCTTTTCTCTCAGTTTCTTCAGGGGTGCCATGTGTTCCATTCTTGGACCGATACTGTTTTCACTATATGTGAATGAACTTCCCCGATTAGCCAAACATTGTTATATTCACATGTTTTCAGACGTTCAACTGTATTTGCACTGTACGTTAGGTAGCATAGGAAATGGTGTCGACCAGATTAATGAGGATCTTCAAATCATTCAACAGTGGGTGTTAAAGCCTAACTTGTCCTTTACTCCGGGAAAGTCAAAAACCATATGCATTTTCAAACGGAAATTAGATACTCAGTCAACTATTGAGTACATCCATTCCGCTAGGAACTTGGGGTTAACCTTTAATGAAACTTTAACCTGGACTGATCATGCAGTTACCACAATCGGCAAAGTAAACAGCGACCACCGTCTGCTATGGTCAACCCAGAGGTATGTGCCTATTAAAAGTTAGATGTTGCTGATCAAAGCGCTTCTTTTACCTATCCATTTGTATGGCAGCGAAGTTTTATGCAGTGTTGACTATAACACAAGGTGAAAATTAAACGTAATATATATACAACAACCTCGCGAGATACATCTTCAACAAACGATATTCTGACCATATCTTCACCCACTCCAAACAAATATCGGGTTTGGCTTTTGATAATCTCATCTACTTTAGGTCATTGTTAGAGTTACATAGCATTATTCAGACACGTCAGCCTGAATACCTGCACAACAGACTGGTTTTTCCCTGCTCGCAAAGAACCGCAGCCCTGATCCGTCCCAGATTCAACTGCCTGCAATCCAAACGTACATTTTTTGTCCATACTACACTATTGTGGAACTCATTACCAGTAACACTAAGGAGAATCAAAAACACAAATATATTCAAAAATCATCTTTTTAAACACTTGGCCAGTGCTACATGAATAAAATAAAATAATGTATTAAAAATTAAATTTTTGTTACTTTTCATTTATTTTTCTTTACTAAATTCAATCAATCAGTTAACATAATATTTTGATGCACTTGAAATCTGTTAAGCCTTCACAAATAATAAGGTTGTAATCTTATTGTGAAATATTTGATTTTAATAATAAATAAATAAATAAATAAAAGGTAAAGGGTTTTTTGGTGAGAGGTATAGAGAAATTTAATTAGTTTCGTTCTGTTAAATATAAATCTTAATAATAAAATAATGATTCGTTGTTTTTTATGCAAACAACCTACTTAGTCTATAGTTTCAACTATTTCTGTCATCTCCAAATGAAGTTTGGATGTCCTACAACAAGAGAGTTTCTTGATTGCATCATTTTATAAACATTGCGTAAGATAAATGTACGTTATTCTAGTTATCAATGTGAAACGTTTTTTTTTTTAATTTAAAAAAATAGTCACATAACATTATTTAGATGACATATTGAGTAAAGTCTTGTGCCATGTGTAATTTTTCTTTTCACATGTATGACAATTGATCGGGAAACTGCTGACTGTCCTATAACTTGGATTGGGCCAGCGGGGCAATAATCAAGTGCAAGCACTTTGTAACGAACTTGATTGTTGCCTAAAATGGCTAAAATGAGAAGTGTATGCTTGGCGAGTAGCATAGTTCTGGCCTACCCCATCATAGGCCTCTCAACGCGGAAGAGATTAAAAAGATATGGCGAACCATTTACTGGCCTCGAAAATAAATGGATTCGCTCTTGACAACCCTTGCAAAAGTATAAAAGGCAATGACCTTTGGACCTGCACGTGGAATGTTCGGACACAGCAGATGAGCAATTAGCAGAGGCCCTTTACTCCTATCACACAGATATCACCGTCATACAGAAAGTGTGATTGGATGGGCCGGACATAAGGAGGATGAAAAACTGTGATATATGTATATACTATGATGATTGCTATAGGGGAATAAAAACATGATGTCCGAAGTATTACGTTAAGATGGTACTAGGCGATCACCATCTTGTTGCAACCAAGGTGCAAATGCGGATTTTCCAAGCACCACAACAAAGACGAACAACAAGAACTACTGTGAGACCTCTACAACAGAAAGAGATGGGAAGAACATCGGCTTCTCCAGAAGAAGAAAAAAAGAGTATGAGAAGTCCAAACCATCTTTTAATTGATTGTAAGGCCGCATATGACAGCATTTATAAAACAAGGTTATAGCAAAATATCGGTTATAATGCACATTTTTACCCAACCGTTTGAAATATCTATTGCTTAAAACGAACTTAACAAAAACCTGGAAGGGAAAAGGACATGTTATGAGAGCAAAACCTTGCAATTTGTCTTTTGCTAATTGTGTGATTATTTTTTAATAGATCCTTTCTATGTTTACTGATATAGGTACCTATTCATTTTCGATTTTTTTGTTTTTTTTTTTTATTTTATTCCTTTGAAAATAATTTTGCATTATAAACTAGTGATTTGAATAAAAGTTTGCAGCTGAGTAATAAGTTCTTATTTAGCTTAAAAGAAAATCGACGAACATCCTGAAATTGGAGATGCACTGCTCAGCTGGTTCACGACCCAAAGAATTAGCTAGACCACCACATGAATGACATCCTAAAAAAAAGTTTGAACAAGAGTTTATATTCAGGAAGATTCGCTATCAGATTTTGAATACTTTAAGCCTTGAATATTTTGTTATTCGAATTCGGTCAGTAAGACAGACTTTTACCAACTTTGAAGATAAGCCACATATAAAGGACTGAACATCAGGTCCATGAATATTGGAAATTCAACCTACCTTAGAAAACCGTTCATACTCAGTTTTTACAAAACAGATAGATTCAAAAGCCCAAATTTCAAAAATGTATGTATCATACATACATATGTACATATGTACAAAACATCGAACAGCCAGTTCCACAATATTACACTGATAAGCAACAATATTAGCAGTTACTAAACAAAATTCAGGGAGAATAATTTTATGCCATACTGTCACACTCGCCTACCCATCCACTCAATTACACAAACTCAAGGAAAATATTCGTGAAACACTTTGCCAAAATATTTACACAAGTTACTAAAGACATCAATTATAAAACAATCGAATTTATTACCATTTCCATTTGCTTGTGATCCATTTTTGGCACTTCCATTAAAGATTTGGGCTGTCAGCGGCATTTCTCTTGAAACATTATCCATGGTAGCGTGCTGCATATTCCGTTGGGCACTTTATCACACTATCCGGCAATGCAGCCAGAATTATTCTTACAATACAAATCACTAAAGATTTTTTATGGGATTTTTCGTTGTATTACAACGGAACTGTGGCACTTTGCACTATCGTTGTCGTCACACTTGCACAAGGTTCGGTTGTTGTTTTTCCTCTTTTTTATTTTGGAGAGTTTACGGGAATTTCCAAATGATTGACTTTTGTGGTCGATTTTTTTCACAATTGTTTCTTTTTTGTCAGACTATTACGTGATAATTTCTTCTCCTTAGTCAATTATGTAAAAAACAAATCTGCCCTGCTGGTAATCCTTTACATGTTACAACCGCACAAACGCTATACAATACAATCCAATTAGGAAGCAAATGCAATTCTAGAGGTTACCGCTATTACAAAACAAAAAAATACAAACAAAAAATACATCGAAAGTAAAACGAACACGAAATAGAAGGTAAATTTCTAAATTTATATTTATAATTTTAAGTGTACTTCTCGTTGTCTTGGCAAGATGGAAATGAAAATTAATTAACACCGAAAATTAAAAATAAAAGTAATTAAAATGGGCTGGTTGCTTTGCTTTTGCTCTGTTTAATATTTTTAGAATTCCCTTTTGCTATTGTTTTTCTCCCTATTTTTGAGTGCGAGTTTGAGTTCTTTTTTCGTGTATTTCCTTTAACGAATTACCTACCATTGCTTTTGCATGAATTTGTTCTCTCTTCAAACTCGACCTCCATACAAACTCAAATGCAAAAAGAGAAAAGGAAAAAGAAAAAAAGAAATCTACCAACCGAGTGTTATTCCAGAGAGAAATGATGAATTAGTATTAGGTAAAATACATTCAAAAAGTGTTGCCATGGTTAAATGAGTTTAGGATCTAGGTAATATCATTACAAATATATAGTTGTTTTTTTACTTTCAAGTGGTAGCGTTGTTATTCGTGCAAGTTCAGGAGTGCAACTGATAATAAAAAGTTTATAAAAAAGGAAAAAAAATGGTTATCATCACACTGCCCTACAAATTTTTTTAGACTTAACCAGGTAGAGTAGCGTCATATTTGCAGCATCGAAATTAGGGTTGTTCTTAAACAGTAATTGGCAGCGCCTGTATTTCTGATATGAGTTACTTGGTCTAAGGCGATTTGATGTACAGTGCTGTACATATTAATTAGGACAGGACATTAGGACATTAATTTTGAGATATATCTGTGAGGTCAGGGAAGATTCCTTGCCATTCTAGTACTTCAATATTTTTCTCCGCGAAATATTGCTTTATTTTATTGGACGTATGACAAAGGGCAATATCTTGTTAGAAAACTGAATTTTCGGTCGGGGACTGTCTTTGCATAGTCGGCAACACCATATTGGTCAAAAATTCTGCATACTTGAGGCTGCCTATTGCACCTTCGATCAGCTTTAAGCTTCCAGGACCCGTGGAGATGCAATAATCCCAAAACACTATCTTTGGTGGGTTTTTAGGGATCTAAAAAATGTGAACAGGTTAAAGCTTCTCGTTGTCACTGCTACGCTTACCCGGTAGGCCTTAACTTCGAAGTAGCTCTCATCTGAAAAAATGAAAAAATTACTCTTCTTTAATCTTCTGCAGAAAAGTCCTTGTGGTTCTTGGCCTATAGCAATCTTTTTCGCACCATTGCCTTCGTACAACAGATGAGTCTACCACCGCCCCAGCATATGCCCAGTCTCTTTGAAGGTTACCGCTGTTAGGAATCAAAATTTTGTCATCATGACCCATAGTTTTCCGTTTTCATCCGTAATGTCCCTTACAATGCATCTGGAAGCTTTGTACAAGCCATGATCTTAGCCCTCTTTTCCATAGAGATATTCATTCTCAAATCCGTATTAAACAAACCGCAAAATATAGCAAGAGACAAGATAAAAACGTCAGACCATAAACATTTATCAAATGCATAATATATGCAACATACCTTTAGAATAGGTATGTTACAATTATTTTTAAAAACGTGCCTGTTCCAATTAGTTTGCACAGCACTGTAATTTGCATGAAATTATGTTGTTCTGGAGGAAGTAGAAGCTTTAAATTTGGTCGCTATATTATAATAGCGATTTCAAATCAAAAATAATAATTGCGCGTGTTAAGGCTACGGAGATATGAGCGATCATACCGAATTTCTGATCGTCAACCTCGAACATCTTCTTCCCCGTATATGGAATACGTTTTATTCGGGTTATTTTAAACTATGCGGTTATTGAAATAGAAAATTGTGCAATCCACAACCGTGACAACGAGCAAAACGAGCGATAGCTAAAAAGAAAGACGAAAAATCGAGGTTTCCACCAATGTGGTTTTACGAGCGAGAGTAACAAAAAACGAGGCTTCCACCAGTGTGGAAAACAAAAAAGAGAAAACTTTTTATTTCTTACAGGATTTTATAGGCTTATTTGAACAACAGTTTTTATGAGCTTTATTTAGTCAACAATTTTATAATACAAAAAAAATATGGCGATTGGTATAATTTTCGCGGGAAATTCAAAAGTTATACCAACTCTATCTGCTCCAACATTCCGGCCCCTTTGAAAGCACTGCCTTTCAAATTGGCAAGGCTGCTAGTTTGCATACTGGGCGACGCATGGTACCTCTGCATGTCGTTACATCTACCACTCGGACTCTCCCATCCTGGCCTTCGATGACGTTGCTGATCCTCCCCATCTGCCACCTTTGAGGAGGCATATTTTCGTCATGAATGATGACTAGAGTACTAGGCTCTATGTTTGGACTTGGTGTGAACCATTTGGACCGACACTGCAGCTCGTTGACATATTCCGCCGACCATCGTTTCCAAAAGTGTGTCTTCACGGCATTTATCCTTCGCCATCGCTGGATGTCGCTGATGTCCAAGACCTCTGTTGGTAGCTCGGGAATGGCCTTTAGGGAAGATCCGATGAGAAGGTGACCTGGCGTGAGTGCTTCGAAGTCGTTTGGGTCTGACGTCATCTGCGTAATTGGCCTCGAGTTTATGACCGCCTCGATTTCGACTAGTGCTGTTGACAACTCCTCGAACGTTAGTTTGGCTCCGGCCAAACTGCGATACAAGTGGCCCTCGGCGACCTGACGGCCGCCTCCCAAATGCCTCCAAAGTGCGGTGCCCTGGGGGGTATAAAATTGAAATTTATATTTCTATTAGTGCAAAAATTAGATATAATTTCTTGTGAGGATTTCTTCATCAACATATTGCGCAATTCGAGAAGTTTTGAATGGGCCCCACGAAATTTGTCGCGTTATCGCAATAAATGTCACTCGGAAGTCCTCTACGACCTATCATCCTTTTTAAGGCCGCAATAAACGCATCTGCCGAAAGATCCGTTACTGCCTCCAAATGAACCGCTTTAGAAGAAAAACATACAAACACGGCCACGTATGATTTGTAAGGTACCTTGCCTCTAATCTTTAAGTAAGTGTTGATTGGGCCACAGAAGTCGACTCCGCAAACCAAAAAGGGACGTGAAGCTGTCAACCTCTCCCGAGGTATATTTCCCATCATTTGCTCCAATAATTTTGGCCTATACTTTACACAATGTATGCATTGCCGGACGACCTGCCTAGAGAGTTCCCTTGCATTTACTATCCAAATTCGCTGCCTTATCAGTGCCACACGCGACTTCGCCCCCGCATGATAATTTGACCGATGCAGATACGAGCACCTAACGAGAAGTTTGCTGAATTCGTTGTTTCGTGGGAGCAAAAGAGGGTATTTACAATCCTCAGAAATGTCCGCATGTTTTTTTCAACGAACGGATTAAGCCACTTTAAACTGCCCTTCAGGTTTCCATTCTTCTCGATGGATACTATTTCTTCAGCGAAACAAGTAGTTTGTACTGCCGAGACTACAAGTAAAAGTGCTTCGTTCAAATCCGAAGGAGTTAACATGCTGTTGATGTGACTTGTTTTGTTCCTCAAACGACTGCAAAATCGAACAACATATGCAACAATTCGAAGAAGTTTTGTATATGAACTACAACGCTCTACTAATTCCAACAAAAAATTTTGCTTTGGCTGTGTGCAGATGAGAACTGATTTTCGCTTCTCTAGCGTAAGATCTTCTGGAGAGAGATTCAGTTGAACAATCGACGGCCAATTTTCTTCCTGTTGACGTAAGTATCTAGGACCCTGAAACCATATGGAGCTTTTCAATTCCTCTACTGTACAGCCTCTAGACACGATGTCTGCTGGATTTTCGAGAGTGGGAACGTGTCTCCAGATTATATCTCGCGATTCCTCCTGTATTTCTGCCACTCTATTCCCTACAAACGTGCTGAGCTTCGACGTATGAGTTGCAATCCAATGCAGAACGATTGCCGAATCCGTCCAAAAAAAGGTTTTTGCCTGAGAGCTTCCAAAGTTATTTTTTATCTTTCTCCAGAGCTTGGATAAGAGATGTGCAGCGCACAGTTCCAAACGAGGTAGCTGCTTTTTCCGCGTTGGAGCTACTCGTGATTTTGCCACTAGTAAGTTTGTCTGTACAACACTTGACGAATCTGTAGCTCTCAGATATAAACAGCACCCATATGCTTGCATAGAAGCGTCCGCAAACCCGTGAATTTGATACGTACATGTATCTGCTATTAAGGCATGTCGTGGAACAGTCAGGTTTTACAACGACTGCAGATCACCCATGAATTGTCGCCACTCGGAATCAATACTTTGTGGGATTGATGCATCCCAGTCCAGTTTTTCGATCCACAATCGTTGAAGGATGATCTTTGCCCTTATGATTATCGGACTCATAAGTCCCATAGGGTCAAAGAGCGACGAAGCTAGCGTAAGGATTGATCTTTTTGTGTACTTAGTGTACATCCGATGTGGTTTGTACGAAAAACTGAACTTGTCAGAAGCAGAGTTCCAAACGATTCCCAATGTGCTTGTGAGATTGGATTCCGTGAGATTAATCTCCTTTTTTTCACGATTTGAAGTCTGAACTATCGTGGGACAGTTGCTATTCCATTTAGCCAATCCCAACCCTGCTGACTTCAATATTTTCGAAACCTCTTCTTTTATCTGCAATACGACTTCTAGACAGAGTTGCAAAAGCTTAAGTCATTTTTGGCTTAAATCTGTCTTTAATTCACAAGCCAATTGGTGGAATTTGAATTAAAAGAATTTTAATTCATAAGCTAGCTGGTGAATTATGAATTACAATAATTTCAATTCATAAGCTAGTCGGTGAATTATGAATTACACCAATTTCAATTCATAAGCTAGTCGGTGAATTATGAATTACACCAATTTCAAGTCATAAGCTAGTCGGTGAATTATGAATTACACCAATTTCAATAAGCTAGCTTATGAATTGAAATTGGTGTAATTCATAATTCACCGACTAGCTTATGACTTGAAATTGGTGTAATTCATAATTCACCGACTAGCTTATGAATTGAAATTGGTGTAATTCATAATTCACCGACTAGCTTATGAATTGAAATTATTGTAATTCATAATTCACCAGCTAGCTTATGAATTAAAATTCTTTTAATTCAAATTCCACCAATTGGCTTGTGAATTAAAGACAGATTTAAGCCAAAAATGACTTAAGCTTTTGCAAGCTAGCTTATGAATTGAAATTGGTGTAATTCATAATTCACCGACTAGCTTATGACTTGAAATTGGTGTAATTCATAATTCACCGACTAGCTTATGAATTGAAATTGGTGTAATTCATAATTCACCGACTAGCTTATGAATTAAAATTGGTGTAATTCATAATTCACTAGCTAGCTTATGAATTAATTCTTTTTCAAATTATAAGTCAATTGTTAGCTTATGGCTTAGTGTTTTTTTAATTCCTAAACTCGCAACTCTGCTTCTAGATCATCATCTCCGGTCAGCATGTCATCTACATAAAAATCCGTGTTGAGAATACGGGAGCCCAATGGATAACTGTTCCTACTTAGCTCACTCAAGTAAGCAAGACTACGAATGGCTAGATACGGGGCCGAGGACGTACCATATGTCACCGTATTTAACTGATAGGTTTGCACCGACATTGTCTCGTTCTCCCTCCACAAAATGTATTGAAATCGACGATCAGACGGGTGAATCAGGAATTGCCGCTACGTTTTTACGATATCTGCAGTAATAGCATACCGATGCAAGCGAAATCGAACAAGGATGTTAAAAAGATCGTCTTGAATTGTTGGACCAACCATTAAAATTCCGTTAAGCGAAATTTGCGAAGATGTATCGAAAACCACTCTTAATTTTGTTGAAATACTATCTGGTCTAACTACGCATTGATGAGGCATATAATAATGTGGTTCGTTTAAATTAGGTTCCCTTCCCAAAGTCATATGACCTAAAGACTCAAATTCTTTGAGAAACGCTATATACAGGGACCGTAGCAAATTGTTTTTGGAAAGCCTGCGTTCAAGTGATAAAAACCTTCGAAATGCAATGTCGTAGGATACCCCTAAACAAATCGGATCCTTTTTAAAAGGAAGTCTAGCCATCAGTCGACCACTGGATAAAATTTCAACACTTTGCTTGAAAAAACTGTCGTACTCTTTCTGCTCCTCTGTCCAGTTTGATTTGCGTCCTTGAACGTGCTCCAGTTGCCAGAATTTTTCGACATAGTGCTCCAAGTTGTCTTCTCTCAACGAACTTATGCAGCAAGATTGATTGTCCTTCTCTACCGTTGTTTTGTATCTGCCCGACACTATCCAGCCTAATAACGTCCTTTGTAGCGTTGGAAGTCCTTCGCCGAGTTTGATTTGCCCTGTCTGCAGCAAGTCGAAGAATGTTTCAGCACCCAAAAGCAAGTCTATTGATGATGGTTGATTGAAGTGTTCGTCTGCCAACTCCAGATTACAGGGCATGTTCCAGTTCCTCACATTTAACATTTTTTCTGGCTGGTATCGGGTTATTGATGGAGCGACGAGCAATTCAAGAGACAACTCGAAATTGTTGTACCTCGAGCGAATAGTTGTCTGCGTTTGGAAATTTATTTTTGTCTCACTAACTCCGATTCCAGCAATGCCTACTTGTTTTCTCTCCTTCTTGAGATGAAGACTATTTGCGAATCTTTCATTAATTAGATTAACCTGCGAGCCTGAGTCAAGTAGAACCCTACCTGTTTGGAAGCTATCTGACGAATCCTGAACAAGAACCAATGCCGTTGCCAGAATAACTTGGGTGTTTTGAACCCTTGTATTTTCAACTGCTGCGTGAACTGCTGCTGATGTTGATGGTCCGTCACTTCTGCCCATATTGCGTGACCTAGAAGCTTCTTCGCTCCTTCCAGTGCTCTCGCTGGGTTGTGTCCGGTGTAAGAGAGTGTGATGAGATTGTTTGCAGTTCTTGCATCTGTATGTTGATGGACATTTTGCTAGACCATGACCCTTTCCTAGACAATTAAGACAAAGCCCTAGTTTCTTAGCGTTTTCGAATCGATCCTTGACAGAAAGAGTATTGAAACTGGAACAACTTGAGATAGAATGGCTACCATCGCGGCAAAAAACACAAGACCGTTGAGTCATAGGCAATGATGTTAGGGAACGATAATTCTGATGTTGCCTGTTCAAACTTCGACAAGCTGGTTCCGATCGAACTTGTTTACTTTCCCTCGCTTCAAGATATTGACATCGTTTGCTGAGTATGTTGGCGCATTCAGACCACTTAGGAAGGGTTGTATAATCCAAATGTTCATCCCATTTTGACTGAGATTCAGAGTCGAGTTTGGACATTGCGATATATATAATAACTGCGTTACATATATCCTCAGATGACCCTATTGATTGAAGTGAATTGTAGAGAGCTGAAATATTGTCTACTAAGTTTCGCAAGGAATTGGCAGATGACTTTTGAACCTTCGGTAACTCGAACAGCTCTGCAATGTACTCTAAAAAGATCAAACAGTTATTGTCGTATCTTTCCTTGAGTGATGCGATAGCTTTTGGATAGTTCTCCTCAGTAACCTGAAACGCTTTAACTGTTCCTAATGCCTTATCACTTAAACATGTCAACAAGTGGTTGATTTTTCTATTTTTGTTAACGATGGATTGTTGTCCACCAAAGTAGTAAACGAATGAATGAAATTCTTGTATTCAGAATATTTACCATTAAATCGAAGTAACTTTAACTTTGGTAAATGATTAACTGAATGTGGAAGAGAAAATGTTGACTCCGCAACACTAAGACGTCGATTAGATCCCAAAAGAGAAAGAATTTTGGTTTTTGTGGAGATATACAAGCCTTCTAAAACTCCTCGACTTTTTTCGGATGGTACTAGTTGTTCTATCTGAGTTTGATACGCTAGAAGTTGTTTAAAGTATGATTCCACAATACCTAAACGACATTCCAATTCGGTTGGTGAAAGGGTACTTTCCTTTGTGTCTACTATATTCTTAATACGACTAATACTACCCTTGGTTGATGAACGCAGCTGTTTTAACTCTTCAATGGTGTTCTCTTCATCCGGCATCTTTACGTAATCTAATTGGTGCAATTCAACAACAAACTCAAAGACACCTGATGCGACAGCGATTGAATGAAAATCAATAAATTCTTCTTTTGCCGCGGAGAAAACGGCTAAACGGCAATTCAAAGTTGACTAATTTTTATTGCAAACAATGATCGGCAACAAAACTCCTAACTGACAAACTAATTCCCCCGGCGAAAGATTACTGCTTATCCATTGAATTAAGAACTGATTGCATTGATTGATGGATTGTGAATAATCAATAAATATAATATAAAATTGCTTTAAATTTAATTTTGTTATTTTGACGAATAATAACGTTGATTTCGAAAGAAGCTATTCTGCTGTTAGACGAGGTGAAAGCTATTCTTCTGCATACGATCGATGCAGCTGACTCTCCGGCAACGACGAAAATTTGTATTGAGGGATAGAGAAATGGGCGAAATTAAGATCAATGCGGAAGAAAGCTTTTACGAAATTGTCTACAATTTTTCTATAGGCGAACGATCAAACGACGAAAAGTGCAAGTGCAGTTTAATGAGCGAAGCTTCTTGTTGCGAAAAACGAAAGAGTTACGTGAGAGGGAGTGTCGAAAACTTGTGGAACGTAATATCTGAATCTTATGAGCGAAGCGAGAGGCGAAAGAATTAAGTGAGAGAAATTGGCAACAAATTTGTGGATCGTAATATCATTTGTGGATTATAACTTTAACCTTCTTGTGTTAGCATGGACGATTAAAAATTTATACGGAGGAATTTGCAGCAATACGACGACGAATAACTTTTATAATGATCTATCTATATATTTTTTTTTTTTTTTCGAATATGCATGCATGCCAATATTCGAATGTGCGCTTGTCTTTTTTGAAGTTGATTTAACTTTACAGGAACTTCTTTTCTGGAGTTATGATTTTTATTGGATCTTTTTGATTCTTCTTCAAGAATTCACGCACGTTCGATTGAATTGACTTTTTTTTTTCATACCTGGATTGGGAGGTTATACTTCTCTACCAATGGCTTCTAAGTTGGATGGACGTTGGCTTCTAATTTGTATGGATGTTGGCTTCTAAGTTGGATGGATGTTGGCTTCTTTATCTCCGACTTCTTTGCACTTTGCACTTGCGAGACCGAACCGAAACCGAAATCGCGAAAGTTCTTTCACAAAATTTGTCTTTTTTATGTGTTCTATATGTGGTTTTCTGTGTTTAGTTCTAGTTTTTTTTTTTTTTTTTTTTGCTATACTGTATCACTGGATTGCACACTTATTTCTTTATTTTTCTTTATTTGCTATGTACACGAGTTGTTGGATTTTTTTTTTTTTACCGGGGTTCGGAAACTTGGGTGCCAAAATGAGCGATCATACCGAATTTCTGATCGTCAACCTCGAACATCTTCTTCCCCGTATATGGAATACGTTTTATTCGGGTTGTTTTAAACTATGCGGTTATTGAAATAGAAAATTGTGCAATCCACAACCGTAACAACGAGCTAAAAAGAAAGACGAAAAATCGAGGTTTCCACCAATGTGGTTTTACGAGCGAAAGTAACAAAAAACGAGGCTTCCACCAGTGTGGAAAACAAAAAAGAGAAAACTTTTTATTTCTTACAGGTTTTTATAGGCTTATTTGAACAACAGTTTTTATGAGCTTTATTTAGTCAACAATTTTATAATACAAAAAAAAATATGGCGATTGGTATAATTTTCGCGGGAAATTCAAAAGTTATACCAACTCTATCTGCTCAACAGCACTAGTCGAAATCGAGGCGGTCATGAACTCGAGGCAAATTACGCAGATGACGTCAGACCCAAACGACTTCGAAGCACTCACGCCAGGTCACCCATCGGGTCTTCCCTAAAGGCCATTCCCGAGCTACCAACAGAGGTCTTGGACATCAGCTACATCCAGCGATGGCGAAGGATAAATGCCGTGAAGACACACTTTTGGAAACGATGGTCGGCGGAATATGTCAACGAGCTGCAGTGTCGGTCCAAATGGTTCACACCAAGTCCAAACATAGAGCCTGGTACTCTAGTCATCATTCATGACGAACATATGCCTCCTCAAAGGTGGCAGATGGGGAGGATCAGCAACGTCATCGAAGGCCAGGATGGGAGAGTCCGAGTGGTAGATGTAACGACATCCAGAGGTACCATGCGTCGCCCAGTATGCAAACTAGCAGCCTTGCCAATTTGAAAGGCAGTGCTTTCAAAGGGGCCGGAATGTTGGAGCAGATAGAGTTGGTATAACTTTTGAATTTCCCGCGAAAATTATACCAATAGCCATATTTTTTTTGTATTATAAAATTGTTGACTAAATAAAGCTCATAAAAACTGTTGTTCAAATAAGCCTATAAAAACCTGTAAGAAATAAAAAGTTTTCTCTTTTTTGTTTTCCACACTGGTGGAAGCCTCGTTTCTTGTTACTCTCGCTCGTAAAACCACATTGGTGGAAACCTCGATTTTTCGTTTTTAACTATCGCTCGTTTTGCTCGTTGTCACGGTTGCGGATTGCACAATTTTCAATTTCAATAACCGCATAGTTTAAAATAACCCGAATAAAACGTATTCCATATACGGGGAAGAAGATATTCGAGGTTGACGATCAGAAAGTCGGTATGATCGCTCAATTTTGTAAATATTATTCGAGCTAAAAAAGCAAATCTGAACAAAAGAGCTACCCAAAGGAAAAGAGATATATCTGAGAGTTGTACCTTGCGCTAGGTGTCTGTCAGATACCTACTTACTTACTTACTTAGATAGTGCTACAGTCTGACCTTTAACGATCGAACCTCTTCAGTTAGCGCACTTAATAATACATTATATCGAGCCATAAAATAACACCCAAACGTTAGCTTTTCGGGTAAGCCAAAAAGGGAAGGTGATAGACGCGTTAAAAGAGAATTTGTTAGGTACAGGGCAAATGGATAGAAAAAGGGATCTCAAACAGGTGCGAGAAAAAGCTGCCTTAAGTCGGGAAAAGCTATAAATATACAATAAACAATACATAGATAAAAAACGCCGAGAGCCTACGATGTACAAAGAGGGAGACTATGTAATGATTTTAAATTTTGACTCACACCCTGGTGCATCGATGAATCTGATTTCTAAATACACGGGACCTTATCAAGTCGCGAAGGTTATACGAAACGGTCGGTACGTAGTAAAGATATGGATGGTTTCCAACAGTCGCGCGTGCCGTGCCAAGGGGTATGGGGTGTTGGAAATATGCGCACTTGGTGGCGCAAAAGTCAAAGATCGGGGATCTTTATTGTCAGGATGGCCGAATTGTAGCAAATATACAAACCACCTTTTTCACATACATATCAAACGTTATTTTAATATAAGTATTCTCTTTACACAAATGTCATACGATATTTTAAGCATTCTCTTTACATGCGATGTAGATATGTTATACTTTGACGATGAATAAACAGATCATCGTAAGACTAACCACTAAGGAAGAAGGACGCGGTTCATTTTTTCTCGAAATCAGTTTACAAAGTGAAACTCTTTGTTTGATTTCTGATTGTCATTGTCATTATCAGAGTTGGTAGCGAGTCGAGGTAGACAAAATTCCTAATTATCTCAAAATTATAGCTGCCTTTTATGTCGATCTCTGTGATTCGTCTATGGTGTGCCATTTTTCTTGTTAATAGCATATACATATGTACTTGGTTTTTCATTCATTTATTTTTGTCGCTATACATAAAAGGATTTTGGAAAAAACTGTATCTGGTGTTGGCATGTGAGTTTCGAACAATTATCTCATGTATGGTTTTAGAGAAATCATATGCCAGCTTTCAACATGCATAAAAATTGTCAGTGAAACTGCTTTTAACCATTACGGAGCAGCGAGCGTTCTCCATAGTCATTCTGCACAGTAGATACTGTCATATGCCGCCTTAAAAACAATAAATATTATAGTTGGTGATTATCGACCTGCACTTTTCCGTTTTCCTTGTTCTACTAAGCCTAAAAATGGGAGCTAATCTGATCGATAACAAATGACTTCAGGCGTTTTTACTCTACGGAAAACAAGATCTTGCACGTGATCTTAAGGGCACTGATGCTTCCAAAGTTGGCGCAGCCTAGAGGGGCTCTTTTCTTGTTGATCGAGAAATCTGTACCAAATCATTCTCGCTGCCTGTAATCGCTCAGTAAGTAGGCCTCCTAAACTAGCAGTTGGGAAAAACGAGATTCTCAGGCGACCAGGCGACCAGGCGAATCTGCAAGTGGCGCAGAGGGGATTGTCGTATGTTCACTCACATGGTACAGACCTTACGCCTCCGGGGATCAAGAGTAATTTAAAGTCCCAAGGCAAGGTGTTATGGAATACGTGCCAATGACTGAATGGTGCAGGTAATCAAATATGTGCATCGCTTATGTATATTCCTTACGAGATACCGAGGGCCCTCTCATAGTAACTAGCCTTAAACCTGTATAGGAGCTCTACAGGTGGAGACTAACCTTTTTCGCTATATTCGTGGGTCCAAAATGAACCAAAACTATAAACTAAAATAAAATAAAACTAAAATCCAATGTATGGTGTCAAAAGGAGAAAATCTTCCCCGGTCCCCCGTATCACAGATTGAGTTGGATCATATTTATAACATTCCCTGTGCATCCCATTTATAAAAAACTTCACTGAAAAGTTGCGTGTATCAACAGAAATATAATAAGCTAAGAATTGAAAAAATATACATATACACATGTTAAAGATATAGCAAAGAAATAAAGAAATACAAGCTATCTACAATACCAATATTTTGCAACCAAAAATTAGTAGGTAGTATAAATAAAATTCCATTATGTTATATGATAATAATATTTAATAGAAAAAACTAGCTTAAAAATTTAGTTGATGACAAGTTACATCAGATACTACAGATATTAATTCTTTGTAAAATGAAGCCGTAAATCTTTCTGAAACTGTGCCTCACCGCTAAGCCTCCTCATATGTAGTGGTAGTGAGTTCCATAAGCGGATGGCATTGGGAAAAAACTGCCGCTCAAAAGTAAGGTAGGAGCAACGCGGGTGTATTAGTTTCAAAGATCTAAAACAGAAACTTCAATGTATATTAAATGTCAATCTCGCAACTACACTTCTAGAAACATACAAGCAGCCAAGATCTACTGACTGGGATATAAACTAAAATCATGGAAAACATGACGAGCTATAATATGGTAGTAGGAAATATTAATAGCCCTGAACTTGCTTGTGACAACCTGTGGCCAATACAAGTGCTTATCACCAACCTTATATGAAAAAACTAAAGCGAGCAATAGAATGGTCTAAAAAGAAATCGATCGGTTGAGAACTGAGAGAAGAAAACTTTTCAATGAACCGAAAAGAAATGGGGAATGGGATAGATAATGGGGTAGCCTCACTAGATGCAATCTTGACATTAGAAGAGCTAAAAGAGAATCACGAAAAATTTGTTCCCCAAATTTTTGCGAAACACGCACACATCCACAAAATCCTCTCCAAGCAACGCACTAATAAAATTGAGTTGTTGAAAAATGTAGGTGACAATTTTGCTAAAAACTGTCTTGAGACGCTAAAGCTCTTAATCGAATTGCATTTTCCGTCCGCTTTCCCCAGAAAATCCTCTCCTGGAAAGGATCATCCTCTCTAGAGATCTTACGAGTATGATCCTTGGGGGATCTTGAGATCCCTTCCTGGAGAGGATTGATAGAGGGCTCATTTCAACTCTTCAAAGCCTCGAGCGATGAGGGAGTCTTTCCGGCTCTGCTCAAAAAGTAGACTCAAATCATAACATCCTCTGTGATAAGCATCTTCAAAACAAGTTATGCTTGCGGATACATTCCAAACAAATGGAGAAAAATTATCATGACTTACATAGAGACCTACTTAACTGCCAAAACCCTATCCACCGATAGCTCTCCCTTCATTTTTCCTCAAAACAATGGAACATAGGAGACGGGGCTCTTAAGCAAAGCCCTTTTACTAAACAAGTACCATAGTTGCCTTCACTAGGAGAAGAAAAGTGAATAAACTAAAAGTTTAATAATTTTTGGTGAAACCATAAAGATTTCAAATGAAGTGAAATTCCTAGGGTTTACCCTGGATCAAAAACTTACTTGGAAAAAAAATAGAAAAAGCCATGATCTCACTATGGACCATCAAAAGTCTACTGGGTAAAAATTGGGTCAAAACATAGTAGTTGCCGGACCTATGTATATTCAATTATGTATCACCAAATGGGTGGCATATAACTAAACAAAAGTCTACACAGGCTGGGCTAAACCAACTTCAATGACTAGCCTGTTTACGTACTATGGATGCAATGGGAACAGCACCCACCGCTGAATGAAACGTTCTGCTAAACCTCCACCACGCCTACGTGCTTATCTCAGTGGTTGAGAACAACTCCAAAATGGTTCACTCAGAGCTTTCACTGGAACTCAGGGAAATGAACTATTAGGAATTACTTTTACGACAGCTGTCTGAAGGAGTATAACTTTAACCATAACTTCAAGGTTATATTCCCTGATCGACAGAACTGAGACAAAAGATTCACTGGTGTGGTACACCGATATATTTCAAGCTGAGATCTGCATAGAGAGAACTTAAACAGATCTGTCACCAATAAGAACATTTATATTCTCTCTGACATCAAAGAGGCCCTACTTGCTATCAACGCTTTTGACATAACCTCAAAAATTATCTTGGACTGCATTAAACTTCATTAAACTTAAGAATAAATAGAGTTCATTTAATCTGGGTGCCAGATCACAGTGCTTATGATGGCAATGAAAGATCAGACTTTCAGAGAAAAGATCCGGCCTCAACAATCATGCTGCACGACTATCTTGCGGGTTACCAATTAGTTTCACAAAAAGTTACATAAGCAACTGGCTAAAAACCAAGGCACTCCATTACTGGACGGAAACTGAAGGTAACAGGCCAGTCAAAAACTTTTTACCAATCCCTCAAAAGAACAAAATAACTCCTACAACTTTCTAGGGGTCCTGGATTCCTAACGGGTCATTGCAGAGTTAAGAAACACCTTATGACTATGGGAATAGCATAAGAAAACACTTGTTGCATGTGCAACGAGGGCGAAGAAACAGCAGAGCATATCCTTTCCTATGGTAACTGCCTAAGCAGAACACGTCTACGTTTTCTAGGAAAGCCGTACATTGAGGCAGAACATATTACTGCCAGCTACTCAAAGATATAGCCGAATTTATTAAAAGTTCAGGCATCATATGTGAGCTTCAGCATGAAGAAATCAAAATAGGCCTAACCTGGCTGCAGTGATAAGGGTACAAAGTCCCCCGCCCCAAAATGCCCAACACGGCAAAGTAAGCTGACTGTCTCCAAATTTTAAAACCACATGTTACTTCGACAACGTTACAATTCATGCAAGAACTTCTCTTAACATCGAAAAACAATATCACAGCATCAAAAAACAAGTTGCTAGGACAACATGAGAAGACCATTGGCACCACCAACAATCTACAATTTTTTTAAAAAATTAGAATAGGCGTTCCAAACCATATAAAACACATCCCAGATTTCGGTACTACTCTATTATTCACATACATATTTTTATATCCTTAAACTTTTTTTTTTACGAGTAGCAAATCGATCTTACTGCTGTTACTGACACACAGATGACATCAATATAGGAGGTTTTTAGGTACATAACAGAGACTGGGTAGATTTGAAGGTCAAGCGAAAAAGCTATTTTAAAAATAGTTTACAACCTCCAAAACTATTAGCGGTACCAAAAACCAAGCCGACTACGTTAGCTCATTACATCGATCGATTGGAAAATAAAGCTTCAGTAAAGACAATTTTCGGAACTAAAATTCGATGCCGAAATAATACTTATACCAAAGGCGAGGTTATCGCAGATGCCAAATGCAATATATTGGTTTAGGTAACGGTGAGATGTGTAAACATCATCATTATCAAACATTTTCCAATGTTTCTGCAAATCCAAATTTCATTACAATTATTAAAATAATTAAAAATAAATATGTCAAGATCAGTGGAGGATTAATCTTAACATTTTATATCACGCTCTTAAACGCGTGATAGAAATAAAGTTTGTATGCATCATTTCCTGATGTATCTTAGATCATATAAAGACGTCAATCAAAAAGTTTGATATAATAGTTATATCTATGCTGTCTGAATAGCGTTATTATTTATACATATATTGATCTACTTACTAACCAAAATAAATTTGACTAGAATTGAATTCATGACGAAGTTCCAACATAAAACTTCGACTCTTAAAAAAAATTAGCTCTAATGATAAAGAATTAGGAGATGATAGATCTAAAAACACAACATACATTTATATATACTTATACATATATATATACAAGTATATAAGCGCGTATATTAGAAAAAAACAATTATTCGATGAGTACTTTCAAAAAATTACTTCTATATTAATCAATTTAAGCCAATGTAAAGTTTTCACATACTCGTTCATACTCGTATTATGTATTTTCAGTTCATTCGTTCCAAATGTACCGTTCCAGTTGGGGCATTTCTTTTAATTGAAATAGCAGTGGATGCACTTAGATGAAAAGAAAACTTAAATACAGAACACGTGTTAGAGTTATTTATAGGACAGATATAATAAGAAATCTTCATACTTTTTTTTGCAAAGATTGTTCTTGAGTAGTGAGAAATAGTGATACATGTGCATTTTTATAAGATGGTGTAACTTGGCGAAGCACAAATAAACCACAAAAAAAATATCGTCGATTAAAAATTAATTAAAAAAACATAAAATAATAAATAAATTACTGCACGATATAACGAGCACACATTATCAATATCACCTCAGGTACCTCGTATTTTATCACTATATCACGGTATAAACGTAAGTACATGTTGTGTACTGCTTACATAGATAATGTACGTATATACAAGATATGATCATAGTCGAATGTGGGCATGTTTTAGTTTGTTTAATTACATCTGATTTGTTCCTTCAAAGTCCTACAGTAGTAATTAATTATTGACAACGCTGATTGATTTGATGTCTGAATAAATAAACTATAAATTATTTGGAATGCAGGAAGCATTTACTCACAAAAAAAAAAATCATACAACACATAAAGGGATATTGGCAATCCGTTTTGATCGAAATGTCCCTTTTGTTTGGCCGTGCATAATGGCAGTACTTACCGGTTCCGTTCCAAATGAGCTTTTAGATTACAGACCTATAAGTTGCAGTGATTATCCAGTAACACCATAAAGGAATTTCAGCAATTTTTCTTTTTCGAATTTTGTAATGGGTATTGCGTACGAGAATGTACATATGTACATATGGTATGTATATTCTAATTAAGTGTTTCCTGTCACTAGCACTGGTGAGGGTCTGAACACTACAAAACACGAATAATGAATGGACAACACTCGTTCATTCAACTAAAACAACTGTAATTACAGTTATAGTTGTTGTTTCTTTCTACGTTATTTTTCTATTTTAATTAGAAAAGCGAGGTAAATAGTTGAGAGTTTTATTTGATTTAGGTACGAGAGACGGTGAGAAAATACTTTACCCATTTTTGGGCGGACAGAAACATGTTCTTTGACCCAAACAGGCAAGCTTGTTAAGTGAGGCGTATAATGATAAATAAAGCAATAATAAGTTTTTTTCTTGATCTTAAGTGTTACCTAGCGGCTTTTGTTCTATGCATGTACTTTATTTGTGATGACCTAATCTTTGATGAACATTATATCATAATATGTATGTACTCGTGTATCATTGCTTACCTCTACAGCAACGACTGTAATATGATCGATACTTTAAAATATTGGATTTCAATTATTGTTCGAATATGTTGGATCACTAAATATAAAGTGGAAAATTGTAGAATTGTAAAATTTCTCCATGTTTGATAGTTTACTATTTACTGCCCATCTCAATAGAGAGTAGAACTATTCAAGGTTAGTTAGTATTTTCATTATTTCCGTGATCCAAATGTTTTTTTTTATAATTGCGTATGTTAACAATTTCAACGAAGCATGGTTATTTACTTAGCTAATTCAAATTTTTAGTGAGCCTTTGACTGGCATTTGCGATAATGGTAGCTGGTAAAGAGCCATAGGAATCTAGGTATGTATATGTAACGACTAAAGTTCTGAAGTCAAAAGAATGATTCGTATCACTGTTGTTAATTCAACGAAGTAAACTTTATTGGTTAATGTGGTTGACGTGTTTTTGACTTTTTGGACTACATAAACATTCTGGAGAAGCTCATAGACTTCGTGGTGGTATACTTTCGCCTAATCTCTTATGTATTTCTACTTTTATTTACGGTTGCAATATGTAACGTGTACAATTCATATTTCTCCCACATATCTGCATTGCTATTGCACCGCTTGTAAAGCGACTTTAGCCACTTCTCATTTTGTAATCACCTCGTTGGTGAGGCCAATAGCTTTCTGATATTTTTGACTTTGAGTAATTTCATTGTTTTTCTTTCGGACCTTTTTTTTGAACCTCGGTTGGAACTTAAGCCTCTATAGTCATTCGGGTCTAACTTTTCGACAATCTTCATTGAGCATGGGAAACCAATTTAACATTTGCTCAACCTAAAGCTCTCCACTACCGGTTCCCTAATATGGAAACTTTCACGGATAGGTGTGCTTCTTATTAGATTACGTTTTGTCGCACCTGCTGACATTCGCAACATCTGTATTTCCGTTGCTGTCATTCTTACTTTGTCCGCTTTCATACGTCGCAAGTTTCGAAAGATTCAAATGAGTGCAAAAGAGAGAAATAATGAAACAAAAAATACCCAATTAACCAAATTCCCACTGCATGTGGGTAGCAATTTCATTGCAAGTTTTTGACATTTCCTTTTCTCCTTGTTCTTTCTTTTTCGCTTATGCTTCATTACTCCTTTCGCTGTGTTACGAGCACAACATTTCAGTATTTCGGATGAACCGAAATGGACCAAAGAATTATATAATAATACCCAATTAACCAAATTCCCACTGCATGGTCCGCTTTTACACGTCGCAAGTTTCGAAAGATTCAAATGAGTGCAAAAGAGAGGGATAATGAAACAAAAAATACCCAATTAACCAAATTCCCACTGCATGTGGGTAGCAATTTCATTGGAAGTTTTTGACATTTCCTTTTCTCCTTGTTCTTTCTTTTTCGCTTATGCTTCATTACTCCTTTCGCTGTGTTACGAGCACAACATTTCAGTATGGCGGATGAACCGAAATGGACCAAAGAATTAACAAGGGGGCTCATTTTCAATTATGAAAGACTGAGCGCCAAAGATGAAATGAAAGAGAACTGTCAAATAACATGCAAACTCAAAGAAGGGGAAAGTCTTCATGTAGAGTTGCGCACATCACTGAATGACAATTCAAAAGAAAATAACCAGAACATGCGCATTACACACTTGCGACGTGTGAAAGCGGACTTTATACTTCTCACCAAATATGTACATATGCATTAAAGAAATGTCTAAAAAATGTTCCACCAAGGAATGATGTACATACATATATATACGAAGTTCATGGACGATGTACGAAAAGTCTAAAAGTAAAGCGAAAACGATGGAGATGAAAAGGATACAGTTGTCAGCGGGTATAGCAAAATGTGAACTGATTAGAAGTATGCATATTCGCGGAAGTCTTCACATGAACGCATCAACTTCTATTGGCAAAGAAGCTCAAGTTCCGGCCGAGGTTCAACGAAAATGACAAAAGAAAAACAATTGGATCACTTAAATGGAAAAGCATCAGCAAACTTTCGATCTCACTGACAATCCTAGCCAGTTCCATAAACGGGACAAAAACAAAGCAGATAAGTACTCGTAGAAGAGTTTATGTGTGGGTGAATATATGTATGCATTCGGCATATTTACATTGACTATATTACAAGAGTTAACAAAAGAAGAAAAATAATAATAATACGAATAAAGGCATACTCTTAGAGAGAGAAGGACAACATGTAACATATGCATTGACAGTCAGCTGCCTTTGTGGAGAGAAGCCAGACGAATTTGGTCAGGCGAGACAGGCCGAAGAAATACAGTCAGGAAACTTGGAAAACTTGAACAATTGTATTTTGTTAGCCACCATTTTTTATTTATAAATTGAATATTGTTTGTGAATGTGAAACAATTGAACTAAAATAAAAATATAAATAACAGATTTATTATTTGGCAGCCGGCCCAACATTACTTGTTTTCCTGATTTCGTTCGTCTGTCTCTTTTGTCGACAGGGAATTCACCTATCTCAACAGCCAATCAGAGCCATCATTCTATCCAAAACATAAAAATTTGTCGCTCGGAAATTGCGGAATAGACTAACAGAGACACCTCAGAAAGTTTAAATGTGAAAAATCAATGGAATCAGACATGCTTGCAACCATTATTCACAACCTAAATAGACTTCGCAGATACATATATACACTGCGCGAAATTCTTATAAAAACACCATAACTTTTTTTCTTATTTTTTTTTAGTATTTGATAATTTTTTTTTTGTTTTTTTTTAGAAAATCGTATACAATCATTGATACTCAAGGCTGCTTGAAAAATAAAAAAAATTTTCAGTTTAATTATAATTAAATCAAATCTACTAAAACTCTATGAAAATAACAGACACATTCTTATAAAAACACATGGATTTTAAGAGCGTTTATTTTTCTTAAATGATACTTTTGATAATGGGTAGAACCTCCATTTTTAGTTATTGTTTCGAATACTCTGGCATAGTTTCAATTAAGTTTTGGAGGTTGTTGTTTGAAATGGAGTCCCAGCCTTGCTTTACAGCTTCCTTAAGTTCTCCAACGGTATTATATTGCCGGCCGTTTTCATATATCAGACGAGATAATGTTCCCCACAAATTATCGATCGGATTGAGGGCAAGACTTCTTGCTGGCCAGTTAAAAACATCAATATTTTTAAGAGAAAACCACTCTTTGACGACCCGTGCGGTGTGAACGGCAGTATTATTTTGTTGAAATATGAAGTCAACTCCAGTTAATTCCTCACTTCTTTCTACCATTACATCCTCCAGTAGCTCGATATATTTCTCGGAATTCATTTGATACAAATGCAATTTTCGTCTTACCAGTTGCACAGAATCCAGCCCAAATCATAACACTACCACCTCCAAAATTACTGCTGAATTTTACAACCTCCTTCATTCTTTGATCGTGCCAATACATGGAAAAACCGTCGGGTCCATCAAGGTTAAATTTTTTCTCGTCACTAAAAACAACCTTTTTCCATTCTTCTGTCCATGACATATATTTTTTCCCAAAATCTAACCTAGCAGATTTGTGTCTGGCAGACAGCTGAGGTTTTTTCATCGGTTCTTATAGCAAATTTTCTTATCTGCTTTACAAATTTGCTGAAGTTTGTATTTTTTTTACTATTTGTGAAGCTGAAGGCCTGTTTGTGTTTGGGTCCTTTCTTATTTTTCTAAAAATAAGCGATTTTTCGCGTGGGCTTATTTTCATGTTATAATCATACCGGCGAATGGTTCCATATTTTTCACCCAAACTTAAAAAGTTGCGAATAAATATATGAGACCGGTTGACTTTTTTCGTAATTTTTCTCAATGAAAGCGGTTATTTTTCCTTTCTCTTCATCCGATAAAACCTTTCCCCTGGGCATTGTTAACTAACAAATCTGAAAAACTGTTTCTGAAAAAAGATCTTATCAAAAACTGTTGCATTTCTATCTTACGTCTTTGGCAACTACCGTTAATAATATAAAAATGAAATTGTTGCTCCAATTGACAAATGTTTCACAAATAACTTTACTGTTTTTTATAAGAACTTCGTACTCAATCCACACTATTCAAGGAACTGTGACGAAATATTCCGTTTCAATTAGCTTAGCTTGAGGCTTAGCAAAAACTTTGCACGGCGTTTGCTTCATACAGAACACTATTACTCATTTGGAACAGAAAAAAATATTTTGAACTTAATATAATGGAATTATTGAGTACCACATTGAATGCATGTGATGTTTTTATAAGAATTTCGCTCAGTGTGTGTGCAGGAAATAAGAAATAGTGCAAAGGACATCGAAAGACTAAATATTAAACTCCAGGCAAGTAGTGAATCTGGTGTTGCTGCCGCCACCGATTCTGCAATTAATGTCAACGTCGCGGAATGTTTGCAAGATGTTCGAGATGTCACAGCATTTTCCGGAATAAGTCAAAAAATTTCCGGTGCAACAAGTTATCCACCGACCGCCGTAATAAAAGTTCACGATCTGTCAACATTTTCGGAAAAGCGGTGTTTAGTCCGCCCAGCCCGATAAGCTGTAGCTTCTATGTTAATAAACACAGAGGTCCTTCTGGATATATTCGACGAGTTAAATTTTGTTTCGGGCGACCGAAGTACTTGTACGCCACCAATTAAACAAAATCAAAAAATTCCCAGCAATACCCAAAAACAAAGTGGAACAACTTCTTACCTTCACTACGCAAGTACGTACCGTCGTTATCTTGCTGAAATCTTCAAACAACGAAAATAATCTCACAAAATCTACCATTTTGGACGAGTTAGTCCTACAATTAGCGCAGGAAAAGCAGTCCGAGTCAGTAAAGCGTTCATTAACCATCAAACCGTATACGAATATAGCCGATTTCTCCAAATGTTTCGAACAAGGATTCTGGAACAACAAAACCGCAGTCTCAAACACGACGTATTTCACACATAAACAGAAACAGTTCCGCCCCATAGGGTGCACAACAACCAAAATGTTACCAGTATGGTGAAAATCATTTTATCCCAAAGCACAACGTCTTCAATCACTCTCTTGGTGTTGAAGACCGTTGGAAAAATGTCAAATCCCACTTATGTTTCTCATGTGTACGTAAATTCCACAAGGCAAACTGACGCAACAAGGGAGTATGTGGTACTCGTATTCATGGTTGCTGTCGCTAACATCATACCAGCCTGCATGGTAAGTCACGCCCGGCCAGCTCTATAACTGGCCAGCTATTACTAGGTTGTCCAACAACTCCGTCTGCCCGGCCTTTAGTCACCATGATTGGACCGAATGGAAGACTCGAAGTTTTCGCAATGTTTGACAAAGGCTCAGGGGTTTCTATCGTAGATGAGGATATCGCAGCTAAATTAGGACTCAAAGGTCGACAGCATCCGTTGACTCTTCAATGGTATGGCCGTGGATCAAGTGATAGTGTATTGCCTTCCCAATCGCACGGTTTGGGGTTCAATACCAGTCGTGAGCGAACAACTTTTTTTCAGGCACTAAATTCTGGTGAGATGAATGGTTGCCTAAATACAATATCAAGTCAATTTACATTAAATTTAGTCTCCCCATTAAATGTTGGATGCCACCCGTAGAATGAAATAGCCACTGAGCCCAAATATCTTTCTTTCTCGTTCTGTCCCATTTTACGCAAAATTTAACACATGCTTTGGCATCATTAGTGTAGTCATATCCACTGGAGTGTGGATTTAAAAACAAAACAAAAAATACCACAACGGAAGCATCAACATTTTTGAACTTTGGAATAAGAGGTTAAGGTGAGTTCTTTATTAGAAATAGTTGCACAGTCCAAAACTTGAACCTGCAAGTCCAGACGTACCTTTGAGGCTTTCTCTTAGCCATTGCCGCTGATGGGTTCAACTGTCTGGTGGTTCTTTTGAGGCTTATATCATGGCTGGTCTCGATGATCCCCTTATTCTATTCATGATCTGTGAGAAGTTGAGGAAAAGTTTACATCCTTGGTGTAGGATGTAGTCCTTAGAAACTCCATCCACTTCGAATGTGATGGTTTTGCCTCCGCTCCGCTCCTTTGCTTAGTAGTAGTAGTAGTAGTAATAGTTCATTTATTAGTATAACAATACTTTAAAAACATCTTAGAAATATAAGTATAAATATATTGTAGTTTATAATATTATTTTATATATAATTAGTCTTAGTTAAGTGGTTATTCTTACAGTAACTCAATTATTTACTTTAACAAAATTAATACACATTATTTTGAATAGTCTAAAATTGTTTTCGTTTTTTTATATTACTTGGCAAGGAATTATTTAAAAGTATTCCCTTATATAAGAGAGTGTTTTGAGCGACTGTGTACTCTGATGACGAACTCTGAAATCATTAGAGCTGCGCAATTGGTACGGCTGTGATTCACCTACTTATTTTATTGCACTTGTTAGATAACTTAGTGCTGCTTCATTTTGAAGACTGCTATCAGCTTGTTGAGTTCTAATTTTTGTCGTATGCTCAGCCATTTTGAGCGCATTCAGCATGCATCTTATTGGTGTGAGTCTATTGCATCCTAATATGCTTCTCATTGCTTTACTTTTAAGTTTTTGAAGTCTTTCTATCTGACTGCGATTGCAAGACGTGTATAAAATAGTCGAGCAATATTCAAAATGAGGCTTAATTATAGTATTATATACTTTAATTGCTGTAGACAATCCATTTTTCTGTGTATCCTTTTAAAGAAACCAATCTTTTTCCCAATTTTTTTACAGGTGCAATCCACATGTTCAGCAAATTTTAAATTTTTATTAATGATTATTCCTATGTACTTGATATGGTTTACATTTTCTATTTTATTATTATTTATTTCTATAGTATTTTCAGTATTTATGTTTATATTCAAAATTTTCGTTTTCTGTTTATTCTATTGGTATCATCGACTCTTTATACGTACAAATACGGAAATTCTCCCCTTTGTAATGAATTGTTGACTATTTCAAGCAAGGTATAACCTAATGTACTCCAATTATCAAGGACTATTTGGGGGGTAATTTTGTCAAAGTCAGCCTTAATTTTTAAATCTTTGCATACTTCGTTTAATCTTCCTAATGTAATTTGCTGAAATTAAAGTTTGCATTCGTATTGTATAATATAATTTACATATTCCGCATTTTCGATATCGTTTCTTATTGTTTGTATACTATGATAACCACTTAAATGTGAGCAGCGACATCTAGATTTACAGAGCAGAAGATGTCGATACTCGAAGACCACTAGATTTCGATACTTGAATAACAAAGTCTCCACCATTGATGACTGGAGAGTGGAATCGAATTTTCTAGCAAATTGGAAATTGTATGGGACGCTGGATGGCGAGGATTGTTCTCGAAGTATGTCATTCGAGTATAAATACCAGCATCCCCAAGGTATGCAAATCAGTTGTAAAGTGAAATTTGAAGTGTTAATTAGGAGAAGTGATTAAGTGGTTTAAGTAAAAGATAAGAAAAGTATAAGCGGTTGAGAAATTGGATTGTACTGAGAGAAACAATTAAATAGTGAATTGTAACTGTACTAAATAAAGGGATTTGGATTGGAAAGAATAAGCTCTATCATTTGTAAACCAAAGGAGAGGAAAAAATATCAGATCACGAAAGTATAGGGATTAAAATCGAAAATGGAACCACTAAGAACGAGAATTGCAAAACTGTAAATTTGTTTAAATACCGCAGGGAACCATTTTCAGAGGAACTAACTAAAATGGATACTAAATATGAAAGAGAAAATACTGTTCATAAAAAGTAAAAAGAAAGTATTGTAAAATGTTTGTGTGGGTACAAATGATAGAACTTATTCTTTTCAATACAAATCCCTTTATTCAGTACAGTTACAATTCACTATTTAATTCTTTCTCTCAGTACAATTCAATTTCTCAACCACTTATACTTTTCTTATCTTTTACTTAAACCACTTAATCACTTCTCCTAATTAACACTTCAGATTTCACTTTAGAACTGACTTGCATACCTTGGGGATGCTGGTATTTATACTCGAATGACATACTTCGAGAACAATCCTCGCCATCCAGCGTCCCATACAATTTCCAATTTGCTAGAACATTCGATTCCACTCTCCAGTCGAGACTTTGTTATTCCAGTATCGACATTTTCTGCTAGATGTCGCTGCTCACATTTAAGTGGTTATCACATTGCTCCCTCCCTACAGTTGTTCGTCCCGAACAACTTCGTCATTCAGCATCCCGTTGAAATGACACATTCTATCCAAATGGACCACTTTCAATTTTCCTCGATCCCCACGCTGGATCCGGTAGACAACGTCATTAATGCGGGTTATCACCTTGTATGGACCTTCCCAGTCCTGTTGCAATTTTGGTGATTTGCCTTTCTTACGCTGAGGATTATACAGCCAAACCAGATCCCCTTCGGTGAAACCGGAAGATTTCGCTTTGATATCGTACCTAGTTTTCATGCGGCTGCTTGCTAGCTTCATCTTTTCTCTGGTGTCTTCATGCAATTTACGAATCCTGCTGCGTAAGTCATTCACGTACTCGTTCACCTCTTTGGGCTCCGTCGGTGGGGATCCGAATTTTGCTTCACTTGGCAACCGAATTGTTTGACCAAATAAGATCTCGGATGGTGTGTGCCCTGTTGAGCTATGGACCGCGTTTCGGTAGGCCATTAAGAAGAGGGGTATGTGTCGATCCCAATCCCGCTGGCAGTTGCTGAGAACCTTAGATAGATGCTCATTCAAGGTCCGATTGAATCGCTCGACCATTCCATCAGCTTGAGGGTGTAGTGGCGTTGTCCTTGTCTTTCTTATTCCCAAATATTGACATATTTCTTGGAAGACTTTTGATTCAAAGTTTCGCCCTTGATCAGAGTGCAGCTCCATTGGGACCCCAAATCTGCTCACCCAGTTGTTGACTATCTGTTCGGCTACGGTCTTAGCCTCTTGATTTGGGATGGCAAACACTTCCGGTCACTTACTGAAGTAATCCATGACTACGAGAGTATATCGGTTTCCATTAAAGGTTTCGGGAAACGGCCCAGCGATGTCGATGGCTATTCGTTCGAAAGGTGCTCCGACATTGTATTGTTGCATTTGTCCATGTGGCTTTACTTTTGGACCCTTGGTAGCTGCACATCTTATGCACTTTTTGCACCAATTCTCGACATCTTGTTTAGCGCTTAGCCAATAGAAACGTTCCCTTACCTTTTCCAACGTCTTGTTTATTCCCAAATGGCCTCCTGAGATTCCGTCATGTATTTCATGGAGCACTTGGATGACTCTGGACCGTGGCACAATTAGCTGCATACGAGATGTTGTCCCATCTGCACTTTCCCATTTTCTCTTCAGCAATCCATCTTGCACAAAAAGCGAGTCCCACTGTGCCCAGTATGCCTTCAGAGTTTGGCTCCGATCTGATATCTGCTGCCTTTTTCGTGTTCCTTCCAGACCAATATTGGTTCGATGTCATTGTCTGCCTGTTGGGAGGAACGGATTTCGTCTATACTCCAACCCTCTATTGGCTCAGTCCTGATCGTTTGGATAGTTGCCTGTTGTTTCGCTTCTTTACCACTGACTACTTCTGCTGGGAGGCTTTCGTTGCATTGTTTTACCTGTGAAACTGGGATAATTACCCTGGAGTCGACTCCTGCTACAGACTTCTGCCCCGCGAAGTAAGCCTTTCCTAACTGATGGCTTCTGGAAATTTGACCGGTTTCTTGGTAGCCGTTTCTGCCGGTATTTGTTTCTATTTGCTGTAACCCCAGTGCAGGCAGCCTTCTTGTCGTACCGGTTCTTTACAATGCCCTTGCAAATGTCCTACTTTATCGCAGTTCCAGCAGCGCATCCTTCATCTCTCCCGCCAGATATTTCGTTGCATGGTAGTTGGTCTTGAGCAGGAGCATTCACCAGATACTATTTCACTTACGAAATGCATTCCTTTGGAAGCCTGATTGGATGCTTCCATCGCCAGAGCGAAGGCAAGTGCTTCAGCAAGGGTTCTTTTCCCGGCCATCCTTACTGCTGATTGTAGCTTCAAATCTGCAATTCCCCTGATGAATGCGTCCTTTGCCATTTCGTCGATTATTTCTTGGCCTGCGGTGGGATATGACAAATGTGCCAGTCTACTCACGTCTGCTTGGAGCTGTTGCAGTGTTTCTCCTCGTTGCTGCATACGGCCTTGCAATTGAACCTTGTAAACTTCCCGCATGTGGCTATCCCCAAACCGTTCCTCGATAGCCTGCACTAAAACCATATAGTCTCTATTCTTTTCGATATCGATTGTTTGTAACAATTCTGCCGCAGGACCACGTAAGGCCATCGCTAGGGCAAAGCACTTTTCCTCATTGTCCCAGTCGTTTGCACAGGCAGCCATTTCAAACTGCTTCTTATAAGTAGACCATGAGGTCTGGCCATCGAATGAGGGAGGTTTCAAATCTTTTCTCTTTGGACCACTTAAAGAACATTCTCGCAGTTTCTGTTTTCGCACTGTGTCGAGCTCTTTTGCCAGTTGTTCAACTTTGCTGTCCATTTGTTCGAATTTTTCGCCAACATTCTTCTCTATTCTTTCAAATTTGTTATCTATTTCTTCGAACTTTTGGTGTAGAACGTTATTTTGTTCTTCCAGTTTTTGTTCTAGACTATTCTGTTGGTCGTCGAATTTTCGTTCAATGCTGCTCGTCTGTTCGTCCATTTTTTGTTCCAGACTGTTCTGGAGAGTGTTCTTCTGTTCTTCCATATTTTTCTTTCGTTCGTCCAGCTTTTGTTCGAGGCTATTCTTCTGTTCTTCCAGATTTTTCTTCTGTTCGTCCATTTTTAACAAGAGGAGTTGCATCATCGCAGACATGTCACTGCCGGTACTTGTCTGTTCATCCTCGTCAACATCAAAGGAATATGCATCAGGATCATGACCCTCGTTGTTCAAAGCCTCCTGAAGTCTGAGCGCCAGGTCACTTTTTCCTCCACTGGCGCTGAGGCTTCTCTTGTTCAACTCGGATTTGAGTTGGACGAGGGTCAACTGCAATAGTTTTCGACCCATTCTAGCTTTTTCAAATAGTCAGAAAACACTTTTTTTTTTTTTTTTACACACAATAAGTCCTATCCCACTTCTGACACCAATGTAAAATGTTTGTGTGGGTACAAATGATAGAACTTATTCTTTTCAATACAAATCCCTTTATTCAGTACAGTTACAATTCACTATTTAATTCTTTCTCTCAGTACAATTCAATTTCTCAACCACTTATACTTTTCTTATCTTTTACTTAAACCACTTAATCACTTCTCCTAATTAACACTTCAGATTTCACTTTAGAACTGACTTGCATACCTTGGGGATGCTGGTATTTATACTCGAATGACATACTTCGAGAACAATCCTCGCCATCCAGCGTCCCATACAATTTCCAATTTGCTAGAACATTCGATTCCACTCTCCAGTCGAGACTTTGTTATTCCAGTATCGACATTTTCTGCTAGATGTCGCTGCTCACATTTAAGTGGTTATCACAATATAAACCATGCCGTATAATCTATTGATTTTTTAACGACATTGCTTTTATTCCAATCTGTTTTAACGTATAGTGTGACCCCTCCGGTTCTCGTCGAATTTGAGGGCATAATATTTCATTATAACTAAATATTTATCTGTATTTCATCGCGTTCGGTATTTTCTGTGAAATGTGTTTCCGATAAAATTATTAGTATTTATAACCATCGCACAGTATTTTGAGTTTTTCGAAATTATTTGTAACACCCTGAATGTTTATGCAAATACATATGATTGACTTTGATTGCTAATATCCAATTTTTTTCTTTTTGGCTTCTAGCTTATTCTGGTATATACCGGACATAATTTGCTAAATGTTTTGTGGTTATCTTCAAGTCCCATATTAAGTTTTTCGTTTACACGAACGCAGTTAACACATTTCTGTATAGCGTCCTTTTTACATTCACTGGTTTTGTGGTTACCTAGGCATTTGATATATGTTTCATCCCATTTACATTCAGCTGCTCGGTGGTTATACCCTTTGCATTTATAGCAGATCAGAATATCAATTCCATCATATACTTTACACCGCTCCCATCCAACATTTAATTTTCCTGCTTCTATTACTTTTAAAAAGGAATCTTCATCTATTTCAATCACAGCATTCTAATTTACTTCGTTGTTTTTCTTTCTTTCAAAGTGTTTGATTGGTTTCAATTTGCTGCTTGCTATTAGTGTTTTGCTTTTTCACATTCATCATTCCTGAATTTCATATTCGCCAATAGAATTCTTAGTGACCCTGAGGACTTGACAGCTTTTTGTATGATACATACGCCGGTGTTTTGTTTAGCGATATGGACGAGGAAAACGTCCTTGGAAAGGTGTCTACCTCTGGAACGAAGACCTCACAGGAGAATAACTTATGGACCTCGTGCCCCTGAGTTATACACAAACTTGTGTTTCTCCATGGTTTGGTACCTACCGCAGACATGAGCCTTTTGATTATTGTATCATGACTGGTGATCGATAACCATTCGTCTCTAACTGAGGGACAGTTTTTGTCGGATTTATCCATCTCTTCCGGTAGGCCCTTCCTCACTAGCTTGATCTCCTGGTCCGTATGGATCTGCTCTGGGTGCAAGGAGTGCATTGGGCCATAGCAGCCCTGATGCGCTAGGTCGCTCGTGTACTTCGTCCACCCCACCGGACCGTTTAGGCACGTTTACTTTTATTTTGCCCTCACTACAACTATTCACCGCATCCGGGTGGGATTTGAGGGCAGACTCTTGGTTCTTAGCACCTCTTTTAAGCGTACCTGCATATGTTTCTTTACACGACTCTTTGTATGCGCTATGTTTCTTCATCGTTTCTACCGTAGGAGGGCTATTTATCTATGGACCTGCCAAGTTTTGCTGGTGATGTCCCCAATTTGTTATTCTTTCCTCTTTTCTTTGTTTCTCTGTGCAAGAACTAGCCCATATTTGCCTCTTTCTAGCTTTTTTTGCCACCTCGGATTCAATTCCGTCCCTAGTGAGGTCAGGGATACTACGCTTTTGGGCCCGTATGAAGTATTGAAAAGCTCGTTTTCTCTCTCTAAATAAGCTTGGCATATCGAACCTTCCAAGACGTTGGAAATAGTAATTGAGGAGCAGGGGGACTACACTGAATGACTTTAAATTAACACTACATAAAATAAATTGTAACTTTGTATTACTAAATACTGTGCATTATTATTGAAATGAAACAAGAGCACATTAAATTAGCACAACTAAGGTGTACACATCGTCATAGTCCTGCGAATCGGCAAGTTGACGCCGGTCAGTTCCTAACCTATTCGTACAATCAAAAGTTATACTTCGTCACTTTTTTAAAACAATTTATTATATTTTTCCGTTTCACGCAAAATAGGTGAAACGACACTACTTTAAACTGTTATTCGTTGCATTTATGAACGAAACCTTTTTGAATAACTACCTATTTCATCTTCTCTCATTCAACATATCATCATTCATGCTCTTTCGTTCACTGTGCTGTCAGTTTTCTTTTTTCTACTTGTTGTGGTTCCAACCCGACGACGTTTGTCTCAAGCGAATAAAGAAGAAAAGTGCTTTGTTTTCGGCCGGGCTTATGTACATATAGTGTTAGAAAATAAATTATTTCTAAATTCAATCGATACAAATTATCACTAAGCACTCTACTATTTAAATTGTTAAAATAAATAATCCTTACGTTGTTTCTCAGCAGTAGCTAATCAAAAAAAAGAAGTAAAAAAATGTCCCGAAGTGCATCACATGCAGGCAGCTGGTATTCGGATTCATGTAAGTCCCATAAATGGAAGATCCGTATAAAAATTGTTTCTATTGACGATTTAATATATAATATTTATTAGTGAGTCTTCATTCATTAACCTTCGCACTCGTTCCGAATCGTGGTAAAAGACGCGTCAAAGAATGTCAAGGTACAGGCCCTCTAATTTTATATCAGCTGTTTCGATATTAATCAAGAAAATGTCAATTTGTTTACAAAAATTAATCAGAGATACTCGGAGGCATTGGCCTTGTATATTTTTTTCAATAGAAATGCATTCGCTATATTTTTTTTAACCACACCAATGTACCTATGCAATTTTGTTTGTTGTTAAAGCTATCTGTACATTTATTTGAAAAAAAAAGTTTTGTTTTTTTCTTTTTTGGACAAAGAAGTCAAATCCATAATTAATGTGTATTTCGAGATGGCTGATTGATGGACGGTGGAAATAAGAAAAAAATAAATTGATTTTAATGTTTTTTTTCTCGTCAGTCCCTTATTCTCCGGTAAAAGAACGAAAAAATGTAGGAACCAGTTAGGTAAAAAAGGTCATAGTACGTACATATGTATGTACATATGTAATAAAAAGGGTGATACCCAGCGATGGTATTATTAAGTCATCGTTGTTTACCTTTTGACGATAACTATAACGTTTATGCCAAGTTAACCACTTTTGAATTGTATTTATTCGTAGGAAAAGTGATTTGAAGCTCCACCATATTATTCTTCATTAATTCATGACTTTAAATATTTGAAATTATTTTTCAAACAAACGTCGGCAATTACAGTAGACGTCCGCTCGTACGAACTTCCGGTTCGACGAATATCCAATAATACGAATACCAAATTTTACCATTGACAACTCTATAATATGACTGATGGGTAGAATTAGATATTCAATAACACGAATAACGGTTGGTTTAAAAATATTCGCCGGTCGCCTTGATTTTTCTGGTCGTTTGTTTTCGTCATCTCTTTCTTCCATAAAAACTATGCATGAAGTTGTCAAAGTTTTCAGTAGTTTTTTCTGTGTGCACTTACATTTCGAAAGAAGTTCGGGTGACAGATTCTTCTTAAAATATACAAGGTGATGCAATATTAATCATCCAATCTCGATTTTGAATTATTTTTTTTACTAAATAAAAAAAAATGATTTTGAGTGATGGAAATCTTTATTTGTGCCTTTACAATTGTTTCTGCTAGTGGAAAAATGATATCCGCCAAGTAGCTGCCGCCAGTGTTGATACACATTTTTGATAACTGTTCGCATTTCTGTCGAATATTCTTCTTAAGGGCTGCGATTGTCTGAGGCTTGTTGGCATAAACCCGCCACTTCAAGTAGCCCCAAAGAAAGAAGTCTGGAATCGCAAAAACGGGAGATTACGCGACCAGGAAACGCTTCGTTCATAATATCCATTGTGGCTCATGCTGTGTGTGTGGTTGCACCGTTTTGTTGAAACCACATGTTCAGCAAGCCCCGCTTATCCAATTCCGGCAGTAAGAAATCGTTTATAATGGCCCTGTAGCGTTCGCCAATAACAGTGACCATGTTGCATATGGCTTCCTCAAAAAAATACGGCCCAATCACACCTCCCACGAGAACGTGAACACAGTGGCTTTGGGTGGATGTAATGGCTCTTCGTGCATCACACGCGGATTTTCAGTGCCCCAGAAACGAAGATTTTGCTTATTGACGTAACCGCTTAAGTGGAAATGCGCCTCGTCGCTCATGATTTTTTTCGGCAGAAAATCGTCCTCTTCGTTGTTGAGATTGAGGATTGACAATTACTCCAAGCTCTTGGGGAGTATAGCGCTCCATTGCTTGTCTGTTTCTATACTGCATCTGTCTAGTTCCCAAATTTTAAATATGATTGACGTATGACGCCATTTGCAAAAATTATACCATCTTCCGATAGGGTGATTAATTTTGCGCCACCTGTATTTTTGTGTGCGCCGAAGAGACAAAATGAAAAGCAGCGTTTTTGCTACGAGAAATAATTAATATAATCGAAGATTATGAAAAGGCAAAGTCTCTGTCTGAAATATCAATTAAATACTTGTTAACTAAATCCACTACACATACTCCTGTGTGTGTGCTTATTACAAAATAAAAAACCAAAAAAATTAAACTTATAAGCTCAATCAATCTTGAAAAAAGTCGACTTTCAGTCGATTGTCAAGAGTTATATTAACGTTTGGCTTTACCTATATTGATATTTTTATCAACAATTTTATGTAAAATGGAATAGGGTCACCAGGGTACCTTGCGTAATATACTAAAGAAAGTCTGCAAATTCGTATTTTGTTTTATATTTTGTTTTAAGCTTCAATATCAAGCTTAGAAATCAACAAAAAATAACGGAACACCTTCATTGAGTATACTTAAAAGAAAATACTTTTTTCGAAGGACTATGAAATAGTTGTGACCCTGTGACCCGTCAAATAAAAAAAAATAAACAATTGAATAAAACCGGTTAGCAAATATAAGATATATTAATTTGTACTTAGTACTTTGTCGACTGCTCTTTTTGTACAAATGCAACATTGTATTTGTACATTGTGCCTCATTGAATCTCCCAATGCCCTACAAATACGTTTGGTATATCATACCAAGCCGACTGTATTTTTCTGCAACTCCTTGGTTTTTGGTTTTATTGGTCGATTTGTTCTTTAACAATTCCCCATAAATTCACAATTGAATTTACGTCGGAGGATTGTGCAAGCCAAGTCATGAGATGTAAACAGTTGTCGGAAAACAACTTCTTGGAGAGAACCGAAGTGTATTTCGGGTCATTGTCTTGTTGAAATTCCCAAGACTCGCATTTCCCTCTCGGCAGACATAATGTCTGACATGCTTGTCCGACATGGAGGCCCGACTCCATACCACGAGAAGAACCCCCACAACATTATATTACCACCTCGATGTTTTAAAGTCCTAGTGATATAGCGGGGATTCAGGTCAGCATTTTTTTGCCTCCCTACCCAAGAATCGGGTATAATTATCAATCATGTGAGACCACAGGATTTTACGTCACTTCTTCCCATTAACTGGGCCATGCCCATTCAGGTGCGATTTCGCGAACAATATTAGATTTTTTTTTCCTGTCTCTTTGTTAGCATTTTTACCTTTTGCGATTTTCTACCAAATAGATTTTTTTCCACCAATCGTCTTCTTACCACCGCGATGAAATTGGAGCTCCTAATTGCCACTGAATTGCCGCAGCTAACTTGAGAGAAGTTTGATGCGGTGTGGTTTTTGGGGCAGCAAAGCATTATAAACTAAGTTATGAGACCTCCCAATGGTGTTGGCTATTTGACATTGCCTTTATCCTTCGTCTCTTAGCTTTTGAATAATTTTGCGTTCGTCGTCAGAACAATTTTAGCTCGACTCATTTTTTGCTCTTTTCTTCTTGAATGCAAACCAAAATTTTATATTTTATTTAAATATGTTAAACTCTAATCAAAATACTTACAATTCGATTTTTTTTTTTAAATATTTTAAATAAACCCTATTTTTCTGTCTTTTATTCAACCCTAGTGACAACAAGACGCCATTGTAATCAATAAAGGGTGAACGACGGAATAATTGAAAATATTTTTATTATCCATAACTGTATTTTCTCCACGTATCTGTATTGCCTCTGGGCCGCTTGTGGGGTGGTTAAATTTTACCTTATTACAATTTTACAGAGCGCTCTATTTTGGGCTACCCCATCGATGAGGTCAATAGTTTGCTGATTGTATTTGATTTATACAAACATTTTTTTTCGGCTCTTGTTCGAATCTTTTCTTTAACTTGACCACCTAACGCTCTTTGGACTGGTCTTTCTAACCATCTTCTTTGAACCACTTACCCATTCAGGGTTAACTTGAAATTAAGTATCGCTTTCTCAATGCGCAGACTCCCCCGCATACTTTCAATTAGATCACATATTGTATGATTTTCGTCCCCACCACCGTCATTTCTCCTCTATAATTCCCATCGATCGGGCGCAGGATTGTCGCCTTTAGCAAATCCTCTAACTTAAGAGCCATTTTTCGGGAGCCCAACATTTTGAATTTTTTGAGCGGCTGATTTGCACACAAAAGAAAACTTACCCAGAAAAGGAATTAAAGTGTCCATCAACACAATACGATGCCAAACCTAAACCGCTATTCATCCAAAAACATATTGAAAAGAGGTTAAGTTGGGCAACGCAGAATTTAGACCGGGATTGGAGCAACATTATATTTACAGATGAGTCATATTTTCTTTTTGTAAATATTGGAAGAAAGCCTGGACAGAAAAAAAAGATGAAACGTTTCTGCAGCACACCGCAAAACATCCAGCAAAAGTTAATGTTGGATGCTTCTGGGCCAAACGATTCGGAAATTTAATAATATTCACACAAAACCTCGATGCACAAAATTATACCATAAGGGTTTGCTAAAGTCTGCCGAATCTCTGTATGTATTCTACAAGAAGATAATGATCCAAAACATCGGAGTCGCCACCAGGAAAATAGTATAGAGACGTTCGATTGGCCGTTTCAAAGTCTTGATACAAATCCAATAGAAAGTGTACGGTCTTTAATGAAACATTGGCTTAAGGGGAAAAAACAGCCACGATAAAACAACTAGCCCGGGTTTTCAAGCAAATTTGGAGAGGCCTACGCTTAGAATATGCGCAATAATTAAGTGAAAGTTGCACTAGACCATACCAAGCAATTATATATAATAATGGTGACTGGACTGCCTACTAAAATAATTGCGCAATTCATTTTGATATATACTTTAATAAAAAAATATGATTGAATAAGATTCTGGCATACTTCATTGGTTTTTTAGGCGCACGTTTTTGTTGAACGCACCGTAAGAAAAGAAAAAAATAAAAAAAATTGGCCAAATTATTGTGAGCGAAAGAAAGATACAGAATCGTCATGGTTTTCTGTGCAAGGTCATAAGAGTTGGGTTCGCTGATGGCAAAAGCCTGATTATCAGTGCAAATAAGTTACAAGAATACTTAGTGTTATCATTTACTTCTTTCAGTATTATCTACAAACCATCGTTCAGTGAGAAATTGTACAAGGTCAGAGTGAACGTTTTTGCATGGTTCGTTTTACAGTACCTTCTTTCTTCTGGTGCTACTAGTGTCTCGATTTTTTTTTAAATTCCATACCACAGTTTGTTGGAGCACATTCAACGTGCTTTTTAAATGTTAGTTCAATTTTAAGACGCTAAGGTGCACATTTTCGAAATACATTCCACTGACGAAACAAACGCAAAAATTATTGATCCCCTGATGGGGAATTTACTTTAAGTCTCATGCCGACCAATAGAAGCAACACAGTTCCGTGTTGTCGTATGGTTAGGGTCAACGGGTCGCAGTTTTAAAAAGTAACAATCTTGAGAACGGTTTCAAGCCAACAATGGAAGAAGGCTTACGGTGGCGAATATCACTGTGTACAATATATATAGGTACTCGTATATTAGAAAAAGAGTACATATATACTTAGCTTTTCCTGCCTATGCGATGTCGTTCTCTAGCTGGGGTTTTGATGGTGGTGGAGGAAGGTAAGACGTATCCGCCGCAATCACTTATTTGTCGTATCTGTTGAGTGTTGTATTTCTTTTTTTTTTGTATATTAATGTGGCCCTTCTCTTTTTGGTATCCTCATTTTTGTTGTTTGTTATTCTCGTCTTCGTTATTAATTTCCTTTCTCTTCCTGGTCCTGTTGGAAAATCTTGAAAGAGCTGGGTTTAGAGGCTTAATACTCGACTGGTTCAGATCTTACCTCTGGAATCGATTTCAATGGGTTAAGATTGATGAAACGAGGAATGAAATCCGGTTTCTGGTTTCTTAATTTGGAAATACCTCAGGGTTCGGTATTAGAGTCTATTCTTTTTCTTACTTTAAAGCGCTCCTACAGTATTCGCAGATAATATAGGCTGTTCGTATGTCTCCAGCAGCGCTTTAAATTTAGTATCTGATGTCAAGTGCGATCTAAGTCTATTAAGGACATGGTTCGCTGAGCATAGTTTGAGCATTAGTTCTAAAACAAAAATTATGTTTTTTTTAATTTTTCCACCTCAACAAGTGTCACTGCAGAATTCTGCTTCCATGCACCGGAGTGTCAAAAATATAATCTGGTAACCTGTTCATGTGTTTCCGCCTCCACTTGCCAAACTTTTTGTAGCGCTCTTAGTTGCAGCAGAAATTGTTTTTTTTGGTCGAGAAGGTGAATGAGTTTAAGTATTGGGACTTATTGTTTCTAAAATGAGTTTTGTAAATCACATTGAATCTTTGAAAAATAAATTTATTAAAAACTACTATGGTATTTTTAACTCAAAGCTTCTTCAGTATATTGCGTGTTGGGGAAGTGCTTATAATAACAAAATTCAACCGCTATTAATTCTGCAGAAAAATGCTATAAGAAAAATTTGTCATTAATACAGTAAACGTACCAGTTTTCCATTGCTTCGTAATATGAAAATTCTTCCAGTCAGTCACTTGTATTGTTTTAAAGTGCTAAAAACGTTTTTTTCCAGATCAGGAAATTTAAATACCAGACTAATATCTGATTATAGTTTACGTAAATACTATTCAAATGCATCTGTAAGCTTTACCACGGCACCACGAGTTTTCGCAATTTTTATTTGGTGTCATCTTGCAGTGTATTTAATAAGCTTCCAAAATCGATCAGCCAATCACACCAGTCGGTGTTCTATGTTTTTGAATTAGGTTTATTAGATCTGATTGCTTTGTTGTCCAAGTGATTGCTTTGGTTCGTAGCCAGACCTCTGACCCAAAATCAAAGCTAAACGCATAGGAAGGAAAACTATTTATTAAGGGCAGGGGCCCGTAAACCTTCTTGGAGACACATTATGTATCATATATAGAGTGGAAGAACGACCACGGGGAATTGTAGGCTTTCCTTTGCAATTATGCTTATGAGTTTTTGGTTGGGTTTCTCTACAATACTTTTTTTTCTTTGGCAAACAGTTTAAGTTTATGTTGGACTCTCGGCCATTGTTCTTGTTCCATTGGGTCATGCTGGAGTGGTAGGCAGAACGAAGGAACTGGATCCCAAGGATTCAGTGAAACCATCCTGTGCTTTGATTACCAGAGGGTGACAGGTAGAAAGAAGAGACAACACCAGAGAGCCCCAACAGACAACAAATGGAAGAGGGAGTGGAGGATTTTTGTACCGTGATTTGCATGCAACACTGTGATCAATCATAACCAAATCGACGGATCTAGCCCGGCCGATTTTTTTCTATTTCCTAGGCTAAAAACTGCCATGAATGGAAAGCATTTTAATGAAATGCAGGCATTTCAATGAAATGTGACTAGGGGAAAATTTTTCAAAGGCCTTCTAGAGGCTCTACGACCGGTCAGAAATTTGCAATAAAGAGCTGGGTAATATGATGTAAATTGATTAAAAACTTTTGTCCTAACTCGTTTTTCAGCCAAGCAGCTGCTAAGAATATTCCTTTAAAGATTGTATTAGGCCAATGAAGGACTTAAATTTTCAATTTGTTTGCCTGCTAAACACACAAAGAGGTGACTTAAGAGCCAATACATAGCAAGCCACGAATTTGATGCAAGATGTTTTACATATTTTATTTGTGAATGTCCGATTGTTGGTCAAAATTTCGCCTGTCTTAAATTTCGATGCCGGTGTATTCAAAAATCTTAATATTATAAAATATCTCTCAAAAATCGCAATAGGATCAATTTAATTGACCAATTAACTCTCTAGTAGTATTTTAGTACACCAACCAAAACAATTCTGCCTTACTCTTGTGTGATTTTTACACTTTTTATGTATAGATTACAGTAGCTCTTTGGTTGTGATTACTACCGAACTGATAAAACTTTGAAACATTGCAGTCACATCCTGACAAATTGAAATTGTGTTAACGTGTAATCTTATCATTTATCACTTGAAACCATGGAACCGATGATGAAAAAACATAAGGCAATTATTCTTAATACGAGTAGATTCTTTGACTCAAACTTCAATCATATATTATGTATAACAAATTATGGTTAATTGATTTTGGCGTACAGAAGAAATAAAACCTAAGCCGGAAGTATAAGGTTTATAACAGTGTAGTATGCGCCTTTGTAAACTTTTATAGTAATCGACTGCTCTGAAAAAATTATGCATGTGCTTAATAAATACGTTTGTCAAGAAATTGTTTACACAGTTTACAAAAATATCAAATTCTTATTTTTCATAACATCTAAAGCCACTTCTACTGTCTTAATTTTTTTAACTTATAATAATCTACATTTAAAAAAATAAATGCAATACAAAGAATACTTAATTTTAGTTAACAACAACAAAACAAAAACAAATAAAAAAGGACAGAAACTTCCTTAACAAAAAGGCGATTACACATATAACAATTATTAACTTAAATATTTTAAAAATCCAGGAACTGTTGCCATTTTCAATTTAGTATTTGCTGTGACCACCGTTAGCATCAATTCCTGCCTGAAGCCTTCGTTTTATGGATCCAACTAGTTTTTTAACATCATAATTGGTGGGAATTCCGCTTTAATGGTTTTTGGTGTTCCTTTTTGGCCACTCTTTTCTTTAAGTGTACTCAAAATTTTTTAAATAGGGTTTAAGTCTAGGCTCTGGGCTAGTATGTAGCCGATTTTTACGATTGCTCTATTTGTGATGTTGTAAATGGGTTTCTGTCTGTCGCAAATCAGAAACGGCACCGTGATGCCGTTATACATACACTGCAAAAGTGGAAATTGAAAAATGTATCTTTACACACTTTCTGTTTTTTGCTGTTGTTTCTAACTGAAATTAAGTATTCTTTGTATGACATTTAATTTTTAAAATGTAAACCATTATATGCTAAAATAATATTGTTGTTTATTGCCACAAACGCCGAAAAATAAACAAAATAAATAAATTTTTTTTTTTTATAATGAGCGCGCGCTCAAGGGTTTTGTGTACCCTTAAGGTGATTGTTCACAGCGCGGGCAAAGGAAATTTAGGGAGGAAGAAAAGAGAGGTACCGATGTACATTGCTTTTAAATGTTTGCAAGTTATAACGACCAGGAAATACAGAGATCGGCAGGGCATTCCATAAGCGAGTTGTACGGCTTAGGAACGAATCACGATATTTTAGAGTACGTCCGAAAATGGGCTTGAGGGTATACTGATGAGCATTCATATCGAGACGGGTGTTACGGTTGAAAGTTTGAATGGGCGGAATGCTACTGGCGATTTCAGTGGAGCACTGGTGGTGGAAATAGCGATAAAGCAAAGTGAGACAGGAGACATTACGTCGGTGTTCGAGCGTGTCAATTGATTGCCTGGTATTAGTATCGTCTATAAGTTGCACGGTTTTAAATCCTATCTAGCAGGTGCAGAGGTGTTTTAGGAGCACCTGACCAGATGTGGGCATTGTACTCCAATTTTGGGCGGATGAATGCCTTATATATTTAGGCCAGATTAGAGGGGGTAAAATATTTCTTACATCGTTTGAGGAAACCTAGACATTTCGCAGTATTTTTGGCGATATCAAATATGTGGTGATTCCAACATAAGTTGTCATTGACACACATACCGAGAATGGACAGTTTTTCGGTTTCGACGATGCAAGTGCCATTCATAGATAATGGCTGGATGTTTAAATTTCGCTTTAAAGACAGCAAACAGCATTGTGTTTTGGAAGCATTAAATTCCACTCTGTTGATAGTTCCCCAATTGGTTATGCTGTTGATATCGGAATTTAATGAGCTTAGCATACGCTGCCGTTCTCGTTCTACAGCCGAAGATCAGGGCCGTGAGTCCGGAAATGAATATGAAAAGCAGAGGGTACTGTCATCAGCAAAGGAATATATTGGATTAGAAGGAGCAGACAAGAGATCATTAATGAAAATTAAAAAGAGTGTCGGAGACAGAACAGAGCCCTGTGGCACACCAGCATTTATTTTGTGAATATCAGACTTGAAACCGTCCAAGACAACTTGAATTGAACGTTCCGAAAGGTAATTTCTAATCCATTGAAGAAGAGAGTCATCGATCCCAAAAGCACACATTTTCGACGAAAAATCGGATGCCAAACTCTGTCAAATGGAGACAAAGCACAATCTGGGAGTGTTGTGCTGGCCGCAAAGTGTACAGCAAGCAGATTGGCTTTATCCAAAGAGCTGACAGCTGGAATGTCATTGTAAATGAGCGTTGGGATGGAGGATGAGGCGGAATTTCTAATGTTTTTGACGAACGACCAACAATTTGTACTGCCTTTGGGACATTGCAGTATTTTTTGCCTCAGTTTTTGGTCGTATAGGAATTTCACACGCTTAAGAAAGGCGTTGCAGTCATTTCTGGCTCGTTTGAACTTTTTTCGGTTTTCCTCTGTCGGGTTGGTCTTGTAGGACCGAAAAAACATTTCTCTAACCCTGACGGTCTCTTTACAGCTCGAGTCGTACCATGCCTTTTCTTTTGGTTTGATACTCTTCATCCGATGAGGAATAAAGGATCTCATTCCAGAGAGAATGGTGTCTGTAATCATATCAGCAGCGGCATCCACGTCGTTATCGAGGAAGCATAACGACCAGTTAAAATTCCTAAAGAAGCTGTTAAGACCGCTCCAGTTGGCTTTCTCGTATTGCCATACGGTTCTTTTAGGAATTTTTTCTCTAACTGTGTGGTCGGTGTACGAGAAATTAGCTGATATGACACAATGGTCCGATGAGCCTAGAGGGGAGAGCACATCAATGGTGTACTTTTCAGGGTGACAAGTTAAAAACAAGTCCAGGGTGTTGGCGGTATGACTATCAACGTCTGGTATTCGCGTGGGCTCATTTACAAGCTGCGTTAGGTTGTTTTCCTCAGCGAAGATCTCAACACACCGTCTTTCGGGTGTTGTCTGATTCCGGATTTTTGATAAAAAATACCAGACTTATCTAAATTCAAGATTTCTAATAAATAGTTTCATAGCTTTAAACCCTAAAAAGAAAAAAAAACACTGTTTTTACGAATGATACACTATGTCAATAACTGTCAGGCGGGTGCCTGCCTACGTCTTACAGGTACCGGCTTGGTACCAACTCAACCCCCTTTCCGCAGTGTTTAACCGCTCATGCGACTTGTCGTTTCGCTATGGGTGTGATAAAATTTAAAATCACAGAAATAAGTTTTTATCATAAATCCGCTGTCAAGACAAGCAATTTGAAAAAAAATGAAAGTGAATAATTACCAAACAAAAATTAATAAATAATAATAATAAAAATTAAAAAAAAAAATAAAGGAAGAATTTGTTGTTTTTTACCTTGACAAACTATATTATTTATGTTTGCTCCTAGAGAAAATTTTGTTGAACTAAATTGTATTAAGTTTACATCGAATAATGTGCTTGAGAAAATAATTTCCTAGGAAACGCTTCGAAGAAATATTTAGTTGAATCAATACAAGTCTTTTTTCTTATTATTATTATTATCTTTTGTTAAGCAAGTTCGATTCGTTTAATTTTCAATGCAAATCGATTCTGAAAGCAATTTGGATAGCATTCGAAATGAATTAAATAAAATTTTGACCCAAAGGTAATGGTAAAACTATTAATATTACTTTTATTCCCAATGAAAATATACTACAATGTTTCTACTCGTATAGCACATTTGATTTCGCTAATGAAAAAAATGTAAGCGAGGTGCTATCGAAAACTTCAGAGCGATTCAACAACAAAATTCATCCAGACCTGTTCGAGGCTATGGCAAATTCCGAAACGAGCAAGAAAATTACTTTTATCCATTCCAATGCTGCCGATGATATAGGTGAGGACATTCAGAAAATGCGCTCTGACCTTCAAAGAAGCTATCACCTATTTCAAAGCGCAGCAGATACATTCAAATCAATTGACTTTTCATGCTTAAAGGAACGAATCAAAAATTTAAAATTATCAGCATCTCAATCGGAGATCGAAGCTGTTTTGGGAGATAAGAGCCTAACCGTTAAAGATGGTCTCAACAAAATGACAGATATAATGGGAAATAAGTTTCGACAGCATACTGGTGAATTTGGTGATATACCAGAGCTTAGTTCTTTCTTCAAAGGTTGTACACAACTTAAGAATGGGTTGGAGACATTAAAACGCCAAAGTTACGAATTGGATGATATAGGTAGCCGCATAAATTGGGCCACTGACGTATTTCAGGAACGATCATTCGAAATTGAAAACGTAATTAATAAAGATAAATTTGCGTAAATAAATTGAAAAGCAAATAAAAAATAAACGAAAAAAATATTTAACAACATTTTAAATCTTTATCATTTGATGATGTATTTATTTTTTGTTCTAAGTTATGTTTCGTTTATTGCTGAGAAGTTTTATTAAACTTATCCACATAGGTAAACAGCAGATTATGCACTATGTATTTCTATCAATAAATGTCGTTGCCCTTTTTTTAGTCGTTATTTAGTTTCGTAGTACCGACGCAGCTTCAATTCTACAATAGTATCGGTAACCATATCCTCTGTAATTGCGATTTTTTTACATGTTCTATAAACAGGCTCAACTGAACTGAAGCGATTGTTTCCTTTCGTGGTTTAGTGGTCAGGTGTCTGCAATTTATTTACAAATTAATCTAATGAAAATTAAAGTGTGTAGATAGTGCACCTGGGTAATAACAACTTGGAGCTTTGTTAGCGATGAGTGCAACATGAAGACATTTTAATAGTGTGATAACCACTTAAATGTGAGCAGCGACATCTAGCAGAAAATGTCGAAGACCAGAAGGTTTCGATATTGGAATAACAAAGTCTGGAGACTGGAGAGTGGAATCGAATTTTCTAGCAAATTGGAAATTGTATGGGACGCTGGATGGCGAGGATTGTTCTCGAAGTATTGTAATATGTTTGTGTGGGTACAAATGATAGAACTTATTCTTTTCAATACAAATCCCTTTATTCAGTACAGTTACAATTCACTATTTAATTCTTTCTCTCAGTACAATTAAATTTCTCAACCACTTATACTTTTCTTATCTTTTACTTAAACCACTTAATCACTTCTTCTAATTAACACTTCAAATTCAACTTTGGAACTGATTTGCATACCTTTGGGATGCTGGTATTTATACTCGAATGACATACTTCGAGAACAATCCTCGCCATCCAGCGTCCCATAGAATTTCCAATTTGCTAGAAAATTCGATTCTACTCTCCCGTCGAGACTTTGCTAATCCAGTATCGAAACCTTCTAGTCTTCGAGTTTCGACATTTTCTGCTAGATGTCGCTGCTCACATTTGAGTGGTTATCACATTGCTCCCTTCCTACAGTTGTTCGTCCCGAACAACTTCGTCATTCAGCATTCCGTTGAAATGACACATTCTATCCAAATGGACCACTTTAAATTTTCCTCGATCCCCACGCTGGATCCGGTAGACAACGTCATTAATGCGGATTATCACCTTGTATGGACCTTCCCAGTCCTGTTGCAATTTTGGTGATTTGCCTTTCTTACGCTGAGGATTATACAGCCAAACCAGATCTCCTTCGTTGAAACCGGAAGATTTCGCCTTGATATCGTACCTAGTTTTCATGCGGCTGCTTGCTAGCTTCATCTTTTCTCTGGTGTCTTCATGCAATTTACGAATCCTGCTGCGTAAGTCATTCACGTACTCGTTCACCTCTTTGGGCTCCGTCGGTGGGGATCCGAATTTTGCTTCACTTGGCAACCGAATTGTTTGACCAAATAAGATCTCGGATGGTGTGTGCCCTGTTGAGCTATGGACCGCGTTTCGGTAGGCCATTAAGAAGAGGGGTATGTGTCGATCCCATCCAGCGTCCCATACAATTTCCAATTTGCTAGAAAATTCGATTCCGCTCTCCAGTCTCCAGACTTTGTTATTCCAATATCGAAACCTTCTGGTCTTCGACATTTTCTGCTAGATGTCGCTGCTCACATTTAAGTGGTTATCACATTGCTCCCTCCCTACAGTTGTTCGTCCCGAACAACTTCGTCATTCAGCATCCCGTTGAAATGACACATTCTATCCAAATGGACCACTTTAAATTTTCCTCGATCCCCACGCTGGATCCGGTAGACAACGTCATTAATGCGGGTTATCACCTTGTATGGACCTTCCCAGTCCTGTTGCAATTTTGGTGATTTGCCTTTCTTACGCTGAGGATTATACAGCCAAACCAGATCTCCTTCGTTGAAACCGGAAGATTTCGCCTTGATATCGTACCTAGTTTTCATGCGGCTGCTTGCTAGCTTCATCTTTTCTCTGGTGTCTTCATGCAATTTACGAATCCTGCTGCGTAAGTCATTCACGTACTCGTTCACCTCTTTGGGCTCCGTCGGTGAGGATCCGAATTTTGCTTCACTTGGCAACCGAATTGTTTGACCAAATAAGATCTCGGATGGTGTGTGCCCTGTTGAGCTATGGACCGCGTTTCGGACAACCTTAGATAGATGCTCATTCAAGGTCCGATTGAATCGCTCGACCATTCCATCAGATTGAGGGTGTAGTGGCGTTGTCCTTGTCTTTCTTATTCCCAAATATTGGCATATTTCCTGGAAGACTTTTGATTCAAAGTTTCGCCCTTAATCAGAGTGCAGCTCCATTGGGACCCCAAATCTGCTCACCCAGTTGTTGACTATCTGTTCGGCTACAGTCTTAGCCTCTTGATTTGGGATGGCAAACACTTCCGGCCACCTACTGAAGTAATCCATGGCTACGAGAGTATATCGGTTTCCATTAAAGGTTTCGGGAAACGGCCCAGCGATGTCGATGGCTATTCGTTCGAAAGGTGCTCCGACATTGTATTGTTGCACTTGTCCATGTGGCTTTACTTTTGGGCCCTTGGTAGCCGCACATCTTATGCACTTTTTGCACCAATTCTCGACATCTTGTTTAGCGCTTAGCCAATAGAAACGTTCCCTTACCTTTTCCAACGTCTTATTTATTCCCAAATGGCCTCCTGAGATTCCGTCATGTATTTCATGGAGCACTTGGTTGACTCTGGACCGTGGCACAATTAGCTGCATACGAGATGTTGTCCCATCTGCACTTTCCCATTTTCTCTTCAGCAATCCATCTTGCACAAAAAGCGAGTCCCACTGTGCCCAGTATGCCTTCAGAGTTTGGCTCCGATCTGATATCTGCTGCCAGCTTGGTCTTTCCTCGTGTTCTTTCCAGGCCAATATTGGTTCGATGTCATTGTCTGCCTGTTGGGAGGAACGGATTTCGTCTATACTCCAACCCTCTATTGGCTCAGTCCTGATCATTTGGATAGTTGCCTGTTCTTTCGCTTCTTTACGGTTGCAGTGTTCGCATTTTACCCCGCACGGTCGACGAGAGAGAGCATCAGCATTTGAGTGGAGTGTTCCCTTGCGGTGTTGCACTTCAAAGTCGTAGCCCTGCAACTGCTCGATCCATCTTGCAACTTGGCCTTCAGGGTTCTTAAATTGGAGTAGCCATTTCAGAGCTGCGTGGTCTGTCCGGAGAATGAACTTTTGTCCGTAGAGGTACTTATGGAAATGCTTCGTAGCCAGAATTAAAGCCAGAAGCTCGCGCCGGGTTACACAGTACTTCCGTTCAGGTCTGGAGAGTACTTTGCTGTAATATGCGACCACTTTCTCTTGACCGTCATGAACTTGGGAGATCACAGCTCCGACCCCAACATTGCTAGCGTCTGCGTCCACGATGAACATTTGTCCGGGCGTCGGGTAACCCAAGATGGGGGCATTGCACAGCTGTCGCTTCAGTTCTTGAAATGCTTTTTCGCATTCTCCAGACCACCTGAACTGTCGGCCTTTTTCCGTAAGTTGATGCAGGCTCTTTGCAATGCCAGCAAAATCCTTTACGAACCTTCTGTAATACGTGGCGAGGCCCAAGAAGCTTCTCAGTTGGTGTTTATCTTTTGGAGAAGGCCAAAACGGCTTCGATTTTGTCAGGATCCGTTCTTATTCCTTCCGCTGATATAATGTGACCCAGATATTTTACTTCCGGACGAAACAAGGCACACTTTTCTGGGTTGAGCTTTAAATGAGCACTTCGTAGCCTCTCAAACACTTCTTTTAGATTTTCGCGGTGCTCCTCGTACGTCTTACCTATGACGATAACGTCGTCCAAATATACTAGGCAGGTTTTCCAGGTGAGTCCTTGCAATGTTCGTTCCATTAGTCGCTCGAAGGAGCGTTGCACAGTCCAAACGGCATCACTGCAAACTGCCAAAGACCGCTTCCTGTAGTGAAGGCAGTTTTCTCACGATCCGCACGATTTATCTCTACCTGCCAGTAACCGCTCTTCAAGTCAAGTGTTGAAAACCATTTCGCTCCAGAAAGCATATCCAAAGTGTCATCGATTCTCGGAAGTGGGTAGCTGTCCTTTTTAGTGACATCATTGAGACGTCGGTAGTCTACACAAAATCTCGTGCTGCCATCTTTCTTCTTCACGAGGACCACTGGAGATGCCCACGGACTTTGCGATTCTTCAATCACTCCCTCAGTTTTCATCTTCGACATCATTTCGGCAACTTCTGTTTGCTTTGCCAATGGAAGACGCCTTGCAGGTTGACGGATTGGTCGAGCGTCTCCGGTGTCAATGTGGTGTTGAACAATATGCGTACGTCCATATTCTCCGTCTTGTGTAGCAAATATATCAGCGTACTCACCGATTAGTTTTTCTGCCAGGATTCGCTGATCTTCGTCCAGATTACAGAGGCTGAGAATTTTGTTCTTGATTTTTATGCTCTGAACTGTTGTGACACCCTTTTTTCCGTTGTAGTCGATATAGCCTCAACAGGTACACATTTTCCCACTATCTCCCCCTTTTTCACCTTTACACTGAATGTCTTTGGATTTAGAATCCTTACAGGGACCATGTTGTTCTTTGGCTCCACTAAGGTCTTTCCCACCATGAAGTCTCTTTTCTTTTCTGGCTCCATCAAATAGAATCGGTGGCTACCAGGACCACCTTCCACTTCTGCCCACAAAATTGCTTCTGACGAAGGCTCTAGACTCTGATTGCTGCAGATAACGACGTTTGAGACTGTGGTATTGGCGTTTCCGTATATCATTGGTATCTCCATGTTTCCGTATTTCAGGGTTTGTGCCCCCAAGTCGACTACAAGTCCATGTTCTCTCATGAAGTCTGTACCAATGATGCACTCGTCACATATGTCAGCTACCAGAAACGCGTGAGTGAATGTTATTCCGGCCAGTTGGATTTTTATGCGGACTTCACCATATACCTTAATCGTTGCTCCTGTAGCTGTTCGCAAGCTGCAACTGCTAGTGTTATGCAGCCAAGACTTCTGCACAAGATTCCTCCTGATGATTGAGGCCGTGGCACCGGTGTCTATTGTTGCCATCCATTTTTCTTTTCCACTGACTACTTCTACTAGAAGGCTTTCGCTGCATCGTTTTGCCAGCGAGACTTGGATGATGGTCCTGGGGCCGTCGACTCCTGCTACCAACTTCTGCCCCGCGAAGTTGGTGCTTAAGCATTTCCCGACTGATGACTTCGGGAAAGTTGACCGGCTTCTTGATAGCTGTTTCTGCGGTTTTCTTCCTCTATTTGCTTGTCACCACAGTGAGGGCAGTCTTTTCGTCGCACCGGTTCTTTACACTGCCTTTGAAGGTGTCCTATTTTATTGCAATTCCAGCAGCGCATTATTCGTCTATCCCGTCGAGTATCTCGTTCCTCGGCACTAATTCTTGTGCAGGAGCATTCGACAGATGCTACTTCCCTGACGAAATGTGTTCCCCTGGAAGCCTGATTGGCTGCTTCCATCGCCAGAGCGAAGGCAAGTGCTTCAGCAAGGGTTCTTTTCCCGGCCATCCTTACTGCTGACTGTAGCTTCGAATCTGCAATTCCCCTGATAAATGCATCTTTTGCCATTTCGTCGATAATTTCCTGGCCTGCGGTGGGGTATGACAGATGTGCCAGTCTACTCACGTCTGCTTGGAGCTGCTGAAGTGTTTCTCCTCGTTGCTGCGTTCGGCTTTGCAATTGGACCTTGTAGACCTCCTGCATGTGGCTATCCCCAAACCGTTTCTCGATAGCCTGTACTAAAGTCACATAATCTTTATGCTTTTCGATGTCTACTGTTTGCAACAATTCTGCTGCAGGACCGTGCAAGGCCATTGTTAGGGCAAAGCACTTTTCCTCATTGTCCCAGTCGTTTGCACAGGCAGCCATTTCAAACTGCTTCTTATAAGTAGACCATGAGGTCTGGCCATCGAATGAGGGAGGCTTCAAATCTTTTCTCCTTGGACCGCTTAAAGAACATTCTCGCAGTTTCTGTTTTCGCACTGTGTCGAGCTCTTTTGCCAGTTGCTGAACTTTGCTGTCCATTTCCTCGAATTTTTCGCCAACATTCTTCTCTATTCTATCAAATTTGTCATCAACGTTCTTCTCTATTCTTTCAAATTTGTTATCGATTTCTTCGAACTTTTGGTGTAGAACGTTATTTTGTTCTTCCAGTTTTTGTTCTAGACTATTCTTTTGTTCGTCGAATTTTTGTTCAATGCTGCTCTTCTGCTCGTCTAGATTTTTCTTTTGTTCATCCAGCTTTTGTTCGAGGCTATTCTTTTGTTCTTCCAGATTTTTCTTTTGTTGGTCGAGACTGTTCTTCTGTTCGTCCATTTTTTGTTCGAGGCTATTCTTTTGTTCTTCCAGATTTTTCTTTTGTTCGTCCATTTTTTTGTCTTACTTGCCTGCCGGTACTTGCCTGTTCATCCTCGTCAACATCAAAGGAATATGCATCAGGATCATGTCCCTCGTTGTTCAAAGCCTCCTGAAGTCGGAGCACCAGGTCACTTTTTCCTCCACTGGCGCTGAGGCTTCTCTTGTTCAACTCGGATTTGAGTTGGACAAGGGTCAACTGCAATAGTTTTCGACCCATTCTAGCTTTTTCAAATAGTCAGAAAACACTTTTTTTTTTTACACACAATAAATCCTATCCCACTTCTGACACCAATGTAAAATGTTTGTGTGGGTACAAATGATAGAACTTATTCTTTTCAATACAAATCCCTTTATTCAGTACAGTTACAATTCACTATTTAATTCTTTCTCTCAGTACAATTCAATTTCTCAACCACATATACTTTTCTTATCTTTTACTTAAACCACTTAATCACTTCTTCTAATTAACACTTCAAATTCAACTTTGGAACTGATTTGCATACCTTTGGGATGCTGGTATTTATACTCGAATGACATACTTCGAGAACAATCCTCGCCATCCAGCGTCCCATAGAATTTCCAATTTGCTAGAGAATTCGATTCTACTCTCCCGTCGAGACTTTGCTAATCCAGTATCGAAACCTTCTAGTCTTCGAGTTTCAACATTTTCTGCTAGATGTCGCTGCTCACATTTGAGTGGTTATCACAGTATGTCATTCGAGTATAAATACCAGCATCCCAAAAGTATGCAAATCAGTTCTAAAGTGTAATTTGAAGTGTTAATTAGGAGAAGTGATTAAGTGGTTTAAGTAAAAGATAAGAAAAGTATAAGTGGTTGAGAAATTGAATTGTACTGAGAGAAAGAATTAAATAGTGAATTGTAACTGTACTGAATAAAGGGATTTGTATTGAAAAGAATAAGTTCTATCATTTGTACCCACACAAACATTTTACAATAGTAACAAAAGGAGGAGTTGTCATAAAATTACCTCCGCTTTTTGCTTCCGATGTCCATGATAATGCGCTTAAAATATTGCAATGTAGTTTAATATTTGTTCCCATCTGGTGATACCCATAAGCGCAATCTTAAACACAGTTGAGGTAGCTAATAATAATACTGTCTATTCTTTGAAATTGATCAAAGAGAGAATCAGGAAAAGTAGCAAAATATTCAAAGAATGCTTATGAATCTTTTTCGAATCGTTTCAGAAGAAATTACCAATCTGTTGTCTATATGATTAAATGACCACATGAAGAACTGAGGTTTACGTTTTTAGTAAGTGATAAACGATTATACCTTCTGTTTTTAGGTTTTCTAAAGAGAATCTTTTATTTTGTACATCAATTAAAGAAAATAATTTATTTTTGGATTATGTAAAGTATTAGGTTTTATAGTAAAAGTTTAAAAGCCAATATTTTCTTTACCTTTCCTATGAGAGAAAAGTGTCGACTTATTGTCATTGGGGATACTCCCATGCTTTATGCAATCTCCCGCACCGATTTCGTTGGGTCCTCATCCACCGTTGCTCTTAAAACCTCGTCGTCAACTAACGTTTCCGCTTTTCCACGTGGTTCATTTTCGAGTCTGAAATCTCCCGAACGCGAGATTTTCCAAACCAACATCGCATAGTGCATTCGTTTCAAATGCGTGATAAATGTTTTTCATTGCCAATGCCGCATTATGTCCCATTTTAAATTCATAAAGGAAGAGGGTCCGAATTTGAACTGCCGACAGCAGTTCACACGTCAAGCACACGTACCACTTTATTTTATAAAAAAAGAAAATTTACGGTTCTGGCACAGATGTGCACTCAAGAACTTCTTATTTTCGACTAAGCGAAAATCGGACAGTTTATTCTGATTTGTTCACATGGATATGTATGTCGTATGTATTTTAATAATTTTAACTGAGTTGTAGCTCTATGATTACCTGAAGTACTCTGTCGATAGAAACAAAACGGAGAATCAAATGTAGAATTTTTTGCTAAGAGAGGGTCCTAAATCACAAATCATCCTTTAAACAGTCATAATGTTCAAATGGTTTTGTTCTACCCTAAGGTACAGAACTGTCGCGTCAATTGGATCGCTGGCTTGGCGCTGCTGAGCTATCTCATGGACCAGCTCGTGCAATAATTGCACCGTAAGTTTTTTTTATACATATATAATAAATATATATATTTTTTTTCTTTAAATTTTCAATACTTCATAGTCATGCTGGATACACATATTGTGGTGCTTGTGGAGCATATGCCTATCGGCAAGTTAGTCCTGCAGTTGTGTAAGTATATTAATGGAAATTTTCCTCCACTATTTCTTTTTATATTTTCTACAGCAAACGTATTTTTGTCCTGGGACCATCACATCATGTCCGACTACGCGGCTGTGCACTGTCCATTGCACAAAAATATAAAACTCCTCTGTATGATCTCAAAATAGATGTTCAAATAAATTCCGCGCTGGAAAAAACGAAGCACTTTTCTTGGATTGACATGAAGACTGATGAAGATGAGCATAGCATCGAAATGCATTTGCCATACATAGCTAAAGTTATGGAAGAGTAAGTTTTTAAATCATAGGTCTTCGAAATTTGTTCACTTTTGCATTATTATTTTTTTTTTTATTCTTTCAGCTTCAAAGACCAATTTACCATAGTGCCGATACTAGTGGGATCTTTATCATCGGATCAAGAAGCCCTATACGGAGAAATTCTCGCCCCATACCTAAATGACCCACAGAATCTATTTGTGATATCTTCCGATTTTTGCCATTGGGGTCAACGATTTGGATATACCTACTACGATAAGTCATGCGGCTCCATCCACAAGTCTATTGAAAAACTAGATAAAGAGGTATCAAGATAAAAATAAGCATGACAAGAATAAATAACAATTTTCTTCGTCTTAGGGTATGGATATAATTGAGACGCTTAGCCCTGCGGCATTTACAGACTATTTACGGAAATATAGCAATACGATATGCGGTCGTCATCCAATTGGTGTGCTTTTAAACTGTATAAAGTCTCTGCAGAAAAAAGGTTACAACATGAGCTTTAAATTTCTTAAATATGCACAAAGTAGTCAGTGCAGAGATATGAGTGATTCTAGTGTTAGTTATGCTTCCGGGTCACTCTTATTTGAGTGTTAGTGGCAATAAAAATAGCCTAATTTTTGCAATAATAAATTTAACTAGCGTTCAACATTTTTTTCAACTCTTCGTTAAAGTATGTAATTGACAATTTTGAATATTATTCTTTGTCCATAATGCGTTAAACATTTTAAATTTGTTTCTTTAGCTTTTTTAATGGTATTTAGCAATTTACCTTTATTTCAAATTTGTTTTTAATTTTTTCTAATATCATCAATAATTTAGTTTAAAAATAAATAAAGAAAAGTTGTTAATTTTGATTGAAACCCTTGAATTATGGTTTTGAATGATTAAACTTTAACAGACTGCGATTTTCTGCAATAAAGATTCTATTTAATATCAGAATACAAATTGAACACAAAAGAATACACCTAAAACAGCTGACAGCACCTCGTTTGCAGTTACACTTGAAAATGGTTCAGTACTACGCACAGGGATACTACATGATTTTGCCTCAATCTTTATGTGATCTGGCGTTGGGGGCAAATATATTATATCTGCGGGTAATATATCAGTTATTCAAGCAGTAAAAAGCTCCAACAACAACTCCAGGATAGTTAATCAAATCAGAGATTGTCTTATAAGATTCCCAAATAAAATCAAACTGATGTGGGTCCCTGGCCATGTAGGAATCCAAGGCAACGAGCCTTTAGCAAGGTAGATCTTATTAAAACTTCTCAGACTATTATTCGCAACAACCAACTTATCGACTGGAACTCCTACCAACACCACTACAAAGGTATAAACATAAATAGATCCCACCCAATATACCCCACTTCCACTTCAAAAAGCGACAATACCATTTTCGTAAGACTTCGCTTGGGACACACAGCCACAACGCATCAACACCTGCTCCAAAAAAAAATCGCTCCAATCTGCGGAACATGCCACTCTGCTATAGACATAAACCACATTCTGGGGCTAGGCAATTGCCCTCTCCCGCCGTCCATCCTAACCGATATATTCAAAAACTCTTCTGAAATTTTAAAAGACCCTAGCATTAATACTCGTAATATTTTCAAATTAAGTTCTTTTACAAAAAAAGTAACCTTATAGTATAAGTATAAGTTCTAAATTTGTTGCCTTAAACTGCTGCTGATTGCAAATCCGCTCCCAAATATGTGCATATATACTGCTTTTTCTTACCGTATCCTATTTCCTGAATGGCGGCGTCTAGTCCCCCCACTCTATGTAAAACTCCTAAGTCCGGACATTAGGTACATAGCAGAGTTAGAATACCTCAATTATTAGCAGACAAAAGCCAAAATTGAAATTTAATCTGTCCTGGTTCAACTCATGGGTATGAAATCTTTTTGTCATTTTTATTAAGTTTGGAAATTTAGGAAAAGAAGCGATTTAACAAACACTTCTAAAAAAGCTATGTGATAAAATATACATATAATATTGTGATAACCAGTCAAATGTGAGCAGCGACATCTAGCAGAAAATGTCGAAACTCGAAGGTTTCGATACTGGATTAGCAACTGGAGAGTAGAATCGAATTTTCTAGCAAATTGGAAATTGTATGGGACGCTGGATGGCGAGGATTGTTCTCGAAGTATGTCATTCGAGTATAAATACCAGCATCCCAAAGGTATGCAAATCAGTTCCAAAGTTGAATTTGAAGTGTTAATTAGAAGAAGTGATTAAGTGGTTTAAGTAAAAGATAAGAAAAGTATAAGTGGTTGAGAAATTGAATTGTACTGAGAGAAAGAATTAAATAGTGAATTGTAACTGTACTGAATAAAGGGATTTGTATTGAAAAGAATAAGTTCTATCATTTGTACCCACACAAACATTTTACATTGGTGTCAGAAGTGGGATAGGACTTATTTTGTGTAAAAAAAAAAAAAAAAAAAAAGTGTTTGCTGACTATTTGAAAAAGCTAGAATGGGTCGAAAACTATTGCAGTTGACCCTCGTCCAACTCAAATCCGAGTTGAACAAGAGAAGCCTCAGCGCCAGTGGAGGAAAAAGTGACCTGGTGCTCCGACTTCAGGAGGCTTTGAACAACGAGGGACATGATCCAGATGCATATTCCTTTGATGTTGACGAGGATGAACAGACAAGTACCGGCAATGACATGGCTGCAATGATGCAACTCCTCTTATTAAAAATGGAAGAACAAAAGAATAGCCTCGAACAAAAGCTGGACGAACAAAAGAAAAATATGGAAGAACAGAAGAACATTCTCCAGAACAGTCTGGAACAAAAATTCAACGAACAAACCAACAATCTGCACGGTCTTCAACAGAAAATGGATGAACAAAAGAATAATCTGGAAGAACAAAAGAACATTCTCCAGCAAAAATTCGAAGAAATCGATGACAAATTTGAAAGAATAGAGAAGAACGTTGATGACAAATTTGATAGAATAGAGAAGAATGTTGGCGAAAAATTCGAGGAAATGGACAGCAACTGGCAAAAGAGCTCGACACAGTGCGAAAACAGAAACTGCGAGAATGTTCTTTAAGCGGTCCAAGGAGAAAAGATTTGAAGCCTCCTTCATTCGATGGCCAGACCTCATGGTCTACTTATAAGAAGCAGTTTGAAATGGCTGCCTGTGCAAACGACTGGGACAATAAGGAGAAGTGCTTTGCCCTAGCGATGGCCTTACGTGGTCCTGCAGCAGAATTGTTACAAACAATCGATATCGAAAAGAATAGAGACTATATGGTTTTAGTGCAGGCTATCGAGAAACGGTTTGGGGATAGCCACATGCGGGAAGTTTACAAGGTTCAATTGCAAGGCCGTATGCAGCAACGAGGAGAAACACTGCAACAGCTCCAAGCAGACGTGAGTAGACTGGCACATTTGTCATATCCCACCGCAGGCCAAGAAATAATCGACGAAATGGCAAAGGACGCATTCATCAGGGGAATTGCAGATTTGAAGCTACAATCAGCAGTAAGGATGGCCGGGAAAAGAACCCTTGCTGAAGCACTTGCCTTCGCTCTGGCGATGGAAGCATCCAATCAGGCTTCCAAAGGAATGCATTTCGTAAGGGAAATAGTATCTGGTGAATGCTCCTGCTCAAGACCAACTACTATGCAACGAAATATCCCGCGGGAGAGCCGAAGAATGCGCTGCTGGAACTGCGATAAAGTAGGACATTTGCAAGGGCATTGTAAAGAACCGGTACGACGAGAAGGCTGTCTGCACTGGGGTTACAGGCAAATAGAAAGCAAACATTTTACAATATTGTGATAACCACTTAAATGTGAGCAGCGACATCTAGCAGAAAATGTCGAAGACCAGAAGGTTTCGATATTGGAATAACAAAGTCTGGAGACTGGAGAGTGGAATCGAATTTTCTAGCAAATTGGAAATTGTATGGGACGCTGGATGGCGAGGATTGTTCTCGAAGTATGTCATTCGAGTATAAATACCAGCATCCCAAAGGTATGCAAATTAGTTCCAAAGTTGAATTTGAAGTGTTAATTAGAAGAAGTGATTAAGTGGTTTAAGTAAAAGATAAGAAAAGTATAAGTGGTTGAGAAATTGAATTGTACTGAGAGAAAGAATTAAATAGTGAATTGTAACTGTACTGAATAAAGGGATTTGTATTGAAAAGAATAAGTTCTATCATTTGTACCCACACAAACATTCTACAATATGATATATGTATGTTGTAAGTAACTCTTCAACTACTCAATAAGATTGAAGGAAATTAACTACGAATTTATCTTATCAAACCAGGAGCTAAAAGAGGAAAATGTTACACTGAAGCGAAAAGTAGCTAAATTGGAGAGTATGGAGAGATCATAAGTTTATGGAGAATACAATCGAAATTGTTTCTTTGGTTCACCAAAAATACAAAAATCGAAATGCAGCAGTGTGTATACAAACAATTTTTGCTGACGCACTGAATGCCGCTGTCTCCACCGAAGAAATAAAAAAATGTCACGTAAAGCTAATTCAAAAATCAAATTCGACTGACGTTGGAGACTTTGATCTCAAAAAGAAAATTATATAACAGGAAAGGAAATATTGAATGCATAATTTTTCGGTAACAGGGAATGACTCAATACACACATAGGCTTTATTTATGCATATGGTATGTAAAGGGTTTTCCAATAAGGACTTAGTTGGACCCAATTTTCAACGACTCGGCCTCACATTTCGGCCGAAACGGCCGCTATTTCGCGTTCAGTGTTGGCTCTGAGCTCTTCCAACGTCGTCGGCATGTTGGCATAAACCAATGACTTAACGTAGCCACATAGAAAATAGTCAAGCGGCGTTAAATCGCACGAACGAGGCGGACAATCGACTGGCCCAATTCCTGAGATAGCACGCTCACCATACTAACTCTTCAATAAATCAATTGTAGCGTGTGCTGTGTGGCTTGTGGCATCATCCTGTTGAAACCACATGTCGTCCAAGTCCATATCTTTCAATTCGGGTCAAAAATAATCGGTGATCATGACGCGATAACGCTGACCATTCACAGAAACGTGATGATCGTTATCGTCGACGAAAAAATATGGCCCAATAACCCCGCCGGCATGCAAACCGCACCAAACAGTTATTTTTTGTGGATGAAGTAGTGATTCATGAAGCACATGTCGATTTTCACCCGACCAATAACGCATATTTTGCTCATTGACGAACCCATTGAGCCAAAAATGAGCTTCGTCACTGAAGATGATTTTGCGATGAAATTCATCATCTTGGCGCATCTTCTCCAGAACCTAATCGAAGAACATACATCGCTTCAAATGGTCCATCGGCTTCAATTCTTGAGTCAGCTTGATCTTGTATGGGTGTAAATCAAAATACGCCATAATGTGGTCTGAGCGATGCCCAATTCTTGAGAACGCCGTGGAATTGACTGATTTGGATCGTTTGGTACGGACGCCTGAACGGCAGCGATATTTTCGACAACGACACAACGAATATGTAGACTCAAATTTTTGCACTAAACTTGTTATTGCCTGTCTACAAGGGCGAGAATTACAACCGAAAATTGGAGTTAAAGCTCTTAAAGTTGCAGTTACCGACTCCGAATTTCGGTAGAAAATTTTTATATTTTGCAGACGTTGCTCGTTCGTGTACTTTACCATGATGAAAATGTTGAGACTACTGAATAAATTGACAGTGACAGTTTGATGATTAGTGAAAGAGTGCGTTCACAAATTAAGATACACGAAAAGTTTAAGTGCTCAGAAACTCTCAAATGTTCTTATTAGTATGTATCAAACTTCTTTAACAACAAATTATAAAAATTGGCATCACTGTGTATTAAAATAACTTGCATATTTATCTTTTTCTATTATAGTCAGTTATCCTTTTCTTTTTCATTTATCTTGTCCTTTGTATCCTTTCTTTAAAGCAACGGTAAAATATGATGCAATTTAAAATTCCATTTTTCATGTTCATTCTGGAAAAAATTAGAACGTGCAAGGAAGCAGCAAAATTTAGCTCTTTCTTTAAATTTGTAATTCAATATAATTGTGATCTTAGTATATGTATGTATATGTAATAAAGTTTAAAGAAGTGCTCAAATACTGTTTTTTTTTTTTTTGATTTGGTTGGTTGAACCAACATTCTAAATTTTGGATTTCATCAAATTGCGCGTAATATTTATATATATCAAATATAATCCTAGTTGGACTGTACCAACACTCCTGGAAGATTTGAATTCTATGTCGTAAGCGCCCAAGTGGATCGCTAAAAAAATCTGATTTGGACTGTGCCATAGCTTCCAAGAAGGGGATATTAATATCGAATGCGCATCGGAGAATCATCATCGCCTTCTAATTGAAATTTTAGTTGGACTATATGAATACTTTCTGGAAGAATGAATTCTTATTCGCAAGCTCTTATCAACTGCGTTTCTAGTTGGACTGTGCCAACACTTGTAAGACCATCATCCATCGTTGTAACCGGACATAGGCAAGTGAATCGTGTCTTATAGCACTAAAATAATGTAGAATGTTTGTGTGGGTACAAATAATAAAACTTATTATTTTCAATACAAATCCCTTTATTCAGTACAGTTACAATTCACTATTTAATTCTTTCTCTCAGTACAATTCAATTCCTCAACCACTTATACTTTTCTTATCTTTTACTTAAACCACTTAATCACTTCTTCTAATTAACACTTCAAATTCAACTTTGGAACTAATTTGCATACCTTTGGGATGCTGGTATTTATACTCGAATGACATACTTCGAGAACAATCCTCGCCACCCAGCGTCCCATACAATTTCCAATTTGCTAGAAAATTCGATTCTACTCTCCAGTCGAGACTGCTAATCCAGTATCGAAACCTTCTAGTCTTCGAATTTCGACATTTTCTGCTAGATGTCGCTGCTCACATTTGAGTGGTTATCACATTGCTCCCTCCCTACAGTTGTTCGTCCCGAACAACTTCGTCATTCAGCATCCCGTTGAAATGACACATTCTATCCAAATGGACCACTTTAAATTTTCCTCGATCCCCACGCTGGATCCGGTAGACAACGTCATTAATGCGGGTTATCACCTTGTATGGACCTTCCCAGTCCTGTTGCAATTTTGGTGATTTGCCTTTCTTACGCTGAGGATTATACAGCCAAACCAGATCTCCTTCGTTGAAACCGGAAGATTTCGCCTTGATATCGTACCTAGTTTTCATGCGGCTGCTTGCTAGCTTCATCTTTTCTCTGGTGTCTTCATGCAATTTACGAATCCTGCTGCGTAAGTCATTCACGTACTCGTTCACCTCTTTGGGCTCCGTCGGTGAGGATCCGAATTTTGCTTCACTTGGCAACCGAATTGTTTGACCAAATAAGATCTCGGATGGTGTGTGCCCTGTTGAGCTATGGACCGCGTTTCGGTAGGCCATTAAGAAGAGGGGTATGTGTCGATCCCAATCCCGCTGGCAGTTGCTGACAACCTTAGATAGATGCTCATTCAAGGTCCGATTGAATCGCTCGACCATTCCATCAGATTGAGGGTGTAGTGGCGTTGTCCTTGTCTTTCTTATTCCCAAATATTGGCATATTTCCTGGAAGACTTTTGATTCAAAGTTTCGCCCTTGATCAGAGTGCAGCTCCATTGGGACCCCAAATCTGCTCACCCAGTTGTTGACTATCTGTTCGGCTACGGTCTTAGCCTCTTGATTTGGGATGGCAAACACTTCCGGCCACTTACTGAAGTAATCCATGACTACGAGAGTATATCGGTTTCCATTAAAGGTTTCGGGAAACGGCCCAGCGATGTCGATGGCTATTCGTTCGAAAGGTGCTCCGACATTGTATTGTTGCATTTGTCCATGTGGCTTTACTTTTGGACCCTTGGTAGCCGCACACCTTATGCACTTTTTGCACCAATTCTCGACATCTTGTTTAGCGCTTAGCCAATAGAAACGTTCCCTTACCTTTTCCAACGTCTTGTTTATTCCCAAATGGCCTCCTGAGATTCCGTCATGTATTTCATGGAGCACTTGGTTAACTCTGGATCGTGGCACAATTAGCTGCATTCGAGATGTTGTCCCATCTGCACTTTCCCATTTTCTCTTCAGCAATCCATCTTGCACAAAAAGCGAGTCCCACTGTGCCCAGTATGCCTTCAGAGTTTGGCTCCGATCTGATATCTGCTGCCAGCTTGGTCTTTCCTCGTGTTCCTTCCAGGCCAATATTGGTTCGATGTCATTGTCTGCCTGTTGGGAGGAACGGATTTCGTCTATACTCCAACCCTCTATTGGCTCAGTCCTGATCGTTTGGATAGTTGCCTGTTGTTTCGCTTCTTTACCACTGACTACTTCTGCTGGGAGGCTTTCATTGCATTGTTTTACCTGTGAGACTGGGATAATTACCCTGGAGTCGTCGACTCCTGCTACGGACTTCTGCTCCGCGAAGTAAACATTTCCTAACTGATGGCTTCTGGAAATTTGACCGGTTTCTTGGTAGCCGTTTCTGCCGGTTTTTCTTTCTATTTGCCTGTAGCCCCAGTGCAGGCAGCCTTCTCGTCGTACCGGTTCTTTACAATGCCCTTGCAAATGTCCTACTTTATCGCAGTTCCAGCAGCGCATCCTTCGTCTCTCCCGTGGGATATTTCGTTGCATGGTAGTTGGTCTTGAGCAGGAGCATTCACCAGATACTATTTCCCTTACGAAATGCATTCCTTTGGAAGCCTGATTGGATGCTTCCATCGCCAGAGCGAAGGCAAGTGCTTCAGCAAGGGTTCTTTTCCCGGCCATCCTTACTGCTGATTGTAGCTTCAAATCTGCAATTCCCCTGATGAATGCGTCCTTTGCCATTTCGTCGATTATTTCTTGGCCTGCGGTGGGATATGACAAATGTGCCAGTCTACTCACGTCTGCTTGGAGCTGTTGCAGTGTTTCTCCTCGTTGCTGCATACGGCCTTGCAATTGAACCTTGTAAACTTCCCGCATGTGGCTATCCCCAAACCGTTTCTCGATAGCCTGCACTAAAACCATATAGTCTCTATTCTTTTCGATATCGATTGTTTGTAACAATTCTGCTGCAGGACCACGTAAGGCCATCGCTAGGGCAAAGCACTTCTCCTTATTGTCCCAGTCGTTTGCACAGGCAGCCATTTCAAACTGCTTCTTATAAGTAGACCATGAGGTCTGGCCATCGAATGAAGGAGGCTTCAAATCTTTTCTCCTTGGACCGCTTAAAGAACATTCTCGCAGTTTCTGTTTTCGCACTGTGTCGAGCTCTTTTGCCAGTTGCTGAACTTTGCTGTCCATTTCTTCGAATTTTTCGCCAACATTCTTCTCTATTCTATCAAATTTGTCATCAACGTTCTTCTCTATTCTTTCAAATTTGTCATCGATTTCTTCGAATTTTTGCTGGAGAGTGTTATTTTGTTCTTCCAGTTTTTGTTCTAGACTATTCTTTTGTTCGTCGAATTTTTGTTCAATGCTGCTCTTCTGCTCGTCTAGATTTTTCTTTTGTTCATCCAACTTTTGTTCGAGACTATTCTTTTGTTCATCCAGCTTTTGCTCGAGACTATTCTTTTGTTCTTCCAGATTTTTCTTTTGTTCGTCCATTTTTTTGTTTTGTTCGTCCATTTTTAATAAGAGGAGTTGCATCATTGCAGCCATGTCATTGCCGGTACTTGTCTGTTCATCCTCGTCAACATCAAAGGAATATGCATCAGGATCATGTCCCTCGTTGTTCAAAGCCTCCTGAAGACGGAGCACCAGGTCACTTTTTCCTCCACCGGCGCTGAGGCTTCTCTTGTTCAACTCGGATTTGAGTTGGACGAGGGTCAACTGCAATAGTTTTCGACCCATTCTAGCTTTTTCAAATAGTCAGAAAACACTTTTTTTTTTTTTTTTTTTTTTTACACACAATAAGTCCTATCCCACTTCTGACACCAATGTAGAATGTTTGTGTGGGTACAAATAATAGAACTTATTATTTTCAATACAAATCCCTTTATTCAGTACAGTTACAATTCACTATTTAATTCTTTCTCTCAGTACAATTCAATTTCTCAACCACTTATACTTTTCTTATCTTTTACTTAAACCACTTAATCACTTCTTCTAATTAACACTTCAAATTCAACTTTGGAACTAATTTGCATACCTTTGGGATGCTGGTATTTATACTCGAATGACATACTTCGAGAACAATCCTCGCCACCCAGCGTCCCAAACAATTTCCAAGTTGCTAGAAAATTCGATTCTACTCTCCAGTCGAGACTGCTAATCCAGTATCGAAACCTTCTAGTCTTCGAATTTCGACATTTTCTGCTAGATGTCGCTGCTCACGTTTGAGTGGTTATCACAATAAATACTTTGACCACATCAATTGCTCCCACTCAATCGAATTGCCTTAAATGCTCTCGTCCAGATGACTTCGACAACATGGTTCAATGTGAAACATGTTGTGCTTGGTTTCATTTTAAATGCGTAGGTTTCAAGAAGACTTACAAAAAATATTCATGGCAATGCAGCTAATGCAAAATTACAACAGAACTGAATTCTACTGCTAAACAATCTCAACAAGCAGTCGCTCTTGATAACACCATTATCGCGCAGACAAATCCGCAAGACAACTCATCACGCAGCAACTCAAATAAAACACCAAGGCCATTAAACATACGCTCCTATGCATCGAAAACATGAAAAAGCAAATTCTATCGGCGTGCAACTCTTCCAATGTAGAGACTGCAGGAAAAGAAGGCGCTGAAAGAGAAAAGGGACGAGGATTATTTGAAAAAAAAGTATAAAATATTGGAGGAGTTATCTTCGGAAGAGGATGTAGAATCCGAATTCGATCACAACGAAGCAACTAAACAGTGGGTTTCGAACACAAATAAAGTGAAAGATCTTGAGATTCCAGTTTATTCTGATAACCCCAATACGAATAATCCTCCTCGTATTTCTGCTCATTTCCCTCCAACTCAGGTTGTAAAAAATTTTCAGGGGGATCAGAAATGTCAGGCCTTTGAAAATATTCCTATTTGTGCAAATGATATAAATAAATTTAGTTTGACAGGACCACAACTGACTGCTAGGCAGGTAATGACTAAAGAACAAATTAATTTTTCGGGTAACTTGGTTGAGTGGCCAATGTTTATAAGTTGGTGAAATAACTGGATTTACTGCTCAAGAAAATCTACTTCGCTTACAACGCTGTTTGAAAGGAAGAGCTTTGGACGCTGTAAAATTTAGATTAATGCATCCTGATCAAGTAGATAGTGTTATAGCAACATTGAAAAAACTTTTCGGGCGACCTGAGTTTATTATTGGCCAACTTATAAGCAATGTTAAAAAGCAGCCACCACTCAAACAAGACAAATTGGAGACTTTAATATTGTTTTCTCTCGCTGTTGAAAATATTTGTTCCACGATGATTGCATGTGAGCTTCAGGCACATTTAAACAATCCATGTCTGATACAAGAGTTGGTGGACAAGTTACCTGCATCGATAAAATTAAATTGGGGTAGCTTTAAGCAAGATAAGGGTCACGTCAACTTAAAGGCATTTAGTAACTGGCTGACTAACATTGCTGATGCAGCTGTTGAAGTAACAAACACCACGTTATGTTACCCTAAACGCAGTTACAAAAAGGGCAAAACATTTATCAACATTCACGAATCAAGATCTTTACAGTGTGGTGTATGTGACGGCCATTGCAAAAGCGTAAGTTCTTGTCCTAAGTTTCTAAAACTGAATATTCATGAAAGATGCTCCTTAGTTAAACTTCTGAGGCTATGTAGGTCGTGTCTTCGTCAGCACAAGAATTTTAATTGCAAAAGAGCGAAAATTTGTGGTATGAATGACTGCCAGTACAAACACAATCGTAGCCTTCATAGCGGAAAAAATGTACAAAATAAAGTGGAACAAAAAGATAACAATAAGCAGTTGAACTGCACAACTGATAGATACGGTAAGGGTCTAATTCTATTTAAAGTTCTTCCTATAACTTTGTACCATGGAGATTTTAAAATCGACACTTTTGCGTTTTTGGACGATGGTTCGTCTGTTACATTAATTGATGAAGAGCTGACGAAGTCTTTGCATGCAGAAGGCGAAAAAGATCCACTATGCTTAAAATGGACTGCGAATACATATAGAAGTGAAGATTCGTCACGAAGAATGAATTTGGAGATATCTGCTAAAGGAAATAACAAGAAATTTTTTCTGCCAGATGTTCACTCGGTCAAAGCTCTGGAACTCCCAATGCGGACAATTAATATGTCAGTACTTTCTAATAAGCACAATCATCTAAGAGACTTACCGGTTCACTCATTTAAGGATGCAAGACCACGTCTGTTGATTGGATTACAGCATTGGAAACTTGGAACTCCATTGAAGACAGTTGCAGGATCCGAAACGAGCCAGTCGCAATCAAAACTCGACTTGGCTGGACTGTATTTGGAGTCTGTAATAACAAACATTTGAATTACAGTTTCCACGTATGCGAGTGCCAGGAAAATGTTGATAATTCAATACACAATATGGTTAAACAATATTATCAGTTGGATAGTGTAGGCATACAATCCTTAAAAGACTATTGGCGGAAAAAGATGAAAAAGCTGTTCAGATGCTAGAAAGCAAAACCATTGTTGAAGGCGAAAAGTATGCCGTTCCTATATTATGGAAGTTTGATCAAATAGCATTTCCTAATAGTCGGAACATGGCGGAGAACCGATTCAATTGCCTAAACAAAAAGATGTTAAAGGAACCTGCACTGGCGATCAAATTAGAAGAACTTATTGAAGAATATATTAATAAAGGGTATGCAAAAAAGTTAACCCCAGCTAAAATCAACAGCAGTAACCAACGGGTTTGGTATCTTCCCATTTTTCCTCTAGTTAATGCAAATAAACCAAATAAAGTTCGCATCGTTTGGGATGCCGCTGCTAAGGTTGGCGATCCTTGCCTTAATTTTTTTCTATTAACAGGACCAGATGTAGTTCCTACGCTTCCAGCGATTCTGATGCGTTTTAGGGAAAATAAGTTTGCAATCGTTGGTGACATAGCCGAGATGTTTCATCAGGTTAGAGTTATCAAAGCAGACCAAGACGTACAGAGATTTTTATGGAAAGACAAAACTACTGGAAAAGTTGAGGTGTATAAAATGCAAGTTATGACCTTTGGAGCTACTTGTTCTCCATTCTGCGCTCAGTTTAGTAACAAGAATGCAACAAAATTTATAAAGGAATTTCCTAGAGCGGTAAAAGCGATAATTGGAAATCACTATGTTGATGATTTCCTAGATGATGCTGCGACGGAAAAAGATGCCATAAAGTTAGCCCAGGACGTCATACACATACACAAACAAGCTGGATTTACCATTCGAAATTTTATGTTAAATTCTCCAAACTATTTTAACAGCTCTTTCTGAAAAGTCTTCAAACCCTGAAAGTAAATTAACTAATTTAAATATCCTGGACGACGCTGAGAAACTACTAGGCTTATGGTGGTCACCATCAGAGGACGTATTCCTATTTACGTTTCGAATAGCGAAACTACCTCATGAAATAATTTCCGGTAGCCGAATACCAACAAAAAGAGAGGTGTTCAGAGCCCTTATGTGTATATATGATCCACTTGGACTTATTGCTAATTTCACAATTATTTTGAAAGTCATATTGCAGAATATTTGGAGATCTTCTATCGATTGGGACGAGGAAATACAGGAAGAACATTTTGGTAAGTGGAAAAAATGGCTGAGTTTAATCCCAACTATAAAAAGAATAAGAATTTAATGGTATTACTTTACCAATATATCGGTTTTAACAGCTACTTAGGTTCAATTACATGTATTTATGGATGCCAGCGATTCTGTTTACGGTACTGCGGTATATTTAAGAATTTCATTTGGTTCTATTGTCAAGTGCATTTTAGTTAGTGAAAAAACAAAGGTAGGCCCGATTAAACCTATTACGGTGCCACGTATGGAGCTTGAAGCTGCAGTATTAGGCACAAGATTGGCGAAGTTCATTTGCAAAAGCTTATCGATAAAAATTAATAGAAAATATTTCTGGACTGACTCAAAAATAGTTCTGGGATGGCTTAAGTCGGAACATCGCAAGTACAAGAACTTTGTTGCTTTTAGAGTGGGAGAAATTTTGGAGGAAACGCATGAAAAATATTGGTGTTGGGTTCCTCGTCGAGATAACGTTGCCGATGTTGCAACTAAATTCAAAGGTGAAAAAGAGTTTCAATCTGAAAGCAGATGGTATAAAGGACCGGACTTTCTTTATAACACCGAAGATCAATGGTCGCAAATTGACTCTCAAAGTTCCTCCAGTCAAGATTATGAATACGAAATCGCAGAGTGTTTCTTACATGCGGAAGATAAGTCGTTCAGTTTAATTGATTGCACCCGTTTTTCAAATTGGAAAAGACTTGTAAGAACTATAGCACATCTGTATCGATTAGCAGATATGATACGACGAATAAGACACAGCGAAAGCCAAGAACCCTTTGAGCCAGATGAAATAGCTAAAGCTGAACTTTTTTTGTATCAACAATGTCAACTAGAGTCTTTTCCATTGGAATATAAAAAACTTAACGAGGGAAAACCAATTGTGGATAAAAAAAGTTGGTTATATAAGCTGTCACCATACATTGATGAAAATAATGTAATTCGTATCCATGGGCGAATCGACAACGCAACTCAAATACCACAGTATGCTAAGAGACCGGTGATTTTATCAAAAGATAATTACATGACAAAACTCATTATTTTAGATTTTCAAACGTTTTTACCACATGTACAATGAGAACGTTGTGAATGAAATCCGACAACATTTTTATATATCCAACCTAAGAATGGAACTTAAGAAAATTGCGTTTAACTGTCGTTATTGTAAAATTAAAAATGCACTTCCTAAACCACCAATCATTGCAGAACTACCACCAGCCCATCTAAAACCATTCACAAGACCATTCACTTATTGCGGCATAGATTATTTTGGACCTATGTTGACTGTTGTTGGAAGACGAAGCGAGAAGAGGTGGGGAATGCTAGTAACATGTTTAACATCAAGAGCCATTCACATAGAAATAGCCTATAGTCTTTCTAGCAATTTCTTCATTTTGGGACTCAAGCGATTTATAGCAAGAAGAGGAAAGCCGCTGGAAATATACTCAGACAATGGTACCAACTTTCGTGGAGTCTGTGAGGACTTGAAAAGAGAAGTCGAATACCTGGACGAGAGAGCAATAAAGGTAGAATTTCAGATTATTAAGTGACATTTTATTCCGCCGTCCCCCCCGCACATGGGTGCGGCTGGGAACGGCTAGTACGCAGTGTTAAAAATACATTGGCAGAAATAATGATTAATAAAACACCAAATGCTGAATTATTACTGAGCATGATGGCAGAGGTCGAATTTATAATAAACTCAAGACCGCTAACCTATGTCCCGATCACTGACCAGAACGAAGAAGCACTTACACGCAATCATTTTTTGATGGGCTCAACAAACGGTGCTAAGCTAAGTGGTGAGCCAGTGCATAATAAAGATGCTATCAAAAGAAACTGGTTGATGAGTGAGCAATATGCAACACATTTCTGGCAGAGATGGATTCGCGAATATCTTCCAGATCTTACTCGACGAACGAAGTGGTTTACTCATACAAAGCATATCGAAGAGGGTGACATCGTCGTGATATGTGATTCAGAGAACAAGCAAAGAAACTGGCCCCGTGGAAGAATTCTTAAGGTACTCAAAAGCAGAGATGGAGTACCACGAAGCGCCGTTATCCAAACTGTAACCGGCGTTTACACAAGACCCGGTGCTAAGATAGCACTACTTGACGTGATGCCAGTTTGATGAGAGGTAAACAACATCAGACCAGCAGCTGCGTTTACCGGCGGGAGTGTTAGTATGAATCAAACTTCTTTAACAACAAATTATAAAAATTGGCATCACTGTGTATTAAAATAACTTGCATATTTATCTTTTTCTATTATAGTCAGTTATCCTTTTCTTTTTCATTTATAAAACTTGTCCTTTGTATCCTTTCTTTAAAGTAACGGTAAAATATGATGCAATTTAAAATTCCATTTTTCATGTTCACTCTGGAAAAAATTAGAACGTGCAAGGAAGCAGCAAAATG